>OX104117.1:52660268-53092876 GCA_944474755.1 Limnoperna fortunei
AATATAGAAACAGTCAATAAACTATACGAAACTAAATAAAGAAACAGTCAATAAACTGTACAAAACTCAATAAAGAACCAGTCAAAAAACTGTACAAAACTCAATAAAGAAACAGTCAGAAAACTGTAAAAAACTCAGTAAAGAATCAGTCAATAAACTATACAAAACTCAATAAAGAAACAGGCAATAAACTGTACAAAACTCAATAAAGAACCAGTCAAAAAACTGTACAAAACTCAATAAAGAAACAGTCAAAAAACTGTACAAAACTCAATAAAGAATCAGTCAATAAACTATTCAAAACTCAATAAAGAAACAGTCAATAAACTGTACAAAACTCAGTAAAGAACCAGTCAATAAACTGTACAAAACTGAATAAAGAACAAGACAATAAACTGTACAAAACTCAATAAAGAAACAGTCAATAAACTGTACAAATCTCAATACAGAACCATTCAATAAACTGTACAAAACTGAATAAAGAACCAGTCAATATACTGTACCAAAACTAAATAAAGAACCATTCAATAAACTGTACAAAACTAAATAAAGAACCAGTCAATAAACTGTACAAAACTCAATAAAGAACCGGTCAATAAACTATACAAAACTTAATAAAGAACCAGTCAATAAACTGTGCAAAAGTCAATAAAGAACCAGTCAATAAACTGTACAAAACTGAACAAAGAACCAGTCAATAAACTGTACAAAACTGAACAAAGAACCAGTCAATAAACTGTATAAAACTCAATAAAGAACCATTCAATAAACTGTACAAAACTCAATAAAGAACCAGTCAATAAACTGTACAAAACTAAATAAAGAACCAGTCAATAAACTGTACAAAACTAAATAAAGAACCAGTCAATAAACTGTACAAAACTCAATAAAGAACCAGTCAATAAACTATACAAAACTAAATAAAGAAACAATCAATAAACTGTACAAAACTAAATAAAGAAACATTCAATAAACTGTACAAAACTAAATAAAGAACCAGTCAATAAATTGTACACAAACTAAATAAAGAAACAATCAATAAACTGTACAAAACTAAATAAAGAAACATTCAATAAACTGTACAAAACTAAATATAGAAACAGTCAATAAACTATACGAAACTAAATAAAGAAACAGTCAATAAACTGTACAAAACTCAATAAAGAACCATTCAATAAACTGTACAAAACTGAATAAAGAACCAGTCAATAAATTGTACAAAACTAAAAAAAGAACCAGTCAATAAACTGTACAAAACTAAATAAAGAACCAGTCAATAAACTGTACAAGACTCAATAAAGAACCAGTCAATAAACTATACAAAACTAAATAAAGAAACAGTCAATAAACTGTACAAAACTCAATAAAGAAACAGTCAAAAAACTGTACAAAACTCAATAAAGAATCAGTCAACAAACTATACAAAACTCAATAAAGAAACAGTCAATAAACTGTACAAAACTCAATAAAGAACCAGTCAAAAAACTGTACAAAACTCAATAAAGAAACAGTCAAAAAACTGTACAAAACTCAATAAAGAATCAGTCAATAAACTATACAAAACTCAATAAAGAATCAGTCAATAAACTATTCAAAACTCAATAAAGAAACAGTCAATAAACTGTACAAAACTCAGTAAAGAACCAGTCAATAAACTGTACAAAACTCAATAAAGAACCAGTCAATAAACTGTACAAAACTGAATAAAGAACAAGACAATAAACTGTACAAAACTCAATAAAGAAACAGTCAATAAACTGTACAAATCTCAATACAGAACCATTCAATAAACTGTACAAATCTCAATACAGAACCATTCAATAAACTGTACAAAACTGAATAAAGAACCAGTCAATAAACTGTACAAAACTAAATAAAGAACCAGTCAATAAACTGTACAAAACTAAATGAAGAACCAGTCAATAAACTATACAAAACTCAATAAAGAACCTGTCAACAAACTGTACAAAAGTCAATAAAGAACCATTCTGTAAACTGTACAAAACTCAAAAAAGAACCAGTCAATAAACTGTACAAAACTCAATAAAGAATCTGTCAATAAACCGTACAAAACTCAATAAAGAAGCAGTCAATAAACTGTACAAAACTCAATAAAGAACCAGTCAATAAACATTACAAAACTGAATAAAGAACCAGTCAATCAACTGTACAAAACTCAATAAAGAACCAGTCAACAAACTGTACAAAACTAAATAAAGAAACAGTCAATAAACTGTACAAAAATAAATAAAGAAACATTCAATAAACTGTACAAAACTAAATAAAGAACCAGTCAAGAAATTGTACAGAAACTAAATAAAGAAACAATCAATAAACTGTACAAAACTAAATAAAGAATCAGTCAATAAACTGTACAAAACTAAATATAGAAACAGTCAATAAACTATACGAAACTAAATAAAGAAACAGTCAATAAACTGTACAAAACTCAATAAAGAACCAGTCAAAAAACTGTACAAAACTCAATAAAGAAACAGTCAGAAAACTGTACAAAACTCAATAAAGAATCAGTCAATAAACTATACAAAACTCAATAAAGAAACAGGCAATAAACTGTACAAAACTCAATAAAGAACCAGTCAAAAAACTGTACAAAACTCAATAAAGAAACAGTCAAAAAACTGTACAAAACTCAATAAAGAATCAGTCAATAAACTATTCAAAACTCAATAAAGAAACAGTCAATAAACTGTACAAAACTCAGTAAAGAACCAGTCAATAAACTGTACAAAACTGAATAAAGAACAAGACAATAAACTGTACAAAACTCAATAAAGAAACAGTCAATAAACTTTACAAATCTCAATACAGAACCATTCAATAAACTGTACAAAACTGAATAAAGAACCAGTCAATATACTGTACCAAAACTAAATAAAGAACCATTCAATAAACTGTACAAAACTAAATAAAGAACCAGTCAATAAACTGTACAAAACTCAATAAAGAACCGGTCAATAAACTATACAAAACTTAATAAAGAACCAGTCAATAAACTGTGCAAAAGTCAATAAAGAACCAGTCAATAAACTGTACAAAACTGAACAAAGAACCAGTCAATAAACTGTACAAAACTGAACAAAGAACCAGTCAATAAACTGTACAAAACTCAATAAAGAACCATTCAATAAACTGTACAAAACTCAATAAAGAACCAGTCAATAAACTGTACAAAACTTAATAAAGAACCAGTCAATAAACTGTACAAAACTAAATAAAGAACCAGTCAATAAACTGTACAAAACTCAATAAAGAACCAGTCAATAAACTATACAAAACTAAATAAAGAAACAATCAATAAACTGTACAAAACTAAATAAAAAAACATTCAATAAACTGTACAAAACTAAATAAAGAACCAGTCAATAAATTGTACACAAACTAAATAAAGAAACAATCAATAAACTGTACAAAACTGAATAAAGAAACATTCAATAAACTGTACAAAACTAAATATAGAAACAGTCAATAAACTATACGAAACTAAATAAAGAAACAGTCAATAAACTGTACAAAACTCAATAAAGAAACAGTCAATAAACTGTACAAAACTCAATAAAGAACCAGTCAAAAAACTGTACAAAACTCAATAAAGAAACAGTCAAAAAACTGTACAACACTCAATAAAGAATCAGTCAATGAACTATACAAAACTCAATAAAGAAACAGTCAATAAACTGTACAAAACTCAGTAAAGAACCAGTCAATAAACTGTACAAAACTCAATGAAGAACCAGTCAATAAACTGTACAAAACTGAATAAAGAACAAGACAATAAACTGTACAAAACTCAATAAAGAAACAGTCAATAAACTGTACAAATCTCAATACAGAACCATTCAATAAACTGTACAAAACTGAATAAAGAACCAGTCAATAAACTGTACAAAACTAAATAAAGAACCAGTCAATAAACTGTACAAAACTAAATAAAGAACCAGTCAATAAACTGTACAAAACTCAATAAAGAACCAGTCAATAAACTATACAAAACTCAATAAAGAACCAGTCAATAAACTGTACAAAAGTCAATAAAGAACCAGTCAATAAACTGTACAAAACTGAACAAAGAACCAGTCAATAAACTGTACAAAACTGAACAAAGAACCAGTCAATAAACTGTACAAAACTAAATAAATAACCAGTCAATAAACTATACAAAACTCAATAAAGAACCAGTCAATAAACTGTACAAAATTCAATAAAGAACCAGTCAATAAACTGTAAAAAACTAAATAAAGAACCAGTCAATAAACTATACAAAACTCGATAAAGAACCAGTCAATAAACTGAAAAAAGTCAATAAAGAACCAGTCAGTAAACTGTACAAAATTCAATAAAGAACAAGTCAATAAACTGTACAAAAGTCAATAAAGAACCAGTCAATAAACTGTAAAAAACTAAATAAAGAACCAGTCAATAAACTATACAAAACTCGATAAAGAACCAGTCAATAAACTGAAAAAAGTCAATAAAGAACCAGTCAGTAAACTGTACAAAATTCAATAAAGAACCAGTCAATAAATTGTACACAAACTCAATAAAGAACCAGTCAATAAACTGTACAAAACTCAATAAAGAACCAGTCAATAAACTTTACAAAACTAAATAAAGAAACAGTCAATAAACTGTAAAAAACTGAATAAAGAACCAGTCAATAAACTGTACAAAACTCAATAAAGAAACAGTCAATAAACTGTACACAAACGCGATAAAGAACCAATCTATGAACTGTACAAAACTTAATAAAGAACCAGTCAATAAACTATACAAAACTCAAAAAAGAACCAGTCAATAAACATTACAAAACTAAATAAAGAAACATTCAATAAACTGTACAAAACTAAATAAACAAACAGTCAATAAACTGTACAAAACTAAATAAACAACCAGTAAATAAATTGTACACAAACTAAATAAAGAAACAGTCAATAAACTGTACAAAACTCAATAAAGAATCAGTCAATAAACTATACAAAACTCAATAAAGAAACAGTCAATAAACTGTACAAAACTCAGTAAAGAACCAGTAAATAAACTGTACAAAACTCAATAAAGAACCAGTCAATAAACTGTACAAAACTGAATAAAGAACAATTCAATAAACTGTACAAAACTCAATAAAGAAACAGTCAATAAACTGTACAAATCTCAATAAAGAACCATTCAATAAACTGTACAAAACTGAATAAAGAACCAGTCAATAAACTATACAAAACTCAAAAAAGAACCAGTCAATAAACATTACAAAACTAAATAAAGAAACATTCAATAAACTGTACAAAACTAAATAAACAAACAGTCAATAAACTGTACAAAACTAAATAAACAACCAGTAAATAAATTGTACACAAACTAAATAAAGAAACAGTCAATAAACTGTACAAAACTCAATAAAGAATCAGTCAATAAACTATATAAAACTCAATAAAGAAACAGTCAATAAACTGTACAAAACTCAGTAAAGAACCAGTCAATAAACTGCACAAAACTCAATAAAGAACCAGTCAATAAACTGTACAAAACTGAATAAAGAACCAGTCAATAAACTGTACAAAACTAAATAAAGAACCAGTCAATAAACTGTACAAAACTGAATAAACAACCAGTAAATAAATTGTACACAAACTAAATAAAGAAACAGTCAATAAACTGTACAAAACTCAATAAAGAATCAGTCAATAAACTATACAAAACTCAATAAAGAAACAGTCAATAAACTGTACAAAACTCAGTAAAGAACCAGTCAATAAACTGTACAAAACTGAATAAAGAACCAGTCAATAAACTGTACAAAACTAACTAAAGAACCAGTCAATAAACTGTACAAAACTAAATAAAGAACCAGACAATAAACTGTACAAAACTCAATAAAGAACCAGTCAAAAAACTATACAAAACTCAATAACGAACCAGTCAATAAACTGTACAAAAGTCAATAAAGAACCAGCCAATAAACTGTACAAAACTGAACAAAGAACCAGTCAATAAACTGTACAAAACTGAACAAAGAACCAGTCAATAAACTGTACAAAACTAAATAAATAACCAGTCAATAAACTATACAAAACTCAATAAAGAACCAGTCAATAAACTGTACAAAAGTCAATAAAGAACCAGTCAATAAACTGTACAAAACTAAATAAAGAACCAGTCAATAAACTGTACAAAACTCAATAAAGAACCAGTCAATAAACTATACAAAACTAAATAAAGAAACAGTCAATAAACTGTACAAAACTAAATAAAGAAACATTCAATAAACTGTACCAAACTAAATAAAGAACCAGTCAATAAATTGTACACAAACTAAATAAAGAAACAATCAATAAACTGTACAAAACTAAATAAAGAAAAGTTCAATAAACTGTATAAAACTAAATATAGAAACAGTCAATAAACTATACGAAACTAAATAAAGAAACAGTCAATAAACTGTACAAAACTCAATAAAGAAACAGTCAATAAACTGTACAAAACTCAATAAAGAACCAGTCAAAAAACTGTACAAAACTCAATAAAGAAACAGTCAAAAAACTGTACAAAACTCAATAAAGAATCAGTCAATGAACTATACAAAACTCAATAAAGAAACAGTCAATAAACAGTACAAAACTCAGTAAAGAAACAGTCAATAAACTGTACAAAACTCAATAAAGAACCAGTCAATAAACTGTACAAAACTGAATAAAGAACAAGACAATAAACTGTCCAAAACTTAATAAAGAAACAGTCAATAAACTGTACAAATCTCAATACAGAACCATTCAATAAACTGTACAAAACTGAATAAAGAACCAGTCAATAAACTGTACAAAACTAAAGAACCAGTCAATAAACTGTACAAAACTAAGTAAAGAACCAGTCAATAAACGGTACAAAATTCAATAAAGAACCAGTCAATAAACTATACAAAACTCAATAAAGAACCAGTCAATAAACTGTACAAAAGTCAATAAAGAAAAAGTCAATAAACTGTACAAAACTGAACAAAGAACCGGTCAATAAACTGTACAACACTGAACAAAGAACCAATCAATAAATTGTACAAAACTAAATAAATAACCAGTCAATAAACTATACAAAACTCAATAAAGAACCAGTCAATAAACTGTACAAAAGCCAATAAAGAACCAGTCAATAAACTGTAAAAAACTTAATAAAGAACCAGTCAATAAACTATACAACACTCGATAAAGAACCAGTCAATAAACTGAAAAAAGTCAATAAAGAACCAGTCAGTAAACTGTACAAAATTCAATAAAGAACCAGTCAATAAATTGTACACAAACTCAATAAAGATCCAGTCAATAAACTGTACAAAACTCGATAAAGAACCAGACAATAAACTTTACAAAACTAAATAAAGAAACAGTCAATAAACTGTACAAAACTGAATAAAGAACCAGTCAATAAACTGTACAAAACTCAATAAAGAAACAGTCAATAAACTGTACACAAACCCATTAAAGAACCAATCTATGAACTGTACAAAACTGAATAAAGAACCAGTCAATAAACTATACAAAATTCAAAAAAGAACCAGTCAATAAACATTACAAAACTAAATAAAGAAATATTCAATAAACTGTACAAAACTAAATAAACAAACAGTCAATAAACTGTACAAAACTAAATAAACAACCAGTAAATAAATTGTACACAAACTAAATAAATAAACAGTCAATAAACTGTACAAAACTCAATAAAGAATCAGTCAATAAACTATACAAAACTCAATAAAGAAACAGTCAATAAACTGTTCACAACTCAGTAAAGAACCAGTCAATAAACTGTACAAAAGTCAATAAAGAACCAGTCAATAAACTGTAAAAAACTAAATAAAGAACCAGTCAATAAACTATACAAAACTCGATAAAGAACCAGTCAATAAACTGAAAAAAGTCAATAAAGAACCAGTCAGTAAACTGTACAAAATTCAATAAAGAACCAGTCAATAAATTGTACACAAACTCAATAAAGAACCAGTCAATAAACTGTACAAAACTCAATAAAGAACCAGTCAATAAACTTTACAAAACTAAATAAAGAAACAGTCAATAAACTGTACAAAACTGAATAAAGAACCAGTCAATAAACTGTACAAAACTCAATAAAGAAACAGTCAATAAACTGTACACAAACCCAATAAAGAACCAATCTATGAACTGTACAAAACTGAATAAAGAACCAGTCAATAAACTATACAAAACTCAAAAAAGAACCAGTCAATAAACATTACAAAACTAAATAAAGAAACATTCAATAAACTGTACAAAACTAAATAAACAACCAGTAAATAAACTGTACAAAACTAAATAAACAACCAGTAAATAAATTGTGCACAAACTAAATAAAGAACCAGTCAATAAACTGTACAAAACTCAATAAAGAATCAGTCAATAAACTATACAAAACTCAATAAAGAAACAGTCAATAAACTGTACAAAACTCAGTAAAGAACCAGTCAATAAACTGTACAAAACTCAATAAAGAACCAGTCAATAAACTGTACAAAACTGAATAAAGAACAATTCAATAAACTGTACAAAACTCAATAAAGAAACAGTCAATAAACTGTACAAATCTCAATAAAGAACCAGTCAATAAACTATACAAAACTCAAAAAAGAACCAGTCAATAAACATTACAAAACTAAATAAAGAAACATTCAATAAACTGTACAAAACTAAATAAACAAACAGTCAATAAACTGTACAAAACTAAATAAACAACCAGTAAATAAATTGTACAAAACTCAATAAAGAAACAGTCAATAAACTGTACAAAACTGAATAAAGAACCAGTCAATAAACTATACAAAACTCAATAAAGAAACAGTCAATAAACTGTACAAAACTCAGTAAATAACCAGTCAATAAAATGTACAAAACTCAATAAAGAACCAGTCAATAAACTGTACAAAACTGAATAAAGAACCAGTCAATAAACTGTACAAAACTAAATAAAGAACCAGTCAATAAACTTTACAAAACTAAATAAAGAAACAGTCAATAAACTGTACAAAACTAAATAAAGAAACAGTCAATAAACTGTACAAAACTGAATAAAGAACCAGTCAATAAACTGTACAAAACTCAATAAAGAAACAGTCAATAAACTGTACACAAACCCAATAAAGAACCAATCTATGAACTGTACAAAACTGAATAAAGAACCAGTCAATAAACTATACAAAACTCAAAAAAGAACCAGTCAATAAACATTACAAAACTAAATAAAGAAACATTCAATAAACTGTACAAAACTAAATAAACAACCAGTAAATAAACTGTACAAAACTAAATAAACAACCAGTAAATAAATTGTGCACAAACTAAATAAAGAAACAGTCAATAAACTGTACAAAACTCAATAAAGAATCAGTCAATAAACTATACAAAACTCAATAAAGAAACAGTCAATAAACTGTACAAAACTCAGTAAAGAACCAGTCAATAAACTGTACAAAACTCAATAAAGAACCAGTCAATAAACTGTACAAAACTGAATAAAGAACAATTCAATAAACTGTACAAAACTCAATAAAGAAACAGTCAATAAACTGTACAAAACTCAATAAAGAACCAGTCAATAAACTATACAAAACTCAAAAAAGAACCAGTCAATAAACATTACAAAACTAAATAAAGAAACATTCAATAAACTGTACAAAACTAAATAAAGAAACAGTCAATAAACTGTACAAAACTAAATAAACAACCAGTAAATAAATTGTACACAAACTAAATAAAGAAACAGTCAATAAACTGTACAAAACTCAATAAAGAATCAGTCAATAAACTATACAAAACTCAATAAAGAAACAGTCAATAAACTGTACAAAACTCAGTAAATAACCAGTCAATAAAATGTACAAAACTCAATAAAGAACCAGTCAATAAACTGTACAAAACTGAATAAAGAACCAGTCAATAAACTGTACAAAACTAAATAAAGAACCAGTCAATAAACTTTACAAAACTAAATAAAGAAACATTCAATAAACTGTACAAAACTAAATAAACAAACAGTCAATAAACTGTACAGAACTAAATAAACAAAAAGTAAATAAATTGTACACAATCTAAATAAAGAAACGTTCAATAAACTGTACAAAACTAAATAAACAACCAGTAAATAAACTGTACAAAACTAAATAAACAACCAGTAAATAAATTGTGCACAAACTAAATAAAGAAACAGTCAATAAACTGTACAAAACTCAATAAAGAATCAGTCAATAAACTATACAAAACTCAATAAAGAAACAGTCAATAAACTGTACAAAACTCAGTAAAGAACCAGTCAATAAACTGTACAAAACTCAATAAAGAACCAGTCAATAAACTGTACAAAACTGAATAAAGAACAATTCAATAAACTGTACAAAACTCAATAAAGAAACAGTCAATAAACTGTACAAATCTCAATAAAGAACCAGTCAATAAACTATACAAAACTCAAAAAAGAACCAGTCAATAAACATTACAAAACTAAATAAAGAAACATTCAATAAACTGTACAAAACTAAATAAACAACCAGTCAATAAACTGTACAAAACTAAATAAACAACCAGTAAATAAATTGTACACAAACTAAATAAAGAAACAGTCAATAAACTGTACAAAACTCAATAAAGAATCAGTCAATAAACTATACAAAACTCAATAAAGAAACAGTCAATAAACTGTACAAAACTCAGTAAATAACCAGTCAATAAAATGTACAAAACTCAATAAAGAACCAGTCAATAAACTGTACAAAACTGAATAAAGAACAATTCAATGAACTGTACAAAACTAAATAAACAACCAGTAAATAAATTGTACACAAACTAAATAAAGAAACAGTCAATAAACTGTACAAAACTAAATAAACAAACAGTCAATAAACTGTACAGAACTAAATAAACAAAAAGTAAATAAATTGTACACAAACTAAATAAAGAAACATTCAATAAACTGTACAAAACTAAATAAACAACCAGTAAATAAACTGTACAAAACTAAATAAACAACCAGTAAATAAATTGTGCACAAACTAAATAAAGAAACAGTCAATAAACTGTACAAAACTCAATAAAGAATCAGTCAATAAACTATACAAAACTCAATAAAGAAACAGTCAATAAACTGTACAAAACTCAGTAAAGAACCAGTCAATAAACTGTACAAAACTCAATAAAGAACCAGTCAATAAACTGTACAAAACTGAATAAAGAACAATTCAATAAACTGAACAAAACTCAATAAAGAAACAGTCAATAAACTGTACAAATCTCAATAAAGAACCAGTCAATAAACTATACAAAACTCAAAAAAGAACCAGTCAATAAACATTACAAAACTAAATAAAGAAACATTCAATAAACTGTACAAAACTAAATAAACAACCAGTCAATAAACTGTACAAAACTAAATAAACAACCAGTAAATAAATTGTACACAAACTAAATAAAGAAACAGTCAATAAACTGTACAAAACTCAATAAAGAATCAGTCAATAAACTATACAAAACTCAATAAAGAAACAGTCAATAAACTGTACAAAACTCAGTAAATAACCAGTCAATAAAATGTACAAAACTCAATAAAGAACCAGTCAATAAACTGTACAAAACTGAATAAAGAACCAGTCAATAAACTGTACAAAACTAAATAAAGAACCAGTCAATAAACTTTACAAAACTAAATAAAGAAACAGTCAATAAACTGTACAAAACTGAATAAAGAACCAGTCAATAAACTGTACAAAACTCAATAAAGAAACAGTCAATAAACTGTACACAAACCCAATAAAGAACCAATCTATGAACTGTACAAAACTGAATAAAGAACCAGTCAATAAACTATACAAAACTCAAAAAAGAACCAGTCAATAAACATTACAAAACTAAATAAAGAAACATTCAATAAACTGTACAAAACTAAATAAACAAACAGTCAATAAACTGTACAGAACTAAATAAACAAAAAGTAAATAAATTGTACACAAACTAAATAAAGAAACAGTCAATAAACTGTACAAAACCCAATAAAGAATCAGTCAATAAACTATACAAAACCCAATAAAGAAACAGTCAATAAACTGTACACAACTCAGTAAAGAACCAGTCAATAAACTGTACAAAAGTCAATAAAGAACCAGTCAATAAACTGTAAAAAACTAAATAAAGAACCAGTCAATAAACTATACAAAACTCGATAAAGAACCAGTCAATAAACTGAAATAAGTCAATAAAGAACCAGTCAGTAAACTGTACAAAATTCAATAAAGAACCAGTCAATAAATTGTACACAAACTCAATAAAGAACCAGTCAATAAACTGTACAAAACTCAATAAAGAACCAGTCAATAAACTTTACAAAACTAAATAAAGAACCAGTCAATAAACTGTACAAAACTAAATAAAGAACCAGTCAATAAACTGTACAAAACTAAATAAAGAACCAGTCAATAAACTTTACAAAACTCAATAAAGAAACAGTCAATAAACTGTACACAAACTGAATAAAGAACCAGTCAATAAACTGTACAAAACTCAATAAAGAAACAGTCAATAAACTGTACACAAACCCAATAAAGAACCAATCTATGAACTGTACAAAACTGAATAAAGAACCAGTCAATAAACTATACAAAACTCAAAAAAGAACCAGTCAATAAACATTACAAAACTAAATAAAGAAACATTCAATAAACTGTACAAAACTAAATAAACTAACAATCAATAAACTGTACAAAACTAAATAAACAACAAGTAAATAAATTGTACACAAACTAAATAAAGAAACAGTCAATAAACTGTACAAAACTCAATAAAGAATCAGTCAATAAACTATACAAAACTCAATAAAGAAACAGTCAATAAACTGTACAAAACTCAGGAAAGAACCAGTCAATAAACTGTACAAAACTCAATAAAGAACCAGTCAATAAACTGTACAAAACTGAATAAAGAACAATTCAATAAACTGTACAAAACTCAATAAAGAAACAGTCAATAAACTGTACAAATCTCAATAAAGAACCATTCAATAAACTGTACAAAACTGAATAAAGAACCAGTCAATAAACTATACAAAACTCAAAAAAGAACCAGTCAATAAACATTACAAAACTAAATAAAGAAACATTCAATAAACTGTATAAAACTAAATAAACAAACAGTCAATAAACTGTACAAAACTAAATAAACAAAAAGTAAATAAATTGTACACAAACTAAATAAAGAAACAGTCAATAAACTGTACAAAACCCAATAAAGAATCAGTCAATAAACTATACAAAACTCAATAAAGAAACAGTCAATAAACTGTACACAACTCAGTAAAGAACTAGTCAATAAACTGTACAAAAGTCAATAAAGAACCAGTCAATAAACTGTAAAAAACTAAATAAAGAACCAGTCAATAAACTATACAAAACTCGATAAAGAACCAGTCAATAAACTATACAAAACTCAATAAAGAACCAGTCAATAAACTATGCAAAACTCAATAAAGAACCAGTCAATAAACTGTACAAAACTGAACAAAGAACCAGTCAATAAACTGTACAAAACTGAACAAAGAACCAGTCAATAAACTGTACAAAACTGAATAAAGAACCAGTCAATAAACTGTACAAAACTCAATAAAGAAACAGTCAATAAACTGTACACAAACCCAATAAAGAACCAGTCTATGAACTGTACAAAACTGAATAAAGAACCAGTCAATAAACTATACAAAACTCAAAAAAGAACCAGTCAATAAACATTACAAAACTAAATAAAGAAACATTCAATAAACTGTACAAAACTAAATAAACAAACAGCCAATAAACTGTACAAAACTAAATAAACAACCAGTAAATAAATTGTACACAAACTAAATAAAGAAACAGTCAATAAACTGTACAAAACTCAATAAAGAATCAGTCAATAAACTATACAAAACTCAATAAAGAAACAGTCAATAGACTGTTCACAACTCAGTAAAGAACCAGTCAATAAACTGTAGAAAAGTCAATAAAGAACCAGTCAATAAACTGTAAAAAACTAAATAAAGAACCAGTCAATAAACTATACAAAACTCGATAAAGAACCAGTCAATAAACTGAAATAAGTCAATAAAGAACCAGTCAGTAAACTGTACACAATTCAATAAAGAACCAGTCAATAAATTGTACACAAACTCAATAAAGAACCAGTCAATAAACTGTACAAAACTCAATAAAGAACCAGTCAATAAACTTTACAAAACTAAATAAAGAAACAGTCAATAAACTGTACAAAACTGAATAAAGAACCAGTCAATAAACTGTACAAAACTCAATAAAGAAACAGTCAATAAACTGTACACAAACCCAATAAAGAACCAATCTATGAACTGTACAAAACAGAATAAAGAACCAGTCAATAAACTATACAAAACTCAAAAAAGAACCAGTCAATAAACATTACAAAACTAAATAAAGAAACATTCAATAAACTGTACAAAACTAAATAAACAAACAGTCAATAAACTGTACAGAACTAAATAAACAAAAAGTAAATAAATTGTACACAAACTAAATAAAGAAACGTTCAATAAACTGTACAAAACTAAATAAACAACCAGTAAATAAACTGTACAAAACTAAATAAACAACCAGTAAATAAATTGTGCACAAACTAAATAAAGAAACAGTCAATAAACTGTACAAAACTCAATAAAGAATCAGTCAATAAACTATACAAAACTCAATAAAGAAACAGTCAATAAACTGTACAAAACTCAGTAAAGAACCAGTCAATAAACTGTACAAAACTCAATAAAGAACCAGTCAATAAACTGTACAAAACTGAATAAAGAACAATTCAATAAACTGTACAAAACTCAATAAAGAAACAGTCAATAAACTGTACAAATCTCAATAAAGAACCAGTCAATAAACTATACAAAACTCAAAAAAGAACCAGTCAATAAACATTACAAAACTAAATAAAGAAACATTCAATAAACTGTACAAAACTAAATAAACAACCAGTCAATAAACTATACAAAACTAAATAAACAACCAGTAAATAAATTGTACACAAACTAAATAAAGAAACAGTCAATAAACTGTACAAAACCCAATAAAGAATCAGTCAATAAACTATACAAAACTCAATAAAGAAACAGTCAATAAACTGTACAAAACTCAGTAAATAACCAGTCAATAAAATGTACAAAACTCAATAAAGAACCAGTCAATAAACTGTACAAAACTGAATAAAGAACCAGTCAATAAACTGTACAAAACTAAATAAAGAACCAGTCAATAAACTTTACAAAACTAAATAAAGAAACAGTCAATAAACTGTACAAAACTGAATAAAGAACCAGTCAATAAACTGTACAAAACTCAATAAAGAAACAGTCAATAAACTGTACACAAACCCAATAAAGAACCAATCTATGAACTGTACAAAACTGAATAAAGAACCAGTCAATAAACTATACAAAACTCAAAAAAGAACCAGTCAATAAACATTACAAAACTAAATAAAGAAACATTCAATAAACTGTACAAAACTAAATAAACAAACAGTCAATAAACTGTACAGAACTAAATAAACAAAAAGTAAATAAATTGTACACAAACTAAATAAAGAAACAGTCAATAAACTGTACAAAACCCAATAAAGAATCAGTCAATAAACTATACAAAACCCAATAAAGAAACAGTCAATAAACTGTACACAACTCAGTAAAGAACCAGTCAATAAACTGTACAAAAGTCAATAAAGAACCAGTCAATAAACTGTAAAAAACTAAATAAAGAACCAGTCAATAAACTATACAAAACTCGATAAAGAACCAGTCAATAAACTGAAAAAAGTCAATAAAGAACCAGTCAGTAAACTGTACAAAATTCAATAAAGAACCAGTCAATAAATTGTACACAAACTCAATAAAGAACCAGTCAATAAACTGTACAAAACTCAATAAAGAACCAGTCAATAAACTTTACAAAACTAAATAAAGAACCAGTCAATAAACTGTACAAAACTAAATAAAGAACCAGTCAATAAACTGTACAAAACTAAATAAAGAACCAGTCAATAAACTTTACAAAACTCAATAAAGAAACAGTCAATAAACTGTACACAAACTGAATAAAGAACCAGTCAATAAACTGTACAAAACTCAATAAAGAAACAGTCAATAAACTGTACACAAACCCAATAAAGAACCAATCTATGAACTGTACAAAACTGAATAAAGAACCAGTCAATAAACTATACAAAACTCAAAAAAGAACCAGTCAATAAACATTACAAAACTAAATAAAGAAACATTCAATAAACTGTACAAAACTAAATAAACTAACAGTCAATAAACTGTACAAAACTAAATAAACAACAAGTAAATAAATTGTACACAAACTAAATAAAGAAACAGTCAATAAACTGTACAAAACTCAATAAAGAATCAGTCAATAAACTATACAAAACTCAATAAAGAAACAGTCAATAAACTGTACAAAACTCAGGAAAGAACCAGTCAATAAACTGTACAAAACTCAATAAAGAACCAGTCAATAAACTGTACAAAACTGAATAAAGAACAATTCAATAAACTGTACAAAACTCAATAAAGAAACAGTCAATAAACTGTACAAATCTCAATAAAGAACCATTCAATAAACTGTACAAAACTGAATAAAGAACCAGTCAATAAACTATACAAAACTCAAAAAAGAACCAGTCAATAAACATTACAAAACTAAATAAAGAAACATTCAATAAACTGTATAAAACTAAATAAACAAACAGTCAATAAACTGTACAAAACTAAATAAACAAAAAGTAAATAAATTGTACACAAACTAAATAAAGAAACAGTCAATAAACTGTACAAAACCCAATAAAGAATCAGTCAATAAACTATACAAAACTCAATAAAGAAACAGTCAATAAACTGTACACAACTCAGTAAAGAACTAGTCAATAAACTGTACAAAAGTCAATAAAGAACCAGTCAATAAACTGTAAAAAACTAAATAAAGAACCAGTCAATAAACTATACAAAACTCGATAAAGAACCAGTCAATAAACTATACAAAACTCAATAAAGAACCAGTCAATAAACTATACAAAACTCAATAAAGAACCAGTCAATAAACTGTACAAAACTGAACAAAGAACCAGTCAATAAACTGTACAAAACTGAACAAAGAACCAGTCAATAAACTGTACAAAACTGAATAAAGAACCAGTCAATAAACTGTACAAAACTCAATAAAGAAACAGTCAATAAACTGTACACAAACCCAATAAAGAACCAGTCTATGAACTGTACAAAACTGAATAAAGAACCAGTCAATAAACTATACAAAACTCAAAAAAGAACCAGTCAATAAACATTACAAAACTAAATAAAGAAACATTCAATAAACTGTACAAAACTAAATAAACAAACAGCCAATAAACTGTACAAAACTAAATAAACAACCAGTAAATAAATTGTACACAAACTAAATAAAGAAACAGTCAATAAACTGTACAAAACTCAATAAAGAATCAGTCAATAAACTATACAAAACTCAATAAAGAAACAGTCAATAGACTGTTCACAACTCAGTAAAGAACCAGTCAATAAACTGTACAAAAGTCAATAAAGAACCAGTCAATAAACTGTAAAAAACTAAATAAAGAACCAGTCAATAAACTATACAAAACTCGATAAAGAACCAGTCAATAAACTGAAATAAGTCAATAAAGAACCAGTCAGTAAACTGTACACAATTCAATAAAGAACCAGTCAATAAATTGTACACAAACTCAATAAAGAACCAGTCAATAAACTGTACAAAACTCAATAAAGAACCAGTCAATAAACTTTACAAAACTAAATAAAGAAACAGTCAATAAACTGTACAAAACTGAATAAAGAACCAGTCAATAAACTGTACAAAACTCAATAAAGAAACAGTCAATAAACTGTACACAAACCCAATAAAGAACCAATCTATGAACTGTACAAAACAGAATAAAGAACCAGTCAATAAACTATACAAAACTCAAAAAAGAACCAGTCAATAAACATTACAAAACTAAATAAAGAAACATTCAATAAACTGTACAAAACTAAATAAACAAACAGTCAATAAACAGTACAAAACTAAATAAACAACCAATAAATAAATTGTACACAAACTAAATAAAGAAACAGTCAATAAACTGTACAAAACTCAATAAAGAATCAGTCAATAAACAATACAAAACTCAATAAAGAAACAGTCAATAAACTGTACAAAACTCAGTAAAGAACCAGTCAATAAACAGTACAAAACTCAACAAAGAACCAGTCAATAAACTATACAAAACTGAATAAAGAACAATTCAATAAACTGTACAAAACTGAATAAAGAACCAGTCAATAAACTATACAAAACTTAAAAAAGAACCAGTCAATAAACATTACAAAACTAAATAAAGAAACATTCAATAAACTGTACAAAACTAAATAAACAAACAGTCAATAAACTGTACAAAACTAAATAAACAACCAGTAAATAAATTGTACACAAACTAAATAAAGAAACAGTCAATAAACTGTACAAAACTGAATAAAGAACCAGTCAATAAACTGTACAAAACTAAATAAAGAACCAGTCAATAAACTTTACAAAACTAAATAAAGAAACAGTCAATAAACTGTACAAAACTGAATAAAGAAGCAGTCAATAAACTGTACAAAACTCAATAAAGAAACAGTCAATAAACTGTACAAAAACCCAATAAAGAACGAATCTATGAACTGTACAAAACTGAATAAAGAACCAGTCAATAAACTATACAAAACTCAAAAAAGAACCAGTCAATAAACATTACAAAACTAAATAAAGAAACATTCAATAAACTGTACAAAACTAAATAAGCAAACAGTCAATAAACTGTACAAAACTAAATAAACAAAAAGTAAATAAATTGTACACAAACTAAATAAAGAAACAGTCAATAAACTGTACAAAACCCAATAAAGAATCAGTCAATAAACTATACAAAACTCAATAAAGAAACAGTCAATAATCTGTACACAACTCAGTAAAGAACCAGTCAATAAACTGTACAAAAGTCAATAAAGAACCAGTCAATAAACTGTAAAAAACTAAATAAAGAACCAGTCAATAAACTATACAAAACTCGATAAAGAACCAGTCAATAAACTGAAAAAAGTCAATAAAGAACCAGTCAGTAAACTGTACAAAATTCAATAAAGAACCAGTCAATAAATTGTACACAAACTCAATAAAGAACCAGTCAATAAACTGTACAAAACTCAATAAAGAACCAGTCAATAAACTTTACAAAACTAAATACAGAAACAGTCAATAAACTGTACAAAACTGAATAAAGAACCAGTCAATAAACTGTACAAAACTCAATAAAGAAACAGTCAATAAACTGTACACAAACCCAATAAAGAACCAATCTATGAACTGTACAAAACTGAATAAAGAACCAGTCAATAAACTATACAAAACTCAAAAAAGAACCAGTCAATAAACATTACAAAACTAAATAAAGAAACATTCAATAAACTGTACAAAACTAAATAAACAAACAGTCAATAAACTGTGCAAAACTAAATAAACAACCAGTAAATAAATTGTACACAAACTAAAATAAAGAAACAGTCAATAAACTGTACAAAACTCAATAAAGAATCAGTCAATAAACTATACAAAACTCAACAAAGAAACAGTCATTAACTGTACAAAACTCAGGAAAGAACCAGTCAATAAACTGTACAAAACTCAATAAAGATTCAGTCAATAAACTGTACAAAACTGAATAAAGAAGAATTCAATAACTGTACAAAACTCAATAAAGAAACAGTCAATAAACTGTACAAATCTCAATAAAGAACCATTCAATAAACTGTACAAAACTGAATAAAGAACCAGTCAATAAACTATACAAAACTCACAAAAGAACCAGTCAATAAACATTACAAAACTAAATAAAGAAACATTCAATAAACTGTACAAAACTAAATAAACAAACAGTCAATAAACTGTACAAAACTAAATAAACAACCAGTAAATAAATTGTACACAAACTAAATAAAGAAACAGTCAATAAACTGTACAAAACTCAATAAAGAATCAGTCAATAAACTATACAAAACTCAATAAAGAAACAGTCAATAAACTGTACAAAACTCAGTAAAGAACCAGTCAATAAAATGTACAAAACTCAATAAAGAACCAGTCAATAAACTGTACAAAACTGAATAAAGAACCAGTCAATAAACTGTACAAAACTAAATAAAGAACAGTCAATAAACTGTACAAAACTAAATAAAGAACCAGACAATAAACTGTACAAAACTCAATAAAGAACCAGTCAATAAACTATACAAAACTCAATAAAGAACCAGTCAATAAACTGTAAAAAAGTCAATAAAGAACCAGTCAATAAACTGTACAAAACTGAACAAAGAACCAGTCAATAAACTGTACAAAACTGAACAAAGAACCAGTCAATAAACTGTACAAAACTAAATAACTAACCAGTCAATAAACTATACAAAACTCAATAAAGAACCAGTCAATAAACTGTACAAAAGTCAATAAAGAACCAGTCAATAAACTGTACAAAACTAAATAAAAAACCAGTCAATAAACTATACAAAACTCGATTAAGAACCAGTCAATAAACTGAAAAAAGTCGATAAAGAACCAGTAAGTAAACTGTACAAAATTCAATAAAGAACCAGTCAATAAATTGTACACAAACTCAATAAAGAACCAGTCAATAAACTGTACAAAACTCAATAAAGAACCAGTCAGTAAGCTTTACAAAACTAAATAAAGAAACAGTCAATAAACTGTACAAAACTGAATAAAGAACCAGTCAATAAACTGTACAAAACTCAATAAAGAAACAGTCAATAAACTGTACACAAACCCAATAAAGAACCAGTCAATGAACTGTACAAAACTGAATAAAGAACCAGTCAATAAACTATACAAAACTCAAAAAAAAACCAGTCAATAAACATTACAAAACTGAATAAAGAACAAATCAATAAACGGTACAAAACTAAATAAAGAAACATTCAATAAACTGTACAAAACTAAATAAACAAACAGTCAATAAACTGTACAAAACTAAATAAACAACCAGTAAATAAATTGTACACAAACTAAATAAAGAAACAGTCAATAAACTGTACAAAACTAAATATAGAAACAGTCAATAAATTGTACGAAACTAAATAAAGAACCAGTCAATAAACTATACAAAACTCGATAAAGACCCAGTCATTAAACTGAAAAAAGTCAATAAAGAACCAGTCAGTAAACTGTACAAAACTCAATAAAGAAACAGTCAAAAAACTGTACAAAATTCAATAAAGAATCAGTCAATAAACTATACAAAACTCAATAAAGAAACAGTCAATAAACTGTACAAAACTCAGTAAAGAACCAGTCAATAAACTGTACAAAACTCAATAAAGAACCAGTCAATAAACTGTACAAAACTGAATAAAGAACAAGACAATAAACTGTACAAAACTCAATAAAGAAACAGTCAATAAACTGTACAAATCTCAATAAAGAACCATTCAATAAACTGTACAAAACTGAATAAAGAACCAGTCAATAAACTGTACAAAACTAAATAAAGAACCAGTCAATAAACTGTACAAAACTAAATAAAGAACCAGTCAATAAACTGTACAAAACTCAATAAAGAACCAGTCAATAAACCATACAAAACTCAATAAAGAACCAGTCAATAAACTGTACAAAAGTCAATAAAGAGCCAGTCAATAAACTGTACAAAACTTAACAAAGAACCAGTCAATAAACTGTACAAAACTGAACAAAGAACCAGTCAATAAACTGTACAAAAATAAATAAATAACCAGTCAATAAACTATACAAAACTCAATAAAGAACCAGCCAATAAACTGTACAAAAGTCAATAAAGAACCAGTCAATAAACTGTACAAAACTAAATAAAGAACCAGTCAATAAACTATACAAAACTCGATAAAGAACCAGTCAATAAACTGAAAAAAGTCAATAAAGAACCAGTCAGTAAACTGTACAAAATTCAATAAAGAACTAATCAATAAATTGTACACAAACTCAATAAAGAACCAGTCAATAAACTGTACAAAACTCAATAAAGAACCAGTCAATAAACTTTACAAAACTAAATAAAGAAACAGTCAATAAACTGTACAAAACTGAATAAAGAACCAGTCAATAAACTGTACAAAACTCAATAAAGAAACAGTCAATAAACTGTACAGAAACCCAATAAAGAACCAGTCAATGAACTGTACAAAACTGAATAAAGAACCAGTCAATAAACTATACAAAACTCAAAAAAAACCAGTCAATAAACATTACAAAACTGAATAAAGAACAAATCAATAAACGATACAAAACTAAATAAAGAAACATTCAATAAACTGTACAAAACTAAATAAACAAACAGTCAATAAACTGTACAAAACTAAATAAACAACCAGTAAATAAATTGTACACAAACTAAATAAAGAAACAGTCAATAAACTGTACAAAACTAAATATAGAAACAGTCAATAAATTGTACGAAACTAAATAAAGAACCAGTCAATAAACTATACAAAACTCAAAAAAGAACCAGTCAATAAACATTACAAAACTAAATAAAGAAACATTCAATAAACTGTACAAAACTAAATAAACAAACAGTCAATAAACTGTACAAAACTAAATAAACAACCAGTCAATAAATTGTACACAAACTAAATAAAGAAACAATCAATAAACTGTACAAAACTAAATAAAGAAACAGTCAATAAACTGTACAAAACTAAATATAGAAACAGTCAATAAACTGTACGAAACTAAATAAAGAAACAGTCAATAAACTGTACAAAACTCAATAAAGAAACAGTCAATAAACGGTACAAAACTCAATAAAGAGCCAGTCAGAAAACTGTACAAAACTCAATAAAGAAACAGTCAAAAAACTGTACAAAACTCAATAAAGAATCAGTCAATAAACTATACAAAACTCAATAAAGAAACAGTCAATAAACTTTACAAAACTCAATAAAGAACCAGTCAATAAACTGTATAAAACTGAATAAAGAACAAGTCAATAAACTGTACAAAACTCAATAAAGAAACAGTCAATAAACTGTACAAAACTCAATAAAAAACCATTCAATAAACTGTACAAAACTGAATAAAGAACCAGTCAATAAACTGTACAAAACTAAATAAAGAAACATTCAATAAACTGTACAAAACTAAATAAAGAACCAGTCAATAAAATGTAGAAAAACTCAATAAAGAACCATTCAATAAACTGTACAAAACTGAATAAAGAACCAGTCAATAAACTGTAAAAAACTAAATAAAGAACCAGTCAATAAACTGTACAAAAGTCAATAAAGAACCAGTCAATAAACTGTGCAAAACTGAACAAAGAACCAGTCAATAAACTGTACAAAACTGAACAAAGAACCAGTCAATAAAATGTATAAAACTAAATAAATAACCAGTCAATAAACTATACAAAACTCAATAAAGAACCAGTCAATAAACTG
Organism: Limnoperna fortunei; assembly: GCA_944474755.1. Classification (NCBI taxonomy): domain Eukaryota; kingdom Metazoa; phylum Mollusca; class Bivalvia; order Mytilida; family Modiolidae; genus Limnoperna; species Limnoperna fortunei. The sequence continues at coordinate 52,683,870 of OX104117.1, forward strand.
TACAAAAGTCAATAAAGAACCAGTCAATAAACTGTACAAAACTAAATCAAGAACCAGTCAATAAACTAAACAAAACTCGATAAAGAACCAGTCAATAAACTGAAAAAGTCAATAAAGAACCAGTCAGTAAACTGTACAAAATTCAATAAAGAACCAGTCAATAAATTGTACACAAACTCAATAAAGAACCAGTCAATAAACTGTACAAAACTCAATAAACAACCAGTCAATAAACTTTACAAAACAAAATAAAGAAACAGTCAATAAACTGTACAAAACTGAATAAAGAACCAGTCAATAAACTGTACAAAACTCAATAAAGAAACAGTCAATCAACTGTACACAAACCCAATAAAGAACCAGTCTATGAACTGTACAAAACTGAATAAAGAACAAGTCAATAAACTATACAAAACTCAAAAAAGAACCAGTCAATAAACATTACAAAACTGAATAAAGAACAAATCAATAAACTGTACAAAACTAAATAAAAAAACATTCAATAAACTGTACACAACTAAATAAACAAACAGTCAATAAACTGTACAAAACTAAATAAGCAACCAGTCAATAAATTGTACACAAACTAAATAAAGAAACAGTCAATAAACTGTACAAAACTCAATCAAGAACCAGTCAATAAACTGTATAAAACTCAATAAAGAACAAGTCAATAAATTGTACACAAACTCAATGAAGAAACAGTCAATAAACTATACAAAACTCAATAAAGAACCAGTCAATAAACTGTACAAAAGTCAATAAAAAACCAGTCAGTAAACTGTACAAAATTCAATAAAGAACCAGTCTATGAACTGTACAAAACTGAATAAAGAACAAGTCAATAAACTATACAAAACTCAAAAAAGAACCAGTCAATAAACATTACAAAACTGAATAAAGAACAGGTCAATAAAATGTACAAAACTAAATAAAGAAACAGTCAATAAACTGTACAAAACTAAATAAACAAACAGTCAATAAACTGTACAAAACTAAATAAACAACCAGTCAATAAATTGTACACAAACTAAATAAAGAAAGAGTCAATAAACTGTACAAAACCCAATAAAGAACCAGTCAATAAACTGTACAAAACTGAGTAAAGAACAAGTCAATAAACTATACAAAACTCAAAAAGAACCAGTCAATAAACATTACAAATCTCAATAAAGAACAAGTAAATAAACTGTACAAAAGTCAATAAAGAACCAGTCAATAAACTGTACAAAACTAAATAAAGAACCAGTCAATAAACTATACAAAACTCAATAAAGAACCTGTCAACAAACTGTACAAAAGTCAATAAAGAACCAGTCAGTAAACTGTACAAAACTAAAAAAGAACCAGTCAATAAACTGTACAAAACTTAATAAAGAATCTGTCAATAAACCGTACAAAACTCAATAAAGAACCAGTCAATAAACTGTACAAAACTCAATAAAGAACCAGTCAATAAACATTACAAAACTGAATAAAGAACCAGTCGATAAACTGTACAAAACTCAATAAAGAACCAGTCAACAAACTGTACAAAACTAAATAAAGAAACAGTCAATAAACTGTACAAAACTAAATAAAGAACCAGTCAATAAATTGTACACAAACTAAATAAAGAAACAATCAATAAACTGTACAAAACTAAATCAAGAAACAGTCAATAAACTGTACAAAACTAAATATAGAAATAGTCAATAAACTGTACGAAACTAAGTAAAGAAAAAGTCAATAAACTGTACAAAACTCAATAAAGAAACAGGCAATAAACTGTACAAAACTCAATAAAGAACCAGTCAAAAAACTGTACAAAACTCAATAAAGAAACAGTCAAAAAACTGTACAGAACTCAATAAAGAATCAGTCAATAAACTATACAAAACTCAATAAAGAAACAGTCAATAAACTGTACAAAACTCAGTAAAGAACCAGTCAATAAACTGTACAAAACTCAATAAAGAACCAGTCAATAAACTGTACAAAACTGAATAAAGAACAAGTCAATAAACTGTACAAAACTCAATAAAGAAACAGTCAATAAACTGTACAAATCTCAATAAAGAACCATTCAATAAACTGTACAAAACTGAATAAAGAACCAGTCAATAAACTGTACAAAACTAAATAAAGAACCAGTCAATAAACTGTACAAAACTAAATAAAGAACCAGTCAATAAACTCTACAAAACTCAATAAAGAACCAGTCAATAAACGATACAAAACTCAATAAAGAACCAGTCAATAAACTGTACAAAAGTGAATAAAGAACCAGTCAATAAACTGTACAAAACTGAACAATGAACCAGTCAATAAACTGTACAAAACTGAACAAAAAACCAGTCAATAAACTGTACAAAACTAAATAAATAACCAGTCAATAAACTATACAAAACTCAATAAAGAACCAGTCAATAAACTGTACAAAAGTCAATAAAGAACCAGTCAATAAACTGTACAAAACTAAATAAAAAACCAGTCAATAAACTATACAAAACTCGATAAAGAACCAGTCAATAAACTGAAAAAAGTCAATAAAGAACCAGTCAGTAAACTGTACAAAATTCAATAAAGAACCAGTCAATAAATTGTAAACAAACTCAATAAAGAACCAGTCAATAAACTGTACAAAACTCAATAAAGAACCAGTCAATAAACTTTACAAAACTAAATAAAGAAACAGTCAATAAACTGTACAAAACTGAATAAAGAACCAGTCAATAAACTGTACAAAACTCAATAAAGAAACAGTCAATAAACTGTACACAAACCCAATAAAGAACCAGTCTATGAACTGTACAAAACTGAATAAAGAACCAGTCAATAAACTATACAAAACTCAAAAAAGAACCAGTCAATAAACATTACAAAACTGAATAAAGAACAAGACAATAAACTGTACAAAACTAAATAAAGAAATGTTCAATAAACTGTACAAAACTAAATAAACAAACAGTCGATAAACTGTACAAAACTAAATAAACAACCAGTCAATAAATCGTACACAAACTAAATAAAGAAACACTCAATAAACTGTACAAAACTAAATATAGAAACAGTCAATAAACTCTACGAAACTAAATAAAGAAACAGTCAATAAACTGTACGAAACTAAATAAAGAAAAAGTCAATAAACTGTACAAAACTGAATAAAGAACCAGTCAATAAACTGTACAAAACTCAATAAAGAACCAGTCAAAAACTGTACAAAACTCAATAAAGAAACAGTCAAAAAACTGTACAAAACTCAATAAAGAATCAGTCAATAAACTATACAAAACTCAATAAAGAAACAGTCAATAAACTGTACAAAACTCAGTAAAGAACCAGTCAATAAACTGTACAAAACTCAATAAAGAACCAGTCAATAAACTGTACAAAACTGAATAAAGAACAAGTCAATAAACTGTACAAAACTCAATAAAGAAACAGTCAATAAACTGTACAAATCTCAATAAAGAACCATTCAATAAACTGTACAAAACTGAATAAAGAACCAGTCAATAAACTGTACAAAACTAAATAAAGAACCAGTCAATAAACTCTACAAAACTAAATAAATAACCAGTCAATAAACTGTACAAAACTCAATAAAGAACCAGTCAATAAACTATACAAAACTCAATAAAGAACCAGTCAAAAAACTGTACAAAACTCAATAAAGAAACAGTCAAAAAACTGTACAGAACTCAATAAAGAATCAGTCAATAAACTATACAAAACTCAATAAAGAAACAGTCAATAAACTGTACAAAACTCAGTAAAGAACCAGTCAATAAACTGTACAAAACTCAATAAAGAACCAGTCAATAAACTGTACAAAACTGAATAAAGAACAAGTCAACAAACTGTACAAAACTCAATAAAGAAACAGTCAATAAACTGTACAAATCTCAATAAAGAACCATTCAATAAACTGTACAAAACTGAATAAAGAACCAGTCAATAAACTGTACAAAACTAAATAAAGAACCAGTCAATAAACTGTACAAAATTAAATAGAGAACCAGTCAATAAACTCTACAAAACTCAATAAAGAACCAGTCAATAAACGATACAAAACTCAATAAAGAACCAGTCAATAAACTGTACAAAAGTCAATAAAGAACCAGTCAATAAACTGTACAAAACTGAACAATGAACCAGTCAATAAACTGTACAAAACTGAACAAAAAACCAGTCAATAAACTGTACAAAACTAAATAAATAACCAGTCAATAAACTATACAAAACTCAATAAAGAACCAGTCAATAAACTGTACAAAAGTCAATAAAGAACCAGTCAATAAACTGTACAAAACTAAATAAAAAACCAGTCAATAAACTATACAAAACTCGATAAAGAACCAGTCAATAAACTGAAAAAAGTCAATAAAGAACCAGTCAGTAAACTGTACAAAATTCAATAAAGAACCAGTCAATAAATTGTAAACAAACTCAATAAAGAACCAGTCAATAAACTGTACAAAACTCAATAAAGAACCAGTCAATAAACTGTGCAAAACTGAACAAAGAACCAGTCAATAAACTGTACAAAACTGAACAAAGAACCAGTCAATAAAATGTATAAAACTAAATAAATAACCAGTCAATAAACTATACAAAACTCAATAAAGAACCAGTCAATAAACTGTACAAAAGTCAATAAAGAACCAGTCAATAAACTGTACAAAACTAAATCAAGAACCAGTCAATAAACTAAACAAAACTCGATAAAGAACCAGTCAATAAACTGAAAAAGTCAATAAAGAACCAGTCAGTAAACTGTACAAAATTCAATAAAGAACCAGTCAATAAATTGTACACAAACTCAATAAAGAACCAGTCAATAAACTGTACAAAACTCAATAAACAACCAGTCAATAAACTTTACAAAACAAAATAAAGAAACAGTCAATAAACTGTACAAAACTGAATAAAGAACCAGTCAATAAACTGTACAAAACTCAATAAAGAAACAGTCAATCAACTGTACACAAACCCAATAAAGAACCAGTCTATGAACTGTACAAAACTGAATAAAGAACAAGTCAATAAACTATACAAAACTCAAAAAAGAACCAGTCAATAAACATTACAAAACTGAATAAAGAACAAATCAATAAACTGTACAAAACTAAATAAAAAAACATTCAATAAACTGTACACAACTAAATAAACAAACAGTCAATAAACTGTACAAAACTAAATAAGCAACCAGTCAATAAATTGTACACAAACTAAATAAAGAAACAGTCAATAAACTGTACAAAACTCAATCAAGAACCAGTCAATAAACTGTACAAAACTCAATAAAGAACAAGTCAATAAATTGTACACAAACTCAATGAAGAAACAGTCAATAAACTATACAAAACTCAATAAAGAACCAGTCAATAAACTGTACAAAAGTCCATAAAAAACCAGTCAGTAAACTGTACAAAATTCAATAAAGAACCAGTCTATGAACTGTACAAAACTGAATAAAGAACAAGTCAATAAACTATACAAAACTCAAAAAAGAACCAGTCAATAAACATTACAAAACTGAATAAAGAACAGGTCAATAAAATGTACAAAACTAAATAAAGAAACAGTCAATAAACTGTACAAAACTAAATAAACAAACAGTCAATAAACTGTACAAAACTAAATAAACAACCAGTCAATAAATTGTACACAAACTAAATTAAGAAAGAGTCAATAAACTGTACAAAACCCAATAAAGAACCAGTCAATAAACTGTACAAAACTGAGTAAAGAACAAGTCAATAAACTATACAAAACTCAAAAAAGAACCAGTCAATAAACATTACAAATCTCAATAAAGAACAAGTAAATAAACTGTACAAAAGTCAATAAAGAACCAGTCAATAAACTGTACAAAACTAAATAAAGAACCAGTCAATAAACTATACAAAACTCAATAAAGAACCTGTCAACAAACTGTACAAAAGTCAATAAAGAACCAGTCAGTAAACTGTACAAAACTAAAAAAAGAACCAGTCAATAAACTGTACAAAACTTAATAAAGAATCTGTCAATAAACCGTACAAAACTCAATAAAGAACCAGTCAATAAACTGTACAAAACTCAATAAAGAACCAGTCAATAAACATTACAAAACTGAATAAAGAACCAGTCAATAAACTGTACAAAACTCAATAAAGAACCAGTCAACAAACTGTACAAAACTAAATAAAGAAACAGTCAATAAACTGTACAAAACTAAATAAAGAACCAGTCAATAAATTGTACACAAACTAAATAAAGAAACAATCAATAAACTGTACAAAACTAAATCAAGAAACAGTCAATAAACTGTACAAAACTAAATATAGAAATAGTCAATAAACTGTACGAAACTAAGTAAAGAAAAAGTCAATAAACTGTACAAAACTCAATAAAGAAACAGTCAATAAACTGTACAAAACTCAATAAAGAACCAGTCAAAAAACTGTACAAAGCTCAATAAAGAAACAGTCAAAAAACTGTACAGAACTCAATAAAGAATCAGTCAATAAACTATACAAAACTCAATAAAGAAACAGTCAATAAACTGTACAAAACTCAGTAAAGAACCAGTCAATAAACTGTACAAAACTCAATAAAGAACCAGTCAATAAACTGTACAAAACTGAATAAAGAACAAGTCAATAAACTGTACAAAACTCAATAAAGAAACAGTCAATAAACTGTACAAATCTCAATAAAGAACCATTCAATAAACTGTACAAAACTGAATAAAGAACCAGTCAATAAACTGTACAAAACTAAATAAAGAACCAGTCAATAAACTGTACAAAACTAAATAAAGAACCAGTCAGTAAACTCTACAAAACTCAATAAAGAACCAGTCAATAAACGATACAAAACTCAATAAAGAACCAGTCAATAAACTGTACAAAAGTGAATAAAGAACCAGTCAATAAACTGTACAAAACTGAACAATGAACCAGTCAATAAACTGTACAAAACTGAACAAAAAACCAGTCAATAAACTGTACAAAACTAAATAAATAACCAGTCAATAAACTATACAAAACTCAATAAAGAACCAGTCAATAAACTGTACAAAAGTCAATAAAGAACCAGTCAATAAACTGTACAAAACTAAATAAAAAACCAGTCAATAAACTATACAAAACTCGATAAAGAACCAGTCAATAAACTGAAAAAAGTCAATAAAGAACCAGTCAGTAAACTGTACAAAATTCAATAAAGAACCAGTCAATAAATTGTAAACAAACTCAATAAAGAACCAGTCAATAAACTGTACAAAACTAAATAAAGAAACAGTCAATAAACTGTACAAAACTGAATAAAGAACCAGTCAATAAACTGTACAAAACTCAATAAAGAAACAGTCAATAAACTGTACACAAACCCAATAAAGAACCAGTCTATGAACTGTACAAAACTGAATAAAGAACCAGTCAATAAACTATACAAAACTCAAAAAAGAACCAGTCAATAAACATTACAAAACTGAATAAAGAACAAGACAATAAACTGTACAAAACTAAATAAAGAAATATTCAATAAACTGTACAAAACTAAATAAACAAACAGTCGATAAACTGTACAAAACTAAATAAACAACCAGTCAATAAATCGTACACAAACTAAATAAAGAAACACTCAATAAACTGTACAAAACTAAATATAGAAACAGTCAATAAACTCTACGAAACTAAATAAAGAAACAGTCAATAAACTGTACGAAACTAAATAAAGAAAAAGTCAATAAACTGTACAAAACTGAATAAAGAACCAGTCAATAAACTGTACAAAACTCAATAAAGAACCAGTCAAAAAACTGTACAAAACTCAATAAAGAAACAGTCAAAAAACTGTACAAAACTCAATAAAGAATCAGTCAATAAACTATACAAAACTCAATAAAGAAACAGTCAATAAACTGTACAAAACTCAGTAAAGAACCAGTCAATAAACTGTACAAAACTCAATAAAGAACCAGTCAATAAACTGTACAAAACTGAATAAAGAACAAGTCAATAAACTGTACAAAACTCAATAAAGAAACAGTCAATAAACTGTACAAATCTCAATAAAGAACCATTCAATAAACTGTACAAAACTGAATAAAGAACCAGTCAATAAACTGTACAAAACTAAATAAAGAACCAGTCAATAAACTCTACAAAACTAAATAAATAACCAGTCAATAAACTGTACAAAACTCAATAAAGAACCAGTCAATAAACTATACAAAACTCAATAAAGAACCAGTCAAAAAACTGTACAAAACTCAATAAAGAAACAGTCAAAAAACTGTACAGAACTCAATAAAGAATCAGTCAATAAACTATACAAAACTCAATAAAGAAACAGTCAATAAACTGTACAAAACTCAGTAAAGAACCAGTCAATAAACTGTACAAAACTCAATAAAGAAACAGTCAATAAACTGTACAAATCTCAATAAAGAACCATTCAATAAACTGTACAAAACTGAATAAAGAACCAGTCAATAAACTGTACAAAACTAAATAAAGAACCAGTCAATAAACTGTACAAAACTAAATAGAGAACCAGTCAATAAACTCTACAAAACTCAATAAAGAACCAGTCAATAAACGATACAAAACTCAATAAAGAACCAGTCAATAAACTGTACAAAAGTCAATAAAGAACCAGTCAATAAACTGTACAAAACTGAACAATGAACCAGTCAATAAACTGTACAAAACTGAACAAAAAACCAGTCAATAAACTGTACAAAACTAAATAAATAACCAGTCAATAAACTATACAAAACTCAATAAAGAACCAGTCAATAAACTGTACAAAAGTCAATAAAGAACCAGTCAATAAACTGTACAAAACTAAATAAAAAACCAGTCAATAAACTATACAAAACTCGATAAAGAACCAGTCAATAAACTGAAAAAAGTCAATAAAGAACCAGTCAGTAAACTGTACAAAATTCAATAAAGAACCAGTCAATAAATTGTAAACAAACTCAATAAAGAACCAGTCAATAAACTGTACAAAACTCAATAAAGAACCAGTCAAAAAACTGTACAAAACTCAATAAAGAAACAGTCAAAAAACTGTACAAAACTCAATAAAGAATCAGTCAATAAACTATACAAAACTCAATAAAGAAACAGTCAATAAACTGTACACAAACCCAATAAAGAACCAGTCTATGAACTGTACAAAACTGAATAAAGAACCAGTCAATAAACTATACAAAACTCAAAAAAGAACCAGTCAATAAACATTACAAAACTGAATAAAAAACAAGACAATAAACTGTACAAAACTAAATAAAAAAATATTCAATAAACTGTACAAAACTAAATAAACAAACAGTCGATAAACTGTACAAAACTAAATAAACAACCAGTCAATAAATCGTACACAAACTAAATAAAGAAACACTCAATAAACTGTACAAAACTAAATATAGAAACAGTCAATAAACTGTACGAAACTAAATAAAGAACCATTCAATAAACTGTACAAAACTGAATAAAGAACCAGTCAATAAACTGTACAAAACTAAATAAAGAACCAGTCAATAAACTGTACAAAACTGAATAAAGAACAAGTCAATAAACTGTACAAAACTCAATAAAGAAACAGTCAATAAACTGTACAAAACTCAATAAAGAACCATTCAATAAACTGTACAAAACTGAATAAAGAACCAGTCAATAAACTCTACAAAACTAAATAAAGAACCAGTCAATAAACTGTACAAAACTAAATAAAGAAACAGTCAATAAACTGTACAAAACTCAATAAAGAACCAGCCAATAAACTATACAAAACTCAATAAAGAACCAGTCAATAAACTGTACAAAAGTCAATAAAGAACCAGTCAATAAACTGTACAAAACTGAACAAAGAACCAGTCAATAAACTGTACAAAAATGAACAAAGAACCAGTCAATAAACTGTACAAAACTCGATAAAGAACCAGTCAATAAACTGAAAAAAAGTCAATAAAGAACCAGTCAATAAACTGTACAAAATTCAATAAAGACCCAGTCAATAAATTGTACACAAACTCAATAAAGAACCAGTCAATAAACTGTACAAAACTCAATAACGAACCAGTCAATAAACATTACAAAACTCAATAAAGAACCAGTCAATAAACTGTACAAAACTCAATAAAGAACCAGTCAACAAACTGTACAAAACTAAATAAAGAAACAGTCAATAAACTGTACAAAACTAAATAAAGAAACAGTCAATAAACTGTACAAAACTAAATAAACAACCAGTCAATAAATTGTACACAAACTAAATAAAGAAAGAGTCAATAAACTGTACAAAACCCAATAAAGAACCGGTCAATAAACTGTACAAAACTGAATAAAGAACAAGTCAATAAACTATACAAAACTCAAAAAAGAACCAGTCAATAAACATTACAAATCTTAATAAAGAACAAGTAAATAAACTGTACAAATGTCAATAAAGAACCAGTCAATAAACTGTACAAAACAAAATAAAGAACCAGTCAATAAACTGTACAAAACTCAATAAAGAATCTGTCAATAAACCGTACAAAACTCAATAAAGAACCAGTCAATAAACTGTACAAAACTCAATAAAGAACCAGTCAATAAACATTACAAAACTGAAAAAAGAACCAGTCAATAAACTGTACAAAACTCAATAAAGAAACATTCAATAAACTGTACAAAACTAAATAAAGAACCAGTCAATAAATTGTACACAAACTAAATAAAGAAACAATCAATAAACTGTACAAAACTAAATAAAGAAACAGTCAATAAACTGTACAAAACTAAATATAGAAACAGTCAATAAACTGTACGAAACTAAATAAAGAAACAGTCAATAAAAAGTACAAAACTCAATAAAGAATCAGTCAATAAACTGTACAAAACTCAATAAAGAACCAGTCAAAAAACTGTACAAAACTCAATAAAGAATCAGTCAATAAACTATACAAAACTCAATAAAGAACCAGTCAATAAACTGTACAAAAGTCAGTAAAGAACCAGTCAATAAACTGTACAAAACTAAATAAAGAACCAGTCAATAAACTATACAAAACTCAATAAAGAACCAGTAAAAAAATGTACAAAAGTCAATAAAGAACCAGTCAGCAAACTGTACAAAACTCAATAAAGAACCAGTCAATAAACTCTACACAAACCCAATAAAGAACCAGTCAATAAACTGTTCAAAACTCAATAAAGAACCAGTCAATAAAAATTACAAAACTGAATAAAGAACCAGTCAATAAACTGTACAAAACTAAATAAATAAACAGTCAATAAACTGTACAAAACTAAATAAACAAACAGTCAATAAACTGTACAAAACTAAATAAACAACCAGTCAAGAAATTGTACACAAACTCAATGAAGAAACAGTCAATAAACTGTACAAAACCCAATAAAGAACCAGTCAATAAAATGTACAAAACTCAATAAAGAACCAGTCAATAAATTGTACACAAACTCAATGAAGAAACAGTCAATAAACAGTACAAAACTGAATAATAAACCAGTCAATAAACTATACAAAACTCAATAAAGAACCAGTCGATAAATTGTACAAAAGTCAATAAAGAACCAGTCAGTAAACTGTACAAAATTCAATAAAGAACCAGTCAATAAATTGTACACAAACTCAATAAAGAAACAGTCAATAAACTGTACAAAACTCAATAAAGAACCAGTCAATAAACTGTACAAAACTCAATAAAGAACCAGTCAATAAACTGTACACAAACCCAATAAAGAACCAGTCAATAAACTGTACAAAGCTGAATAAAGAACCAGTCAATAAACTGTACAAAACTCAAAAAAGAACCAGTCAATAAACTGTACAAAACTCAATAAAGAATCAGTCAATAAACCGTAGAAAATTCAATAAAGAACCAGTCAATAAAGTGTACAAAACTCAATAAAGAACCAGTCAATAAACATTACAAAACTCAATAAAGAACCAGTCAATAAACTGTACAAAACTCAATAAAGAACCAGTCAATAAACATTACAAAACTGAATAAAGAACCAGTCAATAAACTGTACAAAACTCAATAAAGAACCAGTCAACAAACTGTACAAAACTAAATAAAGAACCAGTCAATCAACTGTACAAAACTAAATAAAGAAACATTCAATAAACTGTACAAAACTAAATAAAGAACCAGTCAATAAATTGTACACAAACTAAATAAAGAAACAATCAATAAACTGTACAAAACTAAATAAAGAAACAGTCAATAAACTGTACAAAACTAAATATAGAAACAGTCAATAAACTGTACAAAACTAAATAAAGAAACAGTCAATAAACTGTACAAAACTCAATAAAGAATCAGTCAATAAACTGTACAAAACTCAATAAAGAACCAGTCAAAAAACTGTACAAAACTCAATAAAGAATCAGTCAATAAACTATACAAAACTCAATAAAGAACCAGTCATTAAACTGTACAAAAGTCAGTAAAGAACAAGTCAATAAAGTGTACAAAACTAAAAAAAGAACCAGTCAATAAACTATACAAAACTCAATAAAGAACCAGTAAAAAAATGTACAAAAGTCAATAAAGAACCAGTCAGCAAACTGTACAAAACTCAATAAAGAACCAGTCAATAAACTCTACACAAACCCAATAAAGAACCAGTCAATAAACTGTTCAAAACTCAATAAAGAACCAGTCAATAAACATTACAAAACTGAATAAAGAACCAGTCAATAAACTGTACAAAACTAAATAAAGAAACAGTCAATAAACTGTACAAAACTAAATAAACAAACAGTCAATAAACTATACAAAACTAAATAAACAACCAGTCAAGAAATTGTACACAAACTAAATAAAGAAACAGTCAATAAACTGCACAAAACCCAATAAAAACCAGTCAATAAAATGTACAAAACTCAATAAAGAACCAGTCAATAAATTGTACACAAACTCAATGAAGAAACAGTCAATAAACAGTACAAAACTGAATAATAAACCAGTCAATAAACTATACAAAACTCAATAAAGAACCAGTCAATAAACTGTACAAAAGTCAATAAAGAACCAGTCAGTAAACTGTACAAAATTCAATAAAGAACCAGTCAATAAATTGTACACAAACTCAAAAAAGAAACAGTCAATAAACTGTACAAAACTCAATAAAGAACCAGTCAATAAACTGTACAAAACTCAATAAAGAACCAGTCAATAAACTGTACACAAACCCAATAAAGAACCAGTCAATAAACTGTACAAAACTGAATAAAGAACCAGTCAATAAACTGTACAAAACTCAATAAAGAACCAGTCAATAAACTGTACAAAACTCAATAAAGAATCAGTCAATAAACCGTACAAAACTCAATAAAGAACCAGTCAATAAAGTGTACAAAACTCAATAAAGAACCAGTCAATAAACATTACAAAACTCAATAAAGAACCAGTCAATAAACTGTACAAAACTCAATAAAGAACCAGTCAACAAACTGTACAAAACTAAATAAAGAAACAGTCAATAAACTGTACAAAACTAAATAAAGAAACAGTCAATAAACTGTTCAAAACTCAATAAAGAAACAGTCAATAAACTGTACAAAACTCAATAAAGAACCAGTCAAAAACCTGTACAAATCTCAAAAAAACAGTCAAAAAACTGTACAAAACTCAATAAAGAATCAGTCAATAAACTGTACAAAACTAAATAAACAAACAGTCAATAAACTGTACAAAACTAAATAAACAACCAGTCAATAAATTGTACACAAACTAAATAAAGAAAGAGTCAATAAACTGTACAAAACCCAATAAAGAACCGGTCAATAAACTGTACAAAACTGAATAAAGAATAAGTCAATAAACTATACAAAACTCAAAAAAGAACCAGTCAATAAACATTACAAATCTCAATAAAGAACAAGTAAATAAACTGTACAAAAGTCAATAAAGAACCAGTCAATAAACTGTACAAAACAAAATAAAGAACCATTCAATAAACTATACAAAACTCAATAAAGAACCTGTCAACAAACTGTACAAAACTAAATAAAGAATTAGTCAATAAACTGTACAAAACTCAAAAAAGAACCAGTCAATAAACTGTACAAAACTCAATAAAGAATCTGTCAATAAACCGTACAAAACTCAATAAAGAACCAGTCAATAAACTGTACATAACTCAATAAAGAACCAGTCAATAAACATTACAAAACTGAATAAAGAACCAGTCAATAAACTGTACAAAACTCAATAAAAAACCAGTCAACAAACTGTACAAAACTAAATAAAGAACCAGTCAATCAACTGTACAAAACTAAATAAAGAAACACTCAATAAACTGTACAAAACTAAATAAAGAACCAGTCAATAAATTGTACACAAACTAAATAAAGAAACAATCAATAAACTGTACAAAACTAAATAAAGAAACAGTCAACAAACTGTACAAAACTAAATATAGAAACAGTCAATAAACTGTACGAAACTAAATAAAGAAACAGTCAATAAAATGTACAAAACTCAATAAAGAATCAGTCAATAAACTGTACAAAACTCAATAAAGAACCAGTCAAAAAACTGTACAAAACTCAATAAAGAATCAGTCAATAAACTATACAAAACTCAATAAAGAACCAGTAAAAAAATGTACAAAAGTCAATAAAGAACCAGTCAGCAAACTGTACAAAACTCAATAAAGAACCAGTCAATAAACTCTACACAAACCCAATAAAGAACCAGTCAATAAACTGTTCAAAACTCAATAAAGAACCAGTCAATAAAAATTACAAAACTGAATAAAGAACCAGTCAATAAACTGTACAAAACTAAATAAATAAACAGTCAATAAACTGTACAAAACTAAATAAACAAACAGTCAATAAACTGTACAAAACTAAATAAACAACCAGTCAAGAAATTGTACACAAACTAAATAAAGAAACAGTCAATAAACTGTACAAAACCCAATAAAGAACCAGTCAATAAAATGTACAAAACTCAATAAAGAACCAGTCAATAAATTGTACACAAACTCAATGAAGAAACAGTCAATAAACAGTACAAAACTGAATAATAAACCAGTCAATAAACTATACAAAACTCAATAAAGAACCAGTCGATAAATTGTACAAAAGTCAATAAAGAACCAGTCAGTAAACTGTACAAAATTCAATAAAGAACCAGTCAATAAATTGTACACAAACTCAATAAAGAAACAGTCAATAAACTGTACAAAACTCAATAAAGAACCAGTCAATAAACTGTACAAAACTCAATAAAGAACCAGTCAATAAACTGTACACAAACCCAATAAAGAACCAGTCAATAAACTGTACAAAGCTGAATAAAGAACCAGTCAATAAACTGTACAAAACTCAAAAAAGAACCAGTCAATAAACTGTACAAAACTCAATAAAGAATCAGTCAATAAACCGTAGAAAACTCAATAAAGAACCAGTCAATAAAGTGTACAAAACTCAATAAAGAACCAGTCAATAAACATTACAAAACTCAATAAAGAACCAGTCAATAAACTGTACAAAACTCAATAAAGAACCAGTCAATAAACATTACAAAACTGAATAAAGAACCAGTCAATAAACTGTACAAAACTCAATAAAGAACCAGTCAACAAACTGTACAAAACTAAATAAAGAACCAGTCAATCAACTGTACAAAACTAAATAAAGAAACATTCAATAAACTGTACAAAACTAAATAAAGAACCAGTCAATAAATTGTACACAAACTAAATAAAGAAACAATCAATAAACTGTACAAAACTAAATAAAGAAACAGTCAATAAACTGTACAAAACTAAATATAGAAACAGTCAATAAACTGTACGAAACTAAATAAAGAAACAGTCAATAAACTGTACAAAACTCAATAAAGAATCAGTCAATAAACTGTACAAAACTCAATAAAGAACCAGTCAAAAAACTGTACAAAACTCAATAAAGAATCAGTCAATAAACTATACAAAACTCAATAAAGAACCAGTCATTAAACTGTACAAAAGTCAGTAAAGAACAAGTCAATAAAGTGTACAAAACTAAAAAAAGAACCAGTCAATAAACTATACAAAACTCAATAAAGAACCAGTAAAAAAATGTACAAAAGTCAATAAAGAACCAGTCAGCAAACTGTACAAAACTCAATAAAGAACCAGTCAATAAACCTACACAAACTCAATAAAGGACCAGTCAATAAACTGTTCAAAACTCAATAAAGAACCAGTCAATAAACAGAACAAAACTGAACAAAGAACCAGTCAATAAACTGTACAAAACTAAATAAAGAAACAGTCAATAAACTGTACAAAACTAAATAAACAAACAGTCAATAAACTATACAAAACTAAATAAACAACCAGTCAAGAAATTGTACACAAACTAAATAAAGAAACAGTCAATAAACTGCACAAAACCCAATAAAAACCAGTCAATAAAATGTACAAAACTCAATAAAGAACCAGTCAATAAATTGTACACAAACTCAATGAAGAAACAGTCAATAAACAGTACAAAACTGAATAATAAACCAGTCAATAAACTATACAAAACTCAATAAAGAACCAGTCAATAAACTGTACAAAAGTCAATAAAGAACCAGTCAGTAAACTGTACAAAATTCAATAAAGAACCAGTCAATAAATTGTACACAAACTCAAAAAAGAAACAGTCAATAAACTGTACAAAACTCAATAAAGAACCAGTCAATAAACTGTACAAAACTCAATAAAGAACCAGTCAATAAACTGTACACAAACCCAATAAAGAACCAGTCAATAAACTGTACAAAACTGAATAAAGAACCAGTCAATAAACTGTACAAAACTCAAAAAAGAACCAGTCAATAAACTGTACAAAACTCAATAAAGAATCAGTCAATAAACCGTACAAAACTCAATAAAGAACCAGTCAATAAAGTGTACAAAACTCAATAAAGAACCAGTCAATAAACATTACAAAACTCAATAAAGAACCAGTCAATAAACTGTACAAAACTCAATAAAGAACCAGTCAACAAACTGTACAAAACTAAATAAAGAAACAGTCAATAAACTGTACAAAACTAAATAAAGAAACAGTCAATAAACTGTTCAAAACTCAATAAAGAAACAGTCAATAAACTGTACAAAACTCAATAAAGAACCAGTCAAAAACCTGTACAAATCTCAAAAAAACAGTCAAAAAACTGTACAAAACTCAATAAAGAATCAGTCAATAAACTGTACAAAACTAAATAAACAAACAGTCAATAAACTGTACAAAACTAAATAAACAACCAGTCAATAAATTGTACACAAACTAAATAAAGAAAGAGTCAATAAACTGTACAAAACCCAATAAAGAACCGGTCAATAAACTGTACAAAACTGAATAAAGAATAAGTCAATAAACTATACAAAACTCAAAAAAGAACCAGTCAATAAACATTACAAATCTCAATAAAGAACAAGTAAATAAACTGTACAAAAGTCAATAAAGAACCAGTCAATAAACTGTACAAAACAAAATAAAGAACCATTCAATAAACTATACAAAACTCAATAAAGAACCTGTCAACAAACTGTACAAAACTAAATAAAGAATTAGTCAATAAACTGTACAAAACTCAAAAAAGAACCAGTCAATAAACTGTACAAAACTCAATAAAGAATCTGTCAATAAACCGTACAAAACTCAATAAAGAACCAGTCAATAAACTGTACATAACTCAATAAAGAACCAGTCAATAAACATTACAAAACTGAATAAAGAACCAGTCAATAAACTGTACAAAACTCAATAAAAAACCAGTCAACAAACTGTACAAAACTAAATAAAGAACCAGTCAATCAACTGTACAAAACTAAATAAAGAAACACTCAATAAACTGTACAAAACTAAATAAAGAACCAGTCAATAAATTGTACACAAACTAAATAAAGAAACAATCAATAAACTGTACAAAACTAAATAAAGAAACAGTCAATAAACTGTACAAAACTAAATATAGAAACAGTCAATAAACTGTACGAAACTAAATAAAGAAACAGTCAATAAAATGTACAAAACTCAATAAAGAATCAGTCAATAAACTGTACAAAACTCAATAAAGAACCAGTCAAAAAACTGTACAAAACTCAATAAAGAATCAGTCAATAAACTATACAAAACTCAATAAAGAAACAGTCAATAAACTGTACAAAACTCAATAAAGAACCAGTCAATAAACTGTACAAAACTCAATAAAGAACCAGTCAATAAGATGTACAAAACTGAATAAAGAACAAGTCAATAAACTGTACAAAACTCAATAAAGAAACAGTCAATAAACTGTACAAAACTCAATAAAGAACCATTCAATAAACTCTACAAAACTGAATAAAGAACCAGTCAATAAACTGTACAAAACTAAATAAAGAACCAGTCAATAAACTGTACAAAACTAAATAAAGAAACAGTCAATAAACTGTACAAAACTAAATAAAGAACCAGCCAATAAACTATACAAAACTCAATAAAGAACCAGTCCATAAACTGTACAAAAGTCAATAAAGAACCAGTCAATAAACTGTACAAAACTGAACAAAGAACCAGTCAATAAACTGTACAAAAATGAACAAAGAACCAGTCAATAAATTGTACAAAACTCGATAAAGAACCAGTCAATAAACTGAAAAAAAGTCAATAAAGAACCAGTCAATAAACTGTACAAAATTCAATAAAGATCCAGTCAATAAATTGTACACAAACTCAATAAAGAACCAGTCAATAAACTGTACAAAACTCAATAAAGAACCAGTCAATAAACATTACAAAACTCAATAAAGAACCAGTCAATAAACTGTACAAAACTCAATAAAGAACCAGTCAACAAACTGTACAAAACTAAATAAAGAAACAGTCAATAAACTGTACAAAACTAAATAAAGAAACAGTCAATAAACTGTACAAAACTCAATAAAGAAACAGTCAATAAACTGTACAAAACTCAATAAAGAACCAGTCAAAAACCTGTACAAATCCCAATAAAAAAACAGTCAAAAAACTGTACAAAACTCAATAAAGTATCAGTCAATAAACTGTACAAAACTAAATAAACAAACAGTCAATAAACTGTACAAAACTAAATAAACAACCAGTCAATAAATTGTACACAAACTAAATAAAGAAAGAGTCAATAAACTGTACAAAACCCAATAAATAACCGGTCAATAAACTGTACAAAACTGAATAAAGAACAAGTCAATAAACTATACAAAACTCAAAAAAGAACCAGTCAATAAACATTACAAATCTCAATAAAGAACAAGTAAATAAACTGTACAAAAGTCAATAAAGAACCAGTCAATAAACTGTACAAAACAAAATAAAGAACCAGTCAATAAACTATACAAAACTCAATAAAGAACCTGTCAACAAACTGTACAAAACTAAATAAAGAAACAGTCAATAAACTGTACAAAACTCAAAAAAGAACCAGTCAATAAACTGTACAAAACTCAACAAAGAATCTGTCAATAAACCGTACAAAACTCAATAAAGAACCAGTCAATAAACTGTACAAAACTCAATAAAGAACCAGTCAATAAACATTACAAAACTGAATAAAGAACCAGTCAATAAACTGTACAAAACTCAATAAAGAACCAGTCAACAAACTGTACAAAACTAAATAAAGAACCAGTCAATCAACTGTACAAAACTAAATAAAGAAACATTCAATAAACTGTACAAAACTAAATAAAGAACCAGTCAATAAATTGTACACAAACTAAATAAAGAAACAATCAATAAACTGTACAAAACTAAATAAAGAAACAGTCAATAAACTGTACAAAACTAAATATAGAAACAGTCAATAAACTGTACGAAACTAAATAAGGAAACAGTCAATAAACTGTACAAAACTCAATAAAGAATCAGTCAATAAACTGTACAAAACTCAATAAAGAACCAGTCAATAAACTGTACAAAACTCAATAAAGAATCAGTCAATAAACTATACAAAACTCAATAAAGAAACAGTCAATAAACTGTACAAACCTCAATAAAGAACCAGTCAATAAACTGTACAAAACTCAATAAAGAACCAGTCAATAAACTGTACAAAACTGAATAAAGAACAAGTCAATAAACTGTACAAAACTCAATAAAGAAACAGTCAATAAACTGTACAAAACTCAATAAAGAACCATTCAATAAACTGTACAAAACTGAATAAATAACCAGTCAATAAACTGTACAATACTAAATAAAGAACCAGTCAATAAACTGTACAAAACTAAATAAAGAAACAGTCAATAAACTGTACAAAACTCAATAAAGAACCAGTCAATAAACTATACAAAACTCAATAAAGAACCAGTCAATAAACTGTACAAAAGTCAATAAAGAACCAGTCAATAAACTGTACAAAACTGAACAAAGAACCAGTCAATAAACTGTACAAAAATGAACAAAGAACCAGTCAATAAACTGTACAAAACTCGATAAAGAACCAGTCAATAAACTGAAAAAAAGTCAATAAAGAACCAGTCAATAAACAGTACAAAATTCAATAAAGAACCAGTCAATAAATTGTATACAAACTCAATAAAGAACCAGTCAATAAACTGTACAAAACTCAATAAAGAACCAGTCAATAAACATTACAAAACTCAATAAAGAACCAGTCAATATACTGTACAAAACTCAATAAAGAACCAGTCAACAAACTGTACAAAACTAAATTAAGAAACAGTCAATAAACTGTACAAAACTAAATAAAGAAACAGTCAATAAACTGTACAAAACTCAATAAAGAAACAGTCAATAAACTACACAAAACTCAATAAAGAACCAGTCAAAAACCTGTACAAATCTCAATAAAAAAACAGTCAAAAAACTGTACAAAACTCAATAAAGAATCAGTCAATAAACTGTACAAAACTAAATAAACAAACAGTCAATAAACTGTACAAAACTAAATAAACAACCAGTCAATAAACTGTACAAAACCCAATAAAGAACCGGTCAATAAACTGTACAAAACTGAATAAAGAACAAGTCAATAAACTATACAAAACTCAAAAAAGAACCAGTCAATAAACATTACAAATCTCAATAAAGAACAAGTAAATAAACTGTACAAAAGTCAATAAAGAACCAGTCAATAAACTGTACAAAACTAAATAAAGAACCAGTCAATAAACTGTACAAAACTCAATAAAGAACCTGTCAACAAACTGTACAAAACTAAATAAAGAAACAGTCAATAAACTGTACAAAACTCAAAAAAGAACCAGTCAATAAACTGTACAAAACTCAATAAAGAATCTGTCAATAAACCGTACAAAACTCAATAAAGAACCAGTCAATAAACTGTACAAAACTCAATAAAGAACCAGTCAATAAACATTACAAAACTGAATAAAGAACCAGTCAATAAACTGTACAAAACTCAATAAAGAACCAGTCAACAAACTGTACAAAACTAAATAAAGAACCAGTCAATCAACTGTACAAAACTAAATAAAGAAACATTCAATAAACTGTACAAAACTAAATAAAGAACCAGTCAATAAATTCTACACAAACTAAATAAAGAAACAATCAATAAACTGTACAAAACTCAATAAAGAAACAGTCAATAAACTGTACAAAACTCAATAAAGAACCAGTCAAAAACCTGTACAAATCCCAATAAAAAAACAGTCAAAAAACTGTACAAAACTCAATAAAGTATCAGTCAATAAACTGTACAAAACTAAATAAACAAACAGTCAATAAACTGTACAAAACTAAATAAACAACCAGTCAATAAATTGTACACAAACTAAATAAAGAAAGAGTCAATAAACTGTACAAAACCCAATAAATAACCGGTCAATAAACTGTACAAAACTGAATAAAGAACAAGTCAATAAACTATACAAAACTCAAAAAAGAACCAGTCAATAAACATTACAAATCTCAATAAAGAACAAGTAAATAAACTGTACAAAAGTCAATAAAGAACCAGTCAATAAACTGTACAAAACAAAATAAAGAACCAGTCAATAAACTATACAAAACTCAATAAAGAACCTGTCAACAAACTGTACAAAACTAAATAAAGAAACAGTCAATAAACTGTACAAAACTCAAAAAAGAACCAGTCAATAAACTGTACAAAACTCAACAAAGAATCTGTCAATAAACCGTACAAAACTCAATAAAGAACCAGTCAATAAACTGTACAAAACTCAATAAAGAACCAGTCAATAAACATTACAAAACTGAATAAAGAACCAGTCAATAAACTGTACAAAACTCAATAAAGAACCAGTCAACAAACTGTACAAAACTAAATAAAGAACCAGTCAATCAACTGTACAAAACTAAATAAAGAAACATTCAATAAACTGTACAAAACTAAATAAAGAACCAGTCAATAAATTGTACACAAACTAAATAAAGAAACAATCAATAAACTGTACAAAACTAAATAAAGAAACAGTCAATAAACTGTACAAAACTAAATATAGAAACAGTCAATAAACTGTACGAAACTAAATAAGGAAACAGTCAATAAACTGTACAAAACTCAATAAAGAATCAGTCAATAAACTGTACAAAACTCAATAAAGAACCAGTCAATAAACTGTACAAAACTCAATAAAGAATCAGTCAATAAACTATACAAAACTCAATAAAGAAACAGTCAATAAACTGTACAAAACTCAATAAAGAACCAGTCAATAAACTGTACAAAACTCAATAAAGAACCAGTCAATAAACTGTACAAAACTGAATAAAGAACAAGTCAATAAACTGTACAAAACTCAATAAAGAAACAGTCAATAAACTGTACAAAACTCAATAAAGAACCATTCAATAAAATGTACAAAACTGAATAAATAACCAGTCAATAAACTGTACAAAACTAAATAAAGAACCAGTCAATAAACTGTACAAAACTAAATAAAGAAACAGTCAATAAACTGTACAAAACTCAATAAAGAACCAGTCAATAAACTATACAAAACTCAATAAAGAACCAGTCAATAAACTGTACAAAAGTCAATAAAGAACCAGTCAATAAACTGTACAAAACTGAACAAAGAACCAGTCAATAAACTGTACAAAAATGAACAAAGAACCAGTCAATAAACTGTACAAAACTCGATAAAGAACCAGTCAATAAACTGAAAAAAAGTCAATAAAGAACCAGTCAATAAACAGTACAAAATTCAATAAAGAACCAGTCAATAAATTGTATACAAACTCAATAAAGAACCAGTCAATAAACTGTACAAAACTCAATAAAGAACCAGTCAATAAACATTACAAAACTCAATAAAGAACCAGTCAATATACTGTACAAAACTCAATAAAGAACCAGTCAACAAACTGTACAAAACTAAATTAAGAAACAGTCAATAAACTGTACAAAACTAAATAAAGAAACAGTCAATAAACTGTACAAAACTCAATAAAGAAACAGTCAATAAACTGCACAAAACTCAATAAAGAACCAGTCAAAAACCTGTACAAATCTCAATAAAAAAACAGTCAAAAAACTGTACAAAACTCAATAAAGAATCAGTCAATAAACTGTACAAAACTAAATAAACAAACAGTCAATAAACTGTACAAAACTAAATAAACAACCAGTCAATAAACTGTACAAAACCCAATAAAGAACCGGTCAATAAACTGTACAAAACTGAATAAAGAACAAGTCAATAAACTATACAAAACTCAAAAAAGAACCAGTCAATAAACATTACAAATCTCAATAAAGAACAAGTAAATAAACTGTACAAAAGTCAATAAAGAACCAGTCAATAAACTGTACAAAACAAAATAAAGAACCAGTCAATAAACTATACAAAACTCAATAAAGAACCTGTCAACAAACTGTACAAAACTAAATAAAGAAACAGTCAATAAACTGTACAAAACTCAAAAAAGAACCAGTCAATAAACTGTACAAAACTCAATAAAGAATCTGTCAATAAACCGTACAAAACTCAATAAAGAACCAGTCAATAAACTGTACAAAACTCAATAAAGAACCAGTCAATAAACATTACAAAACTGAATAAAGAACCAGTCAATAAACTGTACAAAACTCAATAAAGAACCAGTCAACAAACTGTACAAAACTAAATAAAGAACCAGTCAATCAACTGTACAAAACTAAATAAAGAAACATTCAATAAACTGTACAAAACTAAATAAAGAACCAGTCAATAAATTGTACACAAACTAAATAAAGAAACAATCAATAAACTGTACAAAACTAAATAAAGAAACAGTCAATAAACTGTACAAAACTAAATATAGAAACAGTCAATAAACTGTACGAAACTAAATAAAGAAACAGTCAATAAACTGTACAAAACTCAATAAAGAATCAGTCAATAAACTGTACAAAACTCAATAAAGAACCAGTCAAAAAACTGTACAAAACTCAATAAAGAATCGGTCAATAAACTATACAAAACTCAATAAAGAAACAGTCAATAAACTGTACAAAACTCAATAAAGAACCAGTCAATAAACTGTACAAAACTCAATAAAGAACCAGTCAATAAACTGTACAAAACTGAATAAAGAACAAGTCAATAAACTGTACAAAACTCAATAAAGAAACAGTCAATAAACTGTACAAAACTCAATAAAGAACCATTCAATAAACTGTACAAAACTGAATAAAGAACCAGTCAATAAACTGTACAAAACTAAATAAAGAACCAGTCAATAAACTGTACAAAACTAAATAAAGAAACAGTCAATAAACTGTACAAAACTCAATAAAGAACCAGTCAATAAACTATACAAAACTCAATAAAGAACCAGTCAATAAACTGTACAAAAGTCAATAAAGAACCAGTCAATAAACTGTACAAAACTGAACAACGAACCAGTCAATAAACTGTACAAAAATGAACAAAGAACCAGTCAATAAACTGTACAAAACTCGATAAAGAACCAGTCAATAAACTGAAAAAAGTCAATAAAGAACCAGTCAATAAACTGTACAAAATTCAATAAAGAACCAGTCAATAAATTGTACACAAACTCAATAAAGAACCAGTCAATATACTGTACAAAACTCAATAAAGCACCAGTCAATGAACTTTACAAAACTCAATAAAGAAACAGTCAATAAACTGTACAAAACTTAATAAAGAAACAGTCAATAAACTGTACACAAACCCAATAAAGAACCAGTCTATTAACTGTACAAAACTGAATAAAGAACAAGTCAATAAACTATACAAAACTCAAAAAAGAACCAGTCAATAAACATTACAAAACTGAATAAAGAACAAGTCAATAAACTGTACAAAACTAATTAAAGAAACATTCAATAAACTGTACAAAACTAAATAAACAAACAGTCAATAAACTGTACAAAACTAAATAAACAACCAGTCAATAAATTGTACACAAACTAAATAAAGAAATAGTCAATAAACTGTACAAAACTCAATAAAGAACCAGTCAATAAACTGTACAAAACTCAATAAAGAACCAGACAATAAATTGTACACAAACTCAATGAAGAAATAGTCAATAAACTATACAAAACTCAACAAAGAACCAGTCAATAAACTGTACAAAAGTCAATAAAGAACAAGTCAGTAAACTGTACAAAATTCAATAAAGAACCAGTCAATAAATTGTACACAAAATCAATAAAGAACCAGTCAATAAACTAGACAAAACTCAATAAAGAACCAGTCAATAAACTGTACAAAACTAAATAAAGAAACAGTCTATAAACTGTACAAAACTGAATAAAAGACCAGTCAATAAACTGTACAAAACTCAATAAAGAACCAGTCAATAAACTGTACACAAACCCAATAAAGAACCAGTCAATAAACTGTAAAAAACTGAATAAAGAACCAGTCAATAAACTGTACAAAACTCAAAAAAAACAGTCAATAAACTGTACAAAACTCAATAAAGAACCAGTCAATAAACTGTACAAAACTCAATAAAGAACCACTCAATAAACTGTACAAAACTCAATAAAGAACCAGTCAATAAACATTACAAACTGAATAAAGAACCAGTCAATAAACTGTACAAAACTCAATAAAGAACCAGTCAATAAACTGTACAAAACTAAATAAAGAAACAGTCAATAAACTGTACAAAACTAAATAAAGAAACAGTCAGTAAACTGTACAAAACTAAATAAAGAACCAGTCAACAAACTGTACAAAACTAAATAAAGAAACAGTCAATAAACTGTACAAAACTAAATAAAGAAACATTCAATAAACTGTACAAAACTAAATAAAGAACCAGTCAATAAATTGTACACAAACTAAATAAAGAAACAATCAATAAACTGTACAAAACTAAATAAAGAAACAGTCAATAAACTGTACAAAACTAAATATAGAAACAGTCAATAAACTGTACGAAACTAAATAAAGAAACAGTCAATAAACTGTACAAAACTCAATAAAGAAACAGTCAATAAACTGTACAAAACTCAATAAAGAACCAGTCAAAAAACTGTACAAAACTCAATAAAGAAACAGTCAAAAACTTGTACAAAACTCAATAAAGAATCAGTCAATAAACTATACAAAACTCAATAAAGAAACAGTCAATAAACTGTACAAAACTCAATAAAGAAACAGTCAATAAACTGTACAAAGCTCAATAAAGAACCAGTAAATAAACTGTACAAAACTCAATAAAGAACAAGTCAATAAACTGTACAACACTCAATAAAGAACAAGTCAATAAACTGTACAAAACTCAATAAAGAACCATTCAATAAACTGTACAAAACTGAATAAAAAACCAGTCAATAAACTGTACAAAACAAAATAAAGAACCAGTCAATAAACTGTACAAAACTAAATCATGAACCAGACAAAAAAATTTACAAAACTCAATAAAGAACAAGTCAATAAACTATACAAAACTCAATAAAGAACCAGTCAATAAACTGTACAAAAGTCAATAAAGAACCAGTCAATAAACTGTACAAAACTGAACAAAGAACCAGTCAATAAACTGTACAAAACTGAACAAAGAACCAGTCAATAAACTGTACAAAACTAAATAAATACCCAGTCAATAAACTATACAAAACTCGATAAAGAACCAGTCAATAAACTGAAAAAAGGCAATAAAGAACCAGTCAATAAACTGTACAAAACTCAATAAAGAACCAGTAAATAAACTGTACAAAACTCAATAAAGAACAAGTCAATAAACTGTACAACACTCAATAAAGAACAAGTCAATAAACTGTACAAAACTCAATAAAGAACCATTCAATAAACTGTACAAAACTGAATAAAAAACCAGTCAATAAACTGTACAAAACAAAATAAAGAACCAGTCAATAAATTGTACAAAACTAAATCAAGAACCAGACAAAAAAATTTACAAAACTCAATAAAGAACAAGTCAATAAACTATACAAAACTCAATAAAGAACCAGTCAATAAACTGTACAAAAGTCAATAAAGAACCAGTCAATAAACTGTACAAAACTGAACAAAGAACCAGTCAATAAACTGTACAAAACTGAACAAAGAACCAGTCAATAAACTGTACAAAACTAAATAAAGACCCAGTCAATAAACTATACAAAACTCGATAAAGAACCAGTCAATAAACTGAAAAAAGGCAATAAAGAACCAGTCAGTAAACTGTACAAAATTCAATAAAGAACCAGTCAATAAATTGTACACAAACTCAATAAAGAATCAGTCAATTAACTGTACAAAACTCAATAAAGAACCAGTCAATAAACATTACAAAACTGAATAAAGAAACAGTCAATAAACTGTACAAAACTGAATAAAGAACCAGTCAATAAACTGTACAAAACTCAATAAAGAAACAGTCAATAAACTGTACACAAACCCAATAAAGAACCTGTCTATGAACTGTACAAAAATGAATAAAGAACAAGTCAATAACCTATACAAAACTCAAAAAAGAACCAGTCAATAAATATTACAGAACTGAATAAAGAACAAGTCAGTAAACTGTACAAAACTAAATAAAGAAACAGTCAATAAACTGTACAAAACTAAATAAACAAACAGTCAATAAACTGTACAAAACTAAATAAACAACCAGTCAATAAATTGTACACAAACTAAATAAAGAAACAGTCAATAAACTGTACAAAACTCAATAAAGAACCAGTCAATAAACTGTACAAAACTCAATAAAGAACCAGTCAATAAATTGTACACAAACTCAATGAAGAAACAGTCAATAAACTATACAAAACTCAATAAAGAACCAGTCAATAAAATGTACAAAAGTCAATAAAGAACCAGTCAGTAAACTGTACAAAATTCAATAAAGAACCAGTCAATAAACTGTACACAAACTCAATAAAGAACCAGTCAATAAACTGTACAAAACTCAGTAAAGAACCAGTCAATAAACTGTACAAAACTAAATAAAGAAACAGTCTATAAAATGTACAAAACAGAATGAAGAACCAGTCAATAAACTATACAAAACTCAATAAAGAACCAGTCAATAAACTGTACACAAACCCAATAAAGAACCAGTCAATAAACTGTACAAAACTCAATAAAGAACCAGTCAATAAACTGTACAAACTCAAAAAAGAACCAGTCAATAAACTGTACAAAACTCAATAAAGAACCAGTCAATAAACTGTACAAAACTCAATAAAGAACCAGTCAATAAACTGTACAAAACTCAATAAAGAACCTGTCAATAAACATTACAAAACTGAATAAAGAACCGGTCAATAAACTGTACAAAACTCAATAAAGAACCAGTCAATAAACTGTACAAAACTAAATAAAGAAACAGTCAATAAACTGTACAAAACTAAATGAAGAAACAGTCAATAAACTGTACAAAACTAAATAAAGAACTAGTCAATAAATTGTACACAAACTAAATAAAGAAACAATCAATAAACTGTACAAAATAAAATAAAGAAACAGTCAATAAAATGTACAAACCTAAATAAAGAAACAGTCAATAAACTGTACAAAACTAAATAAAGAAACAGTCAAAAAACTGTACAAAACTAAATAAAGAACCAGTCAATAAACTATACAAAACTCAATAAAGAACAAGTCAATAAACTGTACAAAAGTATGTAAAGAACCAGTCAATAAACTGTACAAAACTAAATAAAGAACCAGTCAATAAACTAGACAAAACTCAATAAAGAACCAGTAAAAAAATGTACAAAAGTCAATAAAGAACCAGTCAGCAAACTGTACAAAACTCAATAAAGAACCAGTCAATAAACTCTACACAAACCCAATAAAGAACCAGTCGATAAACTGTTCAAAACTCAATAAAGAACCAGTCAATAAACATTACAAAACTGAATAAAGAACCAGTCAATAAACTGTACAAAACTAAATGAAGAAACAGTCAATAAACTGTACAAAACTAAATAAACAAACAGTCAATCAACTGTACAAAACTAAATAAACAACCAGTCAAGAAATTGTACACAAACTAAATAAAGAACCAGTCAATAAAATGTACAAAACTCAATAAAGAACCAGTCAATAAATTGTACACAAACTCAATAAAGAACCAGTCAATAAACTGTACAAAAGTCAATAAAGAACCAGTCAGTAAACTGTACAAAATTCAATAAAGAACCAGTAAATAAATTGTACACAAACTCAATAAAGAACAAGTCAATAAATTGTACAAAACTCAATAAAGAACCAGTCAATAAACTGTACAAAACTCAATAAAGAACCAGTCAATAAACTGTACACGAACCCAATAAAGAACCAGTCAATAAACTGTACAAAACTCAAAAAAGAACCAGTCAATAAACTGTACAAATCTCAATAAAGAATCAGTCAATAAACCGTACAAAACTCAATAAAGAACCAGTCAACAAACTGTACAAAACTAAATAAAGAAACAGTCAATAAACTGTACAAAACTAAATAAAGAAACAGTCAATAAACTGTACAAAATTCAATAAAGAAACAGTCAATAAACTGTACAAAACTCAATAAAGAACCAGTCAAAAACCTGTACAAATCTCAATAAAAAAACAGTCAAAAAACTGTACAAAACTCAATAAAGAATCAGTCAATAAACTATACAAAACTCAATAAAGAAACAGTCAATAGACTGTACAAAACTCAATAAAGAACCATTCAATAAACTGTACAAAACTCAATAAAGAAACAGTCAATAAACTGTACAAAACTCAATAAAGAACCAGTCAATAAACTGTACAAAACTGAAAAAAGAACCAGTCAATAAACTGTACAAAACTGAACAAAGAACCAGTCAATAAACTGTACAAAACTAAATAAAGAAACAGTCAATAAACTGTACAAAACTCAATAAAGAACCAGTCAATAAACTGTACAAAACTGAACAAAGAACCAGTCAATAAACTGTACAAAACTAAATAAAGAACCAGTCAATAAACTGTACAAAAGTCAATAAAGAACCAGTCAATAAACTGTACAAAACTAAATAAAGAACCAGTCAATAAACTATACAAAACTCAATAAAGAACCAGTTATTAAACTGTACAAAAGTCAATAAAGAACCAGTCAGTAACCTGTACAAAATTCAATAAAGAACCAGTCAATAAATTGTACACAAACTCAATAACAAACCAGTCAATAAACTATACAAAACTCAATAAACAACCAGTCAATAAACTGTACAAAACTAAATAAAGAAATAGTCAATAAACTGTACAAAACTGAATAAAGAACCAGTCAATAAACTGTACAAAACTCAATAAAGAACCACTCAATAAACTGTACACAAACCCAATAAAGAACCAGTCTATGAACGGTACAAAACTGAATAAAGAACAAGTCAATAAACTGTACAAAACTCAAAAAAGAACCAGTCAATAAACATTACAAAACTGAATAAAGAACCAGTCAATAAACTGTACAAAACTAAATAAAGAAACAGTCAATAAACTGTACAAAACTAAACAAACAAACAGTCAATAAACTGTACAAAACTAAATAAACAACCAGTCAATCAATTGTACACAAACTAAATAAAGAAACAGTCAATAAACTGTACAAAACACAATAAAGAACCAGTCAATAAACTGTACAAAACTCAATAAAGAACAAGTCAATAAACTGTACAAAAGTATGTAAAGAACCAGTCAATAAACTGTACAAAACTAAATAAAGAACCAGTCAATAAACTATACAAAACCCAATAAAGAACCAGTAAAAAAATGTACAAAAGTCAATAAAGAACCAGTCAGCAAACTGTACAAAACTCAATAAAGAACCAGTCAATAAACTATACAAAACTCAATAAAGAACAAGTCAATAAACTGTACAAAAGTATGTAAAGAACCAGTCAATAAACTGTACAAAACTAAATAAAGAACCAGTCAATAAACTATACAAACCTCAATAAAGAACAAGTCAATAAACTGTACAAAAGTCAATAAAGAACCAGTCAGCAAACTGTACAAAACTCAATAAAGAACCAGTCAATAAACTCTACACAAACCCAATAAAGAACCAGTCGATAAACTGTTCAAAACTCAATAAAGAACCAGTCAATAAACATTACAAAACTGAATAAAGAACCAGTCAATAAACTGTACAAAACTAAATAAAGAAACAGTCAATAAACTGTACAAAACTAAATAAACAAACAGTCAATCAACTGTACAAAACTAAATAAACAACCAGTCAAGAAATTGTACACAAACTAAATAAAGAACCAGTCAATAAAATGTACAAAACTCAATAAAGAACCAGTCAATAAATTGTACACAAACTCAATGAAGAAACAGTCAATAAACAGTACAAAACTGAATAAAAAACCAGTCAATAAACTATACAAAACTCAATAAAGAACCAGTCAATAAACTGTACAAAAGTCAATAAAGAACCAGTCAGTAAACTGTACAAAATTCAATAAAGAACCAGTCAATAAATTGTACACAAACTCAATAAAGAACCAGTCAATAAATTGTACAAAACTCAATAAAGAACCAGTCAATAAACTGTACAAAACTCAATAAAGAACCAGTCAATAAACTGTACACGAACCCAATAAAGAACCAGTCAATAAACTGTACAAAACTCAAAAAAGAACCAGTCAATAAACTGTACAAATCTCAATAAAGAATCAGTCAATAAACCGTACAAAACTCAATAAAGAACCAGTCAACAAACTGTACAAAACTAAATAAAGAAACAGTCAATAAACTGTACAAAACTAAATAAAGAAACAGTCAATAAACTGTACAAAATTCAATAAAGAAACAGTCAATAAACTGTACAAAACTCAATAAAGAACCAGTCAAAAACCTGTACAAATCTCAATAAAAAAACAGTCAAAAAACTGTACAAAACTCAATAAAGAATCAGTCAATAGACTATACAAAACTCAATAAAGAAACAGTCAATAGACTGTACAAAACTCAATAAAGAACCATTCAATAAACTGTACAAAACTCAATAAAGAAACAGTCAATAAACTGTACAAAACTCAATAAAGAACCAGTCAATAAACTGTACAAAACTGAAAAAAGAACCAGTCAATAAACTGTACAAAACTGAACAAAGAACCAGTCAATAAACTGTACAAAACTAAATAAAGAAACAGTCAATAAACTGTACAAAACTCAATAAAGAACCAGTCAATAAACTGTACAAAACTGAAAAAAGAACCAGTCAATAAACTGTACAAAACTGAACAAAGAACCAGTCAATAAACTGTACAAAACTAAATAAAGAACCAGTCAATAAACTGTACAAAAGTCAATAAAGAACCAGTCAATAAACTGTACAAAACTAAATAAAGAACCAGTCAATAAACTATACAAAACTTAATAAAGAACCATTTATTAAACTGTACAAAAGTCAATAAAGAACCAGTCAGTAAACTGTACAAAATTCAATAAAGAACCAGTCAATAAATTGTACACAAACTCAATAACAAACCAGTCAATAAACTATACAAAACTCAATAAACAACCAGTCAATAAACTGTACAAAACTAAATAAAGAAATAGTCAATAAACTGTACAAAACTGAATAAAGAACCAGTCAATAAACTGTACAAAACTCAATAAAGAACCACTCAATAAACTGTACACAAACCCAATAAAGAACCAGTCTATGAACGGTACAAAACTGAATAAAGAACAAGTCAATAAACTGTACAAAACTCAAAAAAGAACCAGTCAATAAACATTACAAAACTGAATAAAGAACCAGTCAATAAACTGTACAAAACTAAATAAAGAAACAGTCAATAAACTGTACAAAACTAAACAAACAAACAGTCAATAAACTGTACAAAACTAAATAAACAACCAGTCAATAAATTGTACACAAACTAAATAAAGAAACAGTCAATAAACTGTACAAAACACAATAAAGAACCAGTCAATAAACTGTACAAAACTCAATAAAGAACAAGTCAATAAACTGTACAAAAGTATGTAAAGAACCAGTCAATAAACTGTACAAAACTAAATAAAGAACCAGTCAATAAACTATACAAAACTCAATAAAGAACCAGTAAAAAAATGTACAAAAGTCAATAAAGAACCAGTCAGCAAACTGTACAAAACTCAATAAAGAACCAGTCAATAAACTATACAAAACTCAATAAAGAACAAGTCAATAAACTGTACAAAAGTATGTAAAGAACCAGTCAATAAACTGTACAAAACTAAATAAAGAACCAGTCAATAAACTATACAAAACTCAATAAAGAACAAGTCAATAAACTGTACAAAAGTCAATAAAGAACGAGTCAGCAAACTGTACAAAACTCAATAAAGAACCAGTCAATAAACTCTACACAAACCCAATAAAGAACCAGTCGATAAACTGTTCAAAACTCAATAAAGAACCAGTCAATAAACATTACAAAACTGGATAAAGAACCAGTCAATAAACTGTACAAAACTAAATAAAGAAACAGTCAATAAACTGTACAAAACTAAATAAACAAACAGTCAATCAACTGTACAAAACTAAATAAACAACCAGTCAAGAAATTGTACACAAACTAAATAAAGAACCAGTCAATAAAATGTACAAAACTCAATAAAGAACCAGTCAATAAATTGTACACAAACTCAATGAAGAAACAGTCAATAAACAGTACAAAACTGAATAAAAAACCAGTCAATAAACTATACAAAACTCAATAAAGAACCAGTCAATAAACTGTACAAAAGTCAATAAAGAACCAGTCAGTAAACTGTACAAAATTCAATAAAGAACCAGTCAATAAATTGTACACAAACTCAATAAAGAACCAGTCAATAAATTGTACAAAACTCAATAAAGAACCAGTCAATAAACTGTACAAAACTCAATAAAGAACCAGTCAATAAACTGTACACGAACCCAATAAAGAACCAGTCAATAAACTGTACAAAACTCAAAAAAGAACCAGTCAATAAACTGTACAAATCTCAATAAAGAATCAGTCAATAAACCGTACAAAACTCAATAAAGAAACAGTCAATAAACTGTACAAAACTAAATACAGAAACAGTCAATAAACTGTACAAAATTCAATAAAGAAACAGTCAATAAACTGTACAAAACTCAATAAAGAACCACTCAAAAACCTGTACAAATCTCAATAAAAAAACAGTCAAAAAACTGTACAAAACTCAATAAAGAATCAGTCAATAAACTATACAAAACTCAATAAAGAAACAGTCAATAGACTGTACAAAACTCAATAAAGAACCATTCAATAAACTGTACAAAACTCAATAAAGAAACAGTCAATAAACTGTACAAAACTCAATAAAGAACCAGTCAATAAACTGTACAAAACTGAAAAAAGAACCAGTCAATAAACTGTACAAAACTGAACAAAGAAGCAGTCAATAAACTGTACAAAACTAAATAAAGAAACAGTCAATAAACTGTACAAAACTCAATAAAGAACCAGTCAATAAACTGTACAAAACTGAAAAAAGAACCAGTCAATAAACTGTACAAAACTGAACAAAGAACCAGTCAATAAACTGTACAAAACTAAATAAAGAACCAGTCAATAAACTGTACAAAAGTCAATAAAGAACCAGTCAATAAACTGTACAAAACTAATTAAAGAACCAGTCAATAAACTATACAAAACTCAATAAAGAACCAGTTATTAAACTGTACAAAAGTCAATAAAGAACCAGTCAGTAAACTGTACAAAATTCAATAAAGAACCAGTCAATAAATTGTACACAAACTCAATAACAAACCAGTCAATAAACTATACAAAACTCAATAAACAACCAGTCAATAAACTGTACAAAACTAAATAAAGAAATAGTCAATAAACTGTACAAAACTGAATAAAGAACCAGTCAATAAACTGTACAAAACTCAATAAAGAACCACTCAATAAACTGTACACAAACCCAATAAAGAACCAGTCTATGAACGGTACAAAACTGAATAAAGAACAAGTCAATAAACTGTACAAAACTCAAAAAAGAACCAGTCAATAAACATTACAAAACTGAATAAAGAACCAGTCAATAAACTGTACAAAACTAAATAAAGAAACAGTCAATAAACTGTACAAAACTAAATAAACAAACAGTCAATAAACTGTACAAAACTAAATAAACAACCAGTCAATAAATTGTACACAAACTAAATAAAGAAACAGTCAATAAACTGTACAAAACACAATAAAGAACCAGTCAATAAACTGTACAAAACTCAATAAAGAACCAGTCAATAAATTGTACACAAACTCAATGAAGAAACAGTCAATGAACTGTACAAAACTAAATAAACAAACAGTCAATAAACAGTACAAAACTAAATAAACATCCAGTCAATAAATTGTACACAAACTAAATAAAGAACCAGTCAATAAACTGTACAAAACTAAATAAAGAACCAGTCAATAAACTATACAAAACTCAATAAAGAACCAGTCAATAAACTGTACACAAACCCAATAAAGAACCAGTCAATAAACTGTTCAAAACTGAATAAAGAACCAGTCAATAAACTGTACAAAACTCAATAAAGAAACAGTCAATAAACTGTACAAAACTAAATAAACAAACAGTCAATAAACTGTACAAAACTAAATAAACAAATAGTAAAGAAATTGTACACAAACTAAAAAAAGAAACAGTCAATAAACTGTACAAAACCCAATAAAGAACCAGTCAATAAACAGTACAAAACTCAATAACGAACCAGTCAATAAATTGTACACAAACTCAATGAAGAAACAGTCAATAAACTGTACAAAACACAATAAAGAAACAGGCAATAAACAGTACAAAACTGAATAAAAAACCGGTCAATAAACTACACAAAACTCAATAAAGAACCAGTCAATAAACTGTACAAAAGTCAATAAAGAAACAGTCAATAAACTGTACAAAACTAAATAAAGAAACAGTCAAAAACTGTACAAAACTAAATAAAGAACCAGTCAATAAACTATACAAAACTCAATAAAGAACAAGTCAGTAAACTGTACAAAAGTCAGTAAAGAACCAGTCAATAAACTGTACAAAACTAAATAAAGAACCAGTCAATAAACTATACAAAACTCAATAAAGAACCAGTAAAAAACTGTACAAAAGTCAATAAAGAACCAGTCAGCAAACTGTACAAAACTCAATAAAGAACCAGTCAATAAACTCTACACAAACCCAATAAAGAACCAGTCAATAAACTGTTCAAAACTCAATAAAGAACCAGTCAATAAACATTACAAAACTGAATAAAGAACCAGTCAATAAACTGTACAAAACTAAATAAAGAAACAGTCAATAAACTGTACAAAACTAAATGAACAAACAGTCAATAAACTGTACAAAACTAAATAAACAACCAGTCAAGAAATTGTGCACAAACTAAATAAAGAAACAGTCAATAAACTGTACAAAACCCAATAAAGAACCAGTCAATAAACTGTACAAAACTCAATAAAGAACCAGTCAATAAATTGTACACAAACTCAATGAAGAAACAGTCAATAAACAGTACAAAACTGAATAAAAAACCAGTCAATAAACTATACAAAACTCAATAAAGAACCAGTCAATAAACTGTACAAAAGTCAATAAAGAACCAGTCAGTAAACTGTACAAAATTCAATAAAGAACCAGTCAATAAATTGTACACAAACTCAATAAAGAACCAGTCAATAAACTGTACAAAACTCAATAAAGATCCAGTCAATAAACTGTACAAAACTCAATAAAGAACCAGTCAATAAACTGTACACAAACCCAATAAAGAACCAGTCAATAAACTGTACAAAAATGAATAAAGAACCAGTCAATAAACTGTACAAAACTCAAAAAAGAACCAGTCTATAAACTGTACAAAACTCAATAAAGAATCAGTCAATAAACCGTACAAAACTCAATAAAAAACCAGTCAATAAACTGTACAAAACTAAATAAAGAACCAATCAATAAACTGTACAAAACTCAATAAACAAACAGTCAATAAACTGTACAAAACTCAATAAAGAACCAGTCAATAAACTGTACAAAACGCAATAAAGAACCAGTCAATAAATTGTACAAAACTAAATAAAGAAACAGTGAATAAACTGTACAAAACTAAATAAAGAACCAGTCAATAAACTGTACAAAACTCAATAAAGAACCAGTCAATAAACTGTACAAAACTCAATAAAGAAACAGTCAATAAACTGTACAAAACTCAATAAAGAACCAGTCAATAAACATTACAAAACTGAATAAAGAACCAGTCAATAAACTGTACAAAACTAAATAAAGAAACAGTCAATAAACTGTACAAAACTAAATAAACAAACAGTCAATAAACTGTACAAAACTAAATAAACAACCAGTCAATAAATTGTACACAAACTAAATAAAGAAACAGTCAATAAACTGTACAAAACACAATAAAGGACCAGCCAATAAACTGTACAAAACTCAATAAAGAACCAGTCAATAAATTGTACACA
Organism: Limnoperna fortunei; assembly: GCA_944474755.1. Classification (NCBI taxonomy): domain Eukaryota; kingdom Metazoa; phylum Mollusca; class Bivalvia; order Mytilida; family Modiolidae; genus Limnoperna; species Limnoperna fortunei. The sequence continues at coordinate 52,721,757 of OX104117.1, forward strand.
AACTCAATGAAGAAACAGTCAATAAACTGTACAAGCTAAATAAACAAACAGTCAATAAACTGTACAAAACTAAATAAACATCCAGTCAATAAATTGTACACAAACTAAATAAAGAACCAGCCAATAAACTGTACAAAACTAAATAAAGAACCAGTCAATAAAATATACAAAACTCAATAAAGAACCAGTCAATAAACTGTACAAAAGTCAATAAAGAACCAGTCAGTAAACTGTACAAAACTCTATAAAGAACCAGTCAATAAACTGTACACAAACCCAATAAAGAACCAGTCAATAAACTGTTCAAAACTGAATAAAGAACCAGTCAATAAACTGTACAAAACTCAATAAAGAACCAATCAATAAACATTACAAAACTGATTAAAGAACCAGTCAATAAACTCTACAAAACTAAATAAAGAAACAGTCAATAAACTGTACAAAACTAAATAAACAAACAGTCAATAAACTGTACAAAACTAAATAAACAACCAGTAAAGAAATTGTACACAAACTAAAAAAAGAAACAGTCAATAAACTGTACAAAACCCAATAAAGAACCAGTCAATAAACAGTACAAAACTCAATAAAGAACCAGTCAATAAATTGTACACAAACTCAATGAAGAAACAGTCAATAAACTGTACAAAACCCAATAAAGAACCAGTCAATAAACAGTACAAAACTCAATAAAGAACCAGTCAATAAATTGTACACAAACTCAATGAAGAAACAGTCAATAAACTGTACAAAACTCAATAAAGAAACAGTCAATAAACAGTACAAAACTGAATAAAAAACCAGTCAATAAACTATACAAAACTCAATAAAGAACCAGTCAATAAACTGTACAAAAGTCAATAAAGAACCAGTCAGTAAACTGTACAAAATTCAATAAAGAACCAGTCAATAAATTGTACACAAACTCAATGAAGAACCAGTCAATAAACTGTTCAAAACTCAATAAAGAACCAGTCATTAAACTGTACAAAACTCAATGAAACAGTCAATAAACTGTACAAAACTCAATAAAGAAACAGTCAATAAACTGTACAAAACTGAAAAAAGAACAAGTCAATAAACTTTACAAAACTGAACAAAGAACCAGTCAATAAACTGTACAAAACTAAATAAAGAACCAGTCAATAAACTATACAAAACTCAATAAAGAACCAGTCAATAAATTGTACAAATGTCAATAAAGAACCAGTCAATAAACTGTACAAAACTAAATAAAGAACCAGTCAGTAAACTGTACAAAATTCAATAAAGAACCAGTCAATAAACTGTACACAAACTCAATAAAGAACCAGTCAATAAACTGTACAAAACTCAAAAAAGAACCAGTCAATAAACTGTACAAAACTAAATAAAGAAACAGTCTATAACATGTACAAAACAGAATGAAGAACCAGTCAATAAACTATACAAAACTCAATAAAGAACCAGTCAATAAACTGTACACAAACCCAATAAAGAACCAGTAAATAAACTGTACAAAACTGAATAAAGAACCAGTCAATAAACTGTACAAAACTCAAAAAAGAACCAGTCAATAAACTGTACAAAACTCAATAAAGAATCAGTCAATAAACCGTACAAAACTCAATAAAGAACCAGTCAATAAGTGTACAAAACTCAATAAAGAACCAGTCAATAAACATTACAAAACTGAATAAAGAACCAGTCAATAAACTGTACAAAACTCAATAAAGAACCAGTCAAAAACCTGTACAAAACTCAATAAAGAAACAGTCAAAAAACTGTACAAAACTCAATAAAGAATCAGTCGATAAACTATACAAAACTCAATAAAGAAACAGTCAATAAATTGTACAAAACTCAATAAAGAACCAGTCAATAAACTGTACAAAACTCAATAAAGAACCAGTCAATAAACTGTACAAAACTCAATAAAGAACCAGTCAATAAACTGTACAAATCTCAAAAAAGAACCAGTCAATAAACCGTACAAAACTCAATAAAGAACCAGTCAATAAACTGTACAAAACTAAATAAAGAAACAGCCAATAAACTGTACAAAACTAAATAAAGAACCAGTCAATAAACTGTACAAAACTCAATAAAGAACCAGTCAATAAACTGTACAAAACTCAATAAAGAAACAGTCAATAAACTGTACAAATCTCAATAAAGAACCAGTCAATAAACTGTACAAAACTGAAAAAAGAACCAGTAAATAAACTGTACAAAGCTGAACAAAGAACCAGTCAATAAACTATACAAAACTCAATAAAGAACCAGTCAATAAACTGTACAAATGTCAATAAAGAACCAGTCAATAAACTGTACAAAACTAAATAAAGAACCAGTCAAAAAACTAAACAAAACTCAATAAAGAACAAGTCAATAAACTGTACAAAAGTCAATAAAGAACCAGTCAGTAAACTGTACAAAATTAAATAAAGAACCAGTCAATAAATTGTACGCAAACTCAATAAAGAAAAAGTCAATAAACTGTACAAAACTCAATAAACTGTACAAAACTAAATAAAGAAATAGTCAATAAACTGTACAAAACTGAATAAAGAACCAGTCATTAAACTGTACAAAACTCAATAAAGAAACAGTCAATAAACTGTACAAAACTCAATAAAGAAACAGTCAATAAACTGTACAAAACTGAAAAAAGAACAAGTCAATAAACTGTACAAAACTGAACAAAGAACCAGTCAATAAACTGTACAAAACTAAATAAAGAACCAGTCAATAAACTATATAAAACTCAATAAAGAACCAGTCAATAAACTGTACAAATGTCAATAAAGAACCAGTCAATAAACTGTACAAAACTAAATAAAGAACCAGTCAATAAACTATACAAAACTCAATAAAGAACCAGTCAATAAATTGTACACAAACTCAATGAAGAAACAGTCAATAAATTATACAAAACTCAATAAAGAACCAATCATTAAACTGTACAAAACTCAAGAAAGAATCAGTCAATAAACCGTACAAAACTCAATAAAGAACCAGTCAATAAAGTGTACAAAACTCAATTAAGAACCAGTCAATAAACATAACAAAACTGAATAAAGAACCAGTCAATAAACTGTACAAAACTCAATAAAGAACCAGTCAACAAACTGTACAAAACTAAATAAAGAACCAGTCAATATACTATACAAAACTCAATAAAGAACCAGTCAATAAATTGTACACAAACTCAATGAAGAAACAGTCAATAAACTATACAAAACTCAATAAAGAACCAATCAATAAACTGTACAAAACTCAATAAAGAATCAGTCAATAAACCGTACAAAACTCAATAAAGAACCAGTCAATAAGTGTACAAAACTCAATAAAGAACCAGTCAATAATTATTACAAAACTGAATAAAGAACCAGTCAATAAACTGTACAAAACTCAATAAAGAACCAGTCAACAAACTGTACAAAACTAAATAAAGAAACATTCATTAAACTGTACAAAACTAAATAAAGAAACAGTCAATAAACTGTACAAAACCCAATAAAGAAACAGTCAAAAAACTGTACAAAACTCAATAAAGAATCAGTCAATAAACTATACAAAACTCAATAAAGAAACAGTCAATAAACTGTACAAAACTCAATAAAGAACCAGTCAATAAACTGTACAAAACTCAATAAAGAACCAGTCAATAAACTGTACAAAACTCAATAAAGAAACAGTCAATAAACTGTACAAAACTGAAAAAAGAACAAGTCAATAAACTGTACAAAACTGAACAAAGAACCAGTCAATAAACTGTACAAAACTAAATAAAGAACCAGTCAATAAACTATATAAAACTCAATAAAGAACCAGTCAATAAACTGTACAAATGTCAATAAAGAACCAGTCAATAAACTGTACAAAACTAAATAAAGAACCAGTCAATAAACTATACAAAACTCAATAAAGAACCAGTCAATAAATTGTACACAAACTCAATGAAGAAACAGTCAATAAACTATACAAAACTCAATAAAGAACCAATCAATCAACTGTACAAAACTCAAGAAAGAATCAGTCAACAAACTGTACAAAACTAAATAAAGAAACATTCATTAAACTGTACAAAACTAAATAAAGAAACAGTCAATAAACTGTACAAAACCCAATAAAGAAACAGTCAATAAACTGTACAAAACTCAATAAAGAACCAGTCAAAAACCTGTACAAAACTCAAAAAAGAAACAGTCAAAAAACTGTACAAAACTCAATAAAGAATCAGTCAATAAACTATACAAAACTCAATAAAGAAACAGTCAATAAACTGTACAAAACTCAATAAAGAACCAGTCAATAAACTGTACAAAACTCAATAAAGAATCAGTCAATAAACTGTACAAAACTAAATAAAGAAATAGTCAATAAACTGTACAAAACTGAATAAAGAACCAGTCATTAAACTGTACAAAACTCAATAAAGAAACAGTCAATAAACTGTACAAAACTCAATAAAGAAACAGTCAATAAACTGTACAAAACTGAAAAAAGAACAAGTCAATAAACTGTACAAAACTGAACAAAGAACCAGTCAATAAACTGTACAAAACTAAATAAAGAACCAGTCAATAAACTATATAAAACACAATAAAGAACCAGTCAATAAACTGTACAAATGTCAATAAAGAACCAGTCAATAAACTGTACAAAACTAAATAAAGAACCAGTCAATAAACTATACAAAACTCAATAAAGAACCAGTCAATAAATTGTACACAAACTCAATGAAGAAACAGTCAATAAACTATACAAAACTCAATAAAGAACCAATCAATAAACTGTACAAAACTCAATAAAGAATCAGTCAATAAACCGTACAAAACTCAATAAAGAACCAGTCAATAAAGTGTACAAAACTCAATTAAGAACCAGTCAATAAACATAACAAAACTGAATAAAGAACCAGTCAATAAACTGTACAAAACTCAATAAAGAACCAGTCAACAAACTGTACAAAACTGAATAAAGAACCAGTCAATAAACTATACAAAACTCAATAAAGAACCAGTCAATAAATTGTACACAAACTCAATGAAGAAACAGTCAATAAACTATACAAAACTCAATAAAGAACCAATCAATAAACTGTACAAAACTCAATAAAGAATCAGTCAATAAACTGTACAAAACTCAATAAAGAACCAGTCAATAAGTGTACAAAACTCAATAAAGAACCAGTCAATAAACATTACAAAACTGAATAAAGAACCAGTCAATAAACTGTACAAAACTCAATAAAGAACCAGTCAACAAACTGTACAAAACTAAATAAAGAAACATTCATTAAACTGTACAAAACTAAATAAAGAAACAGTCAATAAACTGTACAAAACTCAATAAAGAACCAGTCAATAAACTGTACAAAACTCAATAAAGAACCAGTCAAAAACCTGTACAAAACTCAATAAAGAAACAGTCAAAAAACTGTACAAAACTCAATAAAGAATCAGTCAATAAACTATACAAAACTCAATAAAGAAACAGTCAATAAACTGTACAAAACTCAATAAAGAACCAGTCAATAAACTGTACAAAACTCAATAAAGAACCAGTCAATAAACTGTACAAAACTAAATAAAGAAACAGTCAATAAACTGTACAAAACTGAATAAAGAACCAGTCATTAAACTGTACAAAACTCAATAAAGAAACAGTCAATAAACTGTACAAAACTCAATAAAGAAACAGTCAATAAACTGTACAAAACTGAAAAAAGAACAAGTCAATAAACTGTACAAAACTGAACAAAGAACCAGTCAATAAACTGTACAAAACTAAATAAAGAACCAGTCAATAAACTATATAAAACTCAATAAAGAACCAGTCAATAAACTGTACAAATGTCAATAAAGAACCAGTCAATAAACTGTACAAAACTAAATAAAGAACCAGTCAATAAACTGTACAAAACTGAACAAAGAACCAGTCAATAAACTGTACAAAACTAAATAAAGAACCAGTCAATAAACTATACAAAACTCAATAAAGAACCAGTCAATAAACTGTACAAATGTCAATAAAGAACCAGTCAATAAACTGTACAAAACTAAATAAAGAACCAGTCAATAAACTATACAAAACTCAATAAAGAACAAGTCAATAAATTGTACACAAACTCAATGAAGAAACAGTCAATAAACTATACAAAACTCAATAAAGAACCAATCAATAAACTGTACAAAACTCAAGAAAGAATCAGTCAATAAACCGTACAAAACTCAATAAAGAACCAGTCAATAAAGTGTACAAAACTCAATAAAGAACCAGTCAATAAACATTACAAAACTGAATAAAGAACCAGTCAATAAACTGTACAAAACTCAATAAAGAACCAGTCAACAAACTGTACAAAACTAAATAAAGAAACAGTCATTAAACTGTACAAAACTAAATAATGAAACAGTCAATAAACTGTACAAAACTAAATAAAGAACCAGTCAATAAACTATATAAAACTCAATAAAGAACCAGTCAATAAACTGTACAAATGTCAATAAAGAACCAGTCAATAAACTGTACAAAACTAAATAAAGAACCAGTCAATAAACTATACAAAACTCAATAAAGAACCAGTCAATAAATTGTACACAAACTCAATGAAGAAACAGTCAATAAACTATACAAAACTCAATAAAGAACCAATCAATCAACTGTACAAAACTCAAGAAAGAATCAGTCAACAAACTGTACAAAACTAAATAAAGAAACATTCATTAAACTGTACAAAACTAAATAAAGAAACAGTCAATAAACTGTACAAAACCCAATAAAGAAACAGTCAATAAACTGTACAAAACTCAATAAAGAACCAGTCAAAAACCTGTACAAAACTCAAAAAAGAAACAGTCAAAAAACTGTACAAAACTCAATAAAGAATCAGTCAATAAACTATACAAAACTCAATAAAGAAACAGTCAATAAACTGTACAAAACTCAATAAAGAACCAGTCAATAAACTGTACAAAACTCAATAAAGAACCAGTCAATAAACTGTACAAAACTAAATAAAGAAATAGTCAATAAACTGTACAAAACTGAATAAAGAACCAGTCATTAAACTGTACAAAACTCAATAAAGAAACAGTCAATAAACTGTACAAAACTCAATAAAGAAACAGTCAATAAACTGTACAAAACTGAAAAAAGAACAAGTCAATAAACTGTACAAAACTGAACAAAGAACCAGTCAATAAACTGTACAAAACTAAATAAAGAACCAGTCAATAAACTATATAAAACACAATAAAGAACCAGTCAATAAACTGTACAAATGTCAATAAAGAACCAGTCAATAAACTGTACAAAACTAAATAAAGAACCAGTCAATAAACTATACAAAACTCAATAAAGAACCAGTCAATAAATTGTACACAAACTCAATGAAGAAACAGTCAATAAACTATACAAAACTCAATAAAGAACCAATCAATAAACTGTACAAAACTCAAGAAAGAATCAGTCAATAAACCGTACAAAACTCAATAAAGAACCAGTCAATAAAGTGTACAAAACTCAATTAAGAACCAGTCAATAAACATAACAAAACTGAATAAAGAACCAGTCAATAAACTGTACAAAACTCAATAAAGAACCAGTCAACAAACTGTAAAAAACTGAATAAAGAACCAGTCAATAAACTATACAAAACTCAATAAAGAACCAGTCAATAAATTGTACACAAACTCAATGAAGAAACAGTCAATAAACTATACAAAACTCAATAAAGAACCAATCAATAAACTGTACAAAACTCAATAAAGAATCAGTCAATAAACTGTACAAAACTCAATAAAGAACCAGTCAATAAGTGTACAAAACTCAATAAAGAACCAGTCAATAAACATTACAAAACTGAATAAAGAACCAGTCAATAAACTGTACAAAACTCAATAAAGAACCAGTCAACAAACTGTACAAAACTAAATAAAGAAACATTCATTAAACTGTACAAAACTAAATAAAGAAACAGTCAATAAACTGTACAAAACCCAATAAAGAAACAGTCAATAAACTGTACAAAACTCAATAAAGAACCAGTCAAAAACCTGTACAAAACTCAATAAAGAAACAGTCAAAAAACTGTACAAAACTCAATAAAGAATCAGTCAATAAACTATACAAAACTCAATAAAGAAACAGTCAATAAACTGTACAAAACTCAATAAAGAACCAGTCAATAAACTGTACAAAACTCAATAAAGAACCAGTCAATAAACTGTACAAAACTAAATAAAGAAATAGTCAATAAACTGTACAAAACTGAATAAAGAACCAGTCAATAAACTGTACAAAACTCAATAAAGAAACAGTCAATAAACTGTACAAAACTCAATAAAGAAACAGTCAATAAACTGTACAAAACTGAAAAAAGAACAAGTCAATAAACTGTACAAAACTGAACAAAGAACCAGTCAATAAACTGTACAAAACTAAATAAAGAACCAGTCAATAAACTATACAAAACTCAATAAAGAACCAGTCAATAAACTGTACAAAAGTCAATAAAGAACCAGTCAATAAACTGTACAAAACTAAATAAAGAACCAGTCAATAAACTGTACAAAACTGAACAAAGAACCAGTCAATAAACTGTACAAAACTAAATAAAGAACCAGTCAATAAACTATACAAAACTCAATAAAGAACCAGTCAATAAACTGTACAAATGTCAATAAAGAACCAGTCAATAAACTGTACAAAACTAAATAAAGAACCAGTCAATAAACTATACAAAACTCAATAAAGAACCAGTCAATAAATTGTACACAAACTCAATGAAGAAACAGTCAATAAACTATACAAAACTCAATAAAGAACCAATCAATAAACTGTACAAAACTCAAGAAAGAATCAGTCAATAAACCGTACAAAACTCAATAAAGAACCAGTCAATAAAGTGTACAAAACTCAATAAAGAACCAGTCAATAAACATTACAAAACTGAATAAAGAACCAGTCAATAAACTGTACAAAACTCAATAAAGAACCAGTCAACAAACTGTACAAAACTAAATAAAGAAACAGTCATTAAACTGTACAAAACTAAATAATGAAACAGTCAATAAACTGTACAAAACTCAATAAAGAACCAGTCAATAAACTGTACAAAACTCAATAAAGAACCAGTCAATAAACTGTACAAAACTCAATAAAGAAGCAGTCAATAAACTGTACAAAACTCAATAAAGAACCAGTCAATAAACCGTACAAAATTCAATAAAGAACCAGTCAATAAACTGTACAAAACTAAATAAAGAAACAGTCAATAAACTGTACAAAACTGAATAAAGAACCAGTCAATAAACTGTACAAAACTCAATAAAGAAACAGTCAATAAACTGTACAAAACTCAATAAAGAACCAGTTAATAAACCGTACAAAACTCAATAAAGAACCAGTCAATAAACTGTACAAAACTAAATAAAGAAACAGTCAATAAACTGTACAAAACTAAATAAAGAACCAGTCAATAAACTATACAAAACTCAATAAAGAACCAGTCAATAAACTGTACAAATGTCAATAAAGAACCAGTCAATAAACCGTACAAAACTCAATAAAGAACCAGTCAATAAACTGTACAAAACTAAATAAAGAAACAGTCAATAAACTGTACAAAACTAAATAAAGAACCAGTCAATAAACTGTACAAAACTCAATAAAGAACCAGTCAATAAACTGTACAAAACTCAATAAAGAACCAGTCAATAAACTGTACAAAACTGAATAAAGAACCAGTCAATAAACTGTACAAAACTCAAGAAAGAATCAGTCAATAAACCGTACAAAACTCAATAAAGAACCAGTCAATAAAGTGTACAAAACTCAATAAAGAACCAGTCAATAAACATTACAAAACTGAATAAAGAACCAGTCAATAAACTGTACAAAACTCAATAAAGAACCAGTCAACAAACTGTACAAAAGTAAATAAAGAACCAGTCAATAAACTATACAAAACTCAATAAAGAACCAGTCAATAAATTGTACACAAACTCAATGAAGAAACAGTCAATAAACTGTACAAAACTCAATAAAGAACCAGTCAAAAACCTGTACAAAACTCAATAAAGAACCAGTCAATAAACTGTACAAAACTCAATAAAGAACCAGTCAACAAACTGTACAAAAGTAAATAAAGAACCAGTCAATAAACTATACAAAACTCAATAAAGAACCAGTCAATAAATTGTACACAAACTCAATGAAGAAACAGTCAATAAACTGTACAAAACTAAATAAAGAACCAGTCAATAAACTGTACAAAACTCAATAAAGAACCAGTCAATAAACTGTACAAAACTCAATAAAGAAACAGTCAATAAACTGTACAAATCTCAATAAAGAACCAGTCAATAAACTGTACAAAACTGAAAAAAGAACCAGTAAATAAACTGTACAAAACTGAACAAAGAACCAGTCAATAAACTATACAAAACTCAATAAAGAACCAGTCAATAAACTGTACAAATGTCAATAAAGAACCAGTCAATAAACTGTACAAAACTAAATAAAGAACCAGTCAATAAACTAAACAAAACTCAATAAAGAACAAGTCAATAAACTGTACAAAAGTCAATAAAGAACCAGTCAGTAAACTGTACAAAATTAAATAAAGAACCAGTCAATAAATTGTACATAAACTCAATAAAGAAAAAGTCAATAAACTGTACAAAACTCAATAAAGAACCAGTCAATAAACTGTACAAAACTAAATAAAGAAAGAGTCAATAAACTGTACAAAACTCAATAAAGAACCAGTCAATAAACTGTACAAAACTAAATAAAGAAACAGTCAATAAACTGTACAAAACTCAATAAAGAACCAGTCAATAAACTGTACAAAACTGAAAAAAGAACCAGTAAATAAACTGTACAAAACTGAACAAAGAACCAGTCAATAAACTATACAAAACTCAATAAAGAACCAGTCAATAAACTGTACAAATGTCAATAAAGAACCAGTCAATAAACTGTACAAAACTCAATAAAGAACCAGTCAATAAACTGTACAAAACTCAATAAAGAAACAGTCAATAAACTGTACAAATCTCAATAAAGAACCAGTCAATAAACTGTACAAAACTGAAAAAAGAACCAGTAAATAAACTGTACAAAACTGAACAAAGAACCAGTCAATAAACTATACAAAACTCAATAAAGAACCAGTCAATAAACTGTACAAATGTCAATAAAGAACCAGTCAATAAACTGTACAAAACTAAATAAAGAACCAGTCAATAAACTAAACAAAACTCAATAAAGAACAAGTCAATAAACTGTACAAAAGTCAATAAAGAACCAGTCAGTAAACTGTACAAAATTAAATAAAGAACCAGTCAATAAATTGTACACAAACTCAATAAAGAAAAAGTCAATAAACTGTACAAAACTCAATAAAGAACCAGTCAATAAACTGTACACAAACCCAATAAAGAACCAGTCAATAAACTGTTCAAAACTGAATAAAGAAACAGTCAATAAACTGTACAAAACTAAATAAACAAACAGTCAATAAACTGTACAAAACAATAAACAACCAGTCAATAACTTGTACACAAACCAAATAAAGAAACAGTCAATAAACTGTACAAAACTCAATAAAGAAGCAGTCAATAAACTGTACAAAACTCAATAAAGAACCAGTCAATAAATTGTACACAAACTCAATGAAGAAACAGTCAATAAACTATACAAAACTCAATAAGGAACCAGGCAATAAACTGTACAAAAGTCAATAAAGAACCAGTCAGTAAACTGAACAAAATTCAATCAAAAACGAGTCAATAAATTGTACACAAACTCAATAAAGAACCAGTCAATAAACTGTACAAAACTCAATAAAGAAGCAGTCAATAAACTGTACACAAAAACAATAAAGAACCAGTCAATAAACTGTACAAAACTCAATAAAGATCAAGTCAATAAACTGTACAAAACTCAAAAAAGAACCAGTCAATAAACTGTACAAAACTCAATAAAGAACCAGTCGATAAACTGTACAAAACTCAATAAAGAACCACTCAATAAACTGTACAAAACGCAATAAAGAACCAGTCAATAAATCTTACAAAACTGAATAAAGATCCAGTCAATAAACTGTACAAAACTCAATAAAGAACCAGTCAATAAACTGGACAAAACTAAATAAAGAAACAGTCAATAAACTGGACAAAACTAAATAAAGAAACAGTCAATAAACTGTACAAAACCAAATAAAGAACCGGTCAATAAATTGTACACAAACTAAATAAAGAAACAATCAATAAACTGTACAAAACTAAATAAAGAAACAGTCAATAAACTGTACAAAACTAAATATAGAAACAGTCAATAAACTGTACAAAACTAAATAAAGAAACAGTCAATAAACTGTACAAAAATAAATAAAGAACCGGTCAATAACCTGTACAAAACTGAATAAAGAACCAGTCAATAAACTGTACAAAACTAAATAAAGAACCAGTCAATAAACAGTACAAAACTTAACAAAGAACCAGTCAATAAACTGTACAAAACTCAATAAAGAACCAGTCAATAAACTGTACACAAACTCAATAAAGTACTAGTCAATAAACTGTACAAAACTGAAAAAAGAACCAGTCAATAAACTGTACAAAACTCAATAAAGAACCAGTCAATAAACATTACAAAACTGAATAAAAAACCAGTCAATAAACTGTACAAAACTCAATAAAGAACCAGTCAATAAACTGTACAAACCTAAATAAAGAAACAGTCAATAAACTGTACAAAACTAAATAAAGAAACAGTCAATAAACTGTACAAAACTAAATAAAGAACCAGTCAGTAAATTGTACACAAACTAAATAAAGAAACAGTCAATAAACTGTACAAAACTCAATAAAGAAACAGTCAATAAACTGTACAAAACTCAATAAAGAACCAGTCAATAAACTGTACAAACCTAAATAAAGAAACAGTCAATAAACTGTACAAAACTAAATAAAGAAACAGTCAATAAACTGTACAAAACTAAATAAAGAACCAGTCAGTAAATTGTACACAAACTAAATAAAGAAACAGTCAATAAACTGTACAAAACTCAATAAAGAAACAGTCAATAAACTGTACAAAACTAAATAAAGAAACAGTCAATAAACTGCACAAAACCCAATAAAGAAACAGTCAATAAACTGTACAAAACTCACTAAAGAACCAGTCAAAAACCTGTACTAAACTCAATAAAGAAACAGTAAAAAAACTGTACAAAACTCAATAAAGAATCAGTCAATAAACTATACAAAACTCAATAAAGAAACAGTCAATAAACTGTACAAAACTCAATAAAAAACCAGTCAATAAACTGTACAAAACTCAATAAAGAACCAGTCAATAAACTGTACAAAACTCAATAAAGAACCAGTCAATAAACTGTACAAAACTCAATAAAGAACCAGTCAATAAACCGTACAAAACTCAATGAAGAACCAGTCAATAAACTGTACAAAACTCAATAAAGAAACAGTCAATAAACTGTACAAAACTAAATAAAGAACCAGTCAATAAACTGTACAAAACTCAATAAAGAACCAGTCAATAAACTGTACAAAACTCAATAAAGAAACAGTCAATAAACTGTACAAATCTCAATAAAGAACCAGTCAATAAACTGTACAAAACTGAAAAAAGAACCAGTAAATAAACTGTACAAAACTGAACAAAGAACCAGTCAATAAACTATACAAAACTCAATAAAGAACCAGTCAATAAACTGTACAAATGTCAATAAAGAACCAGTCAATAAACTGTACAAAACTAAATAAAGAACCAGTCAATAAACTAAACAAAACTCAATAAAGAACAAGTCAATAAACGGTACAAAAGTCAATAAAGAACCAGTCAGTAAACTGTACAAAATTAAATAAAGAACCAGTCAATAAATTGTACATAAACTCAATAAAGAAAAAGTCAATAAACTGTACAAAACTCAATAAAGAACCAGTCAATAAACTGTACAAAACTAAATAAAGAAAGAGTCAATAAACTGTACAAAACTCAATAAAGAACCAGTCAATAAACTGTACAAAACTCAATAAAGAAACAGTCAATAAACTGTACAAATCTCAATAAAGAACCAGTCAATAAACTGTACAAAACTGAAAAAAGAACCAGTAAATAAACTGTACAAAACTGAACAAAGAACCAGTCAATAAACTATACAAAACTCAATAAAGAACCAGTCAATAAACTGTACAAATGTCAATAAAGAACCAGTCAATAAACTGTACAAAACTCAATAAAGAACCAGTCAATAAACTGTACAAAACTCAATAAAGAAACAGTCAATAAACTGTACAAATCTCAATAAAGAACCAGTCAATAAACTGTACAAAACTGAAAAAAGAACCAGTAAATAAACTGTACAAAACTGAACAAAGAACCAGTCAATAAACTATACAAAACTCAATAAAGAACCAGTCAATAAACTGTACAAATGTCAATAAAGAACCAGTCAATAAACTGTACAAAACTAAATAAAGAACCAGTCAATAAACTAAACAAAACTCAATAAAGAACAAGTCAATAAACTGTACAAAAGTCAATAAAGAACCAGTCAGTAAACTGTACAAAATTTAATAAAGAACCAGTCAATAAATTGTACACAAACTCAATAAAGAAAAAGTCAATAAACTGTACAAAACTCAATAAAGAACCAGTCAATAAACATTACAAAACTGAATAAAGAACCAGTCAATAAACTGTACAAAACTAAATAAAGAAACAGTCAATAAACTGTACAAAACTAAATAAACAAACAGTCAATAAACTGTACAAAACAATAAACAACCAGTCAATAACTTGTACACAAACCAAATAAAGAAACAGTCAATAAACTGTACAAAACTCAATAAAGAAGCAGTCAATAAACTGTACAAAACTCAATAAAGAACCAGTCAATAAATTGTACACAAACTCAATGAAGAAACAGTCAATAAACTATACAAAACTCAATAAGGAAACAGGCAATAAACTGTACAAAAGTCAATAAAGAACCAGTCAGTAAACTGAACAAAATTCAATCAAAAACGAGTCAATAAATTGTACACAAACTCAATAAAGAACCAGTCAATAAACTGTACAAAACTAAATAAAGAACCAGTCAATAAACTGTACAAAACTCAATAAAGAAGCAGTCAATAAACTGTACACAAAAACAATAAAGAACCAGTCAATAAACTGTACAAAACTCAATAAAGATCAAGTCAATAAACTGTACAAAACTCAAAAAAGAACCAGTCAATAAACTGTACAAAACTCAATAAAGAACCAGTCGATAAACTGTACAAAACTCAATAAAGAACCACTCAATAAACTGTACAAAACGCAATAAAGAACCAGTCAATAAATCTTACAAAACTGAATAAAGATCCAGTCAATAAACTGTACAAAACTCAATAAAGAACCAGTCAATAAACTGGACAAAACTAAATAAAGAAACAGTCAATAAACTGGACAAAACTAAATAAAGAAACAGTCAATAAACTGAACAAAACCAAATAAAGAACCGGTCAATAAATTGTACACAAACTAAATAAAGAAACAATCAATAAACTGTACAAAACTAAATAAAGAAACAGTCAATAAACTGTACAAAACTAAATATAGAAACAGTCAATAAACTGTACAAAACTAAATAAAGAAACAGTCAATAAACTGTACAAAAATAAATAAAGAACCGGTCAATAACCTGTACAAAACTGAATAAAGAACCAGTCAATAAACTGTACAAAACTAAATAAAGAACCAGTCAATAAACAGTACAAAACTTAACAAAGAACCAGTCAATAAACTGTACAAAACTCAATAAAGAACCAGTCAATAAACTGTACACAAACTCAACAAAGTACTAGTCAATAAACTGTACAAAACTGAATAAAGAACCAGTCAATAAAGTGAACAAAACTCAAAAAAGAACCAGTCAATAAACTGTACAAAACTGAATAAAGAACCAGTCAATAAACTGTACAAAACTGAAAAAAGAACCAGTCAATAAACTGTACAAAACTCAATAAAGAACCAGTCAATAAACATTACAAAACTGAATATAAAACCAGTCAATAAACTGTACAAAACTCAATAAAGAACCAGTCAATAAACTGTACAAACCTAAATAAAGAAACAGTCAATAAACTGTACAAAACTAAATAAAGAAACAGTCAATAAACTGTACAAAACTAAATAAAGAACCAGTCAGTAAATTGTACACAAACTAAATAAAGAAACAGCCAATAAACTGTACAAAACTCAATAAAGAAACAGTCAATAAACTGTACAAATCTCAATAAAGAACCAGTCAATAAACTGTACAAAACTGAAAAAAGAACCAGTAAATAAACTGTACAAAACTGAACAAAGAACCAGTCAATAAACTATACAAAACTCAATAAAGAACCAGTCAATAAACTGTACAAATGTCAATAAAGAACCAGTCAATAAACTGTACAAAACTCAATAAAGAACCAGTCAATAAACTAAACAAAACTCAATAAAGAACAAGTCAATAAACTGTACAAAAGTCAATAAAGAACCAGTCAGTAAACTGTACAAAATTAAATAAAGAACCAGTCAATAAATTGTACACAAACTCAATAAAGAAAAAGTCAATAAACTGTACAAAACTCAATAAAGAAACAGTCAATAAACTGTACAAAACTAAATATAGAAACAGTCAATAAACTGTACAAAACTAAATAAAGAAACAGTCAATAAACTGTACAAAAATAAATAAAGAACCGGTCAATAACCTGTACAAAACTGAATAAAGAACCAGTCAATAAACTGTACAAAACTAAATAAAGAACCAGTCAATAAACAGTACAAAACTTAACAAAGAACCAGTCAATAAACTGTACAAAACTCAATAAAGAACCAGTCAATAAACTGTACACAAACTCAACAAAGTACTAGTCAATAAACTGTACAAAACTGAATAAAGAACCAGTCAATAAAGTGAACAAAACTCAAAAAAGAACCAGTCAATAAACTGTACAAAACTGAATAAAGAACCAGTCAATAAACTGTACAAAACTGAAAAAAGAACCAGTCAATAAACTGTACAAAACTCAATAAAGAACCAGTCAATAAACATTACAAAACTGAATAAAGAACCAGTCAATAAACTGTACAAAACTCAATAAAGAACCAGTCAATAAACTGTACAAACCTAAATAAAGAAACAGTCAATAAACTGTACAAAACTAAATAAAGAAACAGTCAATAAACTGTACAAAACTAAATAAAGAACCAGTCAGTAAATTGTACACAAACTAAATAAAGAAACAGCCAATAAACTGTACAAAACTCAATAAAGAAACAGTCAATAAACTGTACAAATCTCAATAAAGAACCAGTCAATAAACTGTACAAAACTGAAAAAAGAACCAGTAAATAAACTGTACAAAACTGAACAAAGAACCAGTCAATAAACTATACAAAACTCAATAAAGAACCAGTCAATAAACTGTACAAATGTCAATAAAGAACCAGTCAATAAACTGTACAAAACTCAATAAAGAACCAGTCAATAAACTAAACAAAACTCAATAAAGAACAAGTCAATAAACTGTACAAAAGTCAAAAAGAACCAGTCAGTAAACTGTACAAAATTAAATAAAGAACCAGTCAATAAATTGTACACAAACTCAATAAAGAAAAAGTCAATAAACTGTACAAAACTCAATAAAGAACCAGTCAATAAACATTACAAAACTGAATAAAGAACCAGTCAATAAACTGTACAAAACTAAATAAAGAAACAGTCAATAAACTGTACAAAACTAAAAAAACAAACAGTCAATAAACTGTACAAAACAATAAACAACCAGTCAATAACTTGTACACAAACTAAATAAAGAAACAGTCAATAAACTGTACAAAACTCAATAAAGAAGCAGTCAATAAACTGTACAAAACTCAATAAGGAACCAGTCAATAAATTGTACACAAACTCAATGAAGAAACAGTCAATAAACTATACAAAACTCAATAAGGAACCAGGCAATAAACTGTACAAAAGTCAATAAAGAACCAGTCAGTAAACTGAACAAAATTCAATCAAAAACGAGTCAATAAATTGTACACAAACTCAATAAAGAACCAGTCAATAAACTGTACAAAACTAAATAAAGAACCAGTCAATAAACTGTACAAAACTCAATAAAGAAGCAGTCAATAAACTGTACACAAAAACAATAAAGAACCAGTCAATAAACTGTACAAAACTCAATAAAGATCAAGTCAATAAACTGTACAAAACTCAAAAAAGAACCAGTCAATAAACTGTACAAAACTCAATAAAGAACCAGTCGATAAACTGTACAAAACTCAATAAAGAACCACTCAATAAACTGTACAAAACGCAATAAAGAACCAGTCAATAAACATTACAAAACTGAATAAAGATCCAGTCAATAAACTGTACAAAACTCAATAAAGAACCAGTCAATAAACTGGACAAAACTAAATAAAGAAACAGTCAATAAACTGGACAAAACTAAATAAAGAAACAGTCAATAAACTGTACAAAACCAAATAAAGAACCGGTCAATAAATTCTACACAAACTAAATAAAGAAACAATCAATAAACTGTACAAAACTAAATAAAGAAACAGTCAATAAACTGTACAAAACTAAATATAGAAACAGTCAATAAACTGTACAAAACTAAATAAAGAAACAGTCAATAAACTGTACAAAACTAAATAAAGAACCGGTCAATAACCTGTACAAAACTGAATAAAGAACCAGTCAATAAACTGTACAAAACTGAACAAAGAACCAGTCAATAAACAGAACAAAACTTAACAAAGAACCAGTCAATAAACTGTACAAAACTCAATAAAGAACCAGTCAATAAACTGTACACAAACTCAATAAAGTACTAGTCAATAAACTGTACAAAACTGAATAAAGAACCAGTCAATAAAGTGAACAAAACTCAAAAAAGAACCAGTCAATAAACTGTACAAAACTGAATAAAAAACCAGTCAATAAACTGTACAAAACTGAAAAAAGAACCAGTCAATAAACTGTACAAAACTCAATAAAGAACCAGTCAATAAACATTACAAAACTGAATAAAAAACCAGTCAATAAACTGTACAAAACTCAATAAAGAACCAGTCAATAAACTGTACAAACCTAAATAAAGAAACAGTCAATAAACTGTACAAAACTAAATAAAGGAACAGTCAATAAACTGTACAAAACTAAATAAAGAACCAGTCGGTAAATTGTACACAAACTAAATAAAGAAACAGTCAATAAACTGTACGAAACTAAATAAAGAAACAGTCAATAAACTGTACAAAACTAAGTCTAGAAAAAGTCAATAAACTGTACAAAACTAAATAAAGAACCAGTCAATAAACTGTACAAAACTAAATAAAGAACCAGTCAATAAACTGTTCAAAACTGAATAAAGAACCAGTCAATAAACTGTACAAAACTAAAAAAAGAACCAGTAAATAAACTGTACAAAACTCAATAAAGAAGCAGTCAATAAACTGTACACAAAAACAATAAAGAACCAGTCAATAAACTGTACAAAACTCAATAAAGATCAAGTCACTAAACTGTACAAAACTCAAAAAAGAACCAGTCAATAAACATTACAAAACTGAATAAAGAACCAGTCAATAAACTGTACAAAACTCAATAAAGAACCAGTCAATAAACTGGACAAAACTAAATAAAGAAACAGTCAATAAACTGTACAAAACTAAATAAAGAAACAGTCAATAAACTGTACAAAACTAAATAAAGAACCGGTCAATAAATTGTACACAATTTAAATAAAGAAACAATCAATAAACTGTACAAAACTAAATAAAGAAACAGTCAATAAACTGTACAAAACTAAATATAGAAACAGTCAATAAACTGTACAAAACTAAATAAAGAAACAGTCAATAAACTGTACAAAACTAAATAAAGAACCGGTCAATAACCTGTACAAAACTGAATAAAGAACCAGTCAATAAACTGTACAAAACTGAATAAAGAAACAGTCAATAAACTGTACAAAAATAAATAAAGAACCGGTCAATAACCTGTACAAAACTGAATAAAGAACCAGTCAATAAACTGTACAAAACTAAATAAAGAACCAGTCAATAAACAGTACAAAACTTAGCAAAGAACCAGTCAATAAACTGTACAAAACTCAATAAAGAACCAGTCAATAAACTGTACACAAACTCAATAAAGTACTAGTCAATAAACTGTACAAAACTGAAAAAAGAACCAGTCAATAAACTGTACAAAACTCAATAAAGAACCAGTCAATAAACATTACAAAACTGAATAAAAAACCAGTCAATAAACTGTACAAAACTCAATAAAGAACCAGTCAATAAACTGTACAAACCTAAATAAAGAAACAGTCAATAAACTGTACAAAACTAAATAAAGAAACAGTCAATAAACTGTACAAAACTAAATAAAGAACCAGTCAGTAAATTGTACACAAACTAAATAAAGAAACAGTCAATAGACTGTACAAAACTCAATAAAGAAACAGTCAATAAACTGTACAAATCTCAATAAAGAACCAGTCAATAAACTGTACAAACCTAAATAAAGAAACAGTCAATAAACTGTACAAAACTAAATAAAGAAACAGTCAATAAACTGTACAAAACTAAATAAAGAACCAGTCAGTAAATTGTACACAAACTAAATAAAGAAACAGTCAATAAACTGTACAAAACTCAATAAAGAAACAGTCAATAAACTGTACAAAACTAAATAAAGAAACAGTCAATAAACTGCACAAAACCCAATAAAGAAACAGTCAATAAACTGTACAAAACTCACTAAAGAACCAGTCAAAAACCTGTACTAAACTCAATAAAGAAACAGTAAAAAAACTGTACAAAACTCAATAAAGAATCAGTCAATAAACTATACAAAACTCAATAAAGAAACAGTCAATAAACTGTACAAAACTCAATAAAAAACCAGTCAATAAACTGTACAAAACTCAATAAAGAACCAGTCAATAAACTGTACAAAACTCAATAAAGAACCAGTCAATAAACTGTACAAAACTCAATAAAGAACCAGTCAATAAACCGTACAAAACTCAATGAAGAACCAGTCAATAAACTGTACAAAACTAAATAAAGAAACAGTCAATAAACTGTACAAAACTAAATAAAGAACCAGTCAATAAACTGTACAAAACTCAATAAAGAACCAGTCAATAAACTGTACAAAACTCAATAAAGAAACAGTCAATAAACTGTACAAATCTCAATAAAGAACCAGTCAATAAACTGTACAAAACTGAAAAAAGAACCAGTAAATAAACTGTACAAAACTGAACAAAGAACCAGTCAATAAACTATACAAAACTCAATAAAGAACCAGTCAATAAACTGTACAAATGTCAATAAAGAACCAGTCAATAAACTGTACAAAACTAAATAAAGAACCAGTCAATAAACTAAACAAAACTCAATAAAGAACAAGTCAATAAACGGTACAAAAGTCAATAAAGAACCAGTCAGTAAACTGTACAAAATTAAATAAAGAACCAGTCAATAAATTGTACATAAACTCAATAAAGAAAAAGTCAATAAACTGTACAAAACTCAATAAAGAACCAGTCAATAAACTGTACAAAACTAAATAAAGAAAGAGTCAATAAACTGTACAAAACTCAATAAAGAACCAGTCAATAAACTGTACAAAACTCAATAAAGAAACAGTCAATAAACTGTACAAATCTCAATAAAGAACCAGTCAATAAACTGTACAAAACTGAAAAAAGAACCAGTAAATAAACTGTACAAAACTGAACAAAGAACCAGTCAATAAACTATACAAAACTCAATAAAGAACCAGTCAATAAACTGTACAAATCTCAATAAAGAACCAGTCAATAAACTGTACAAAACTCAATAAAGAACCAGTCAATAAACTGTACAAAACTCAATAAAGAAACAGTCAATAAACTGTACAAATCTCAATAAAGAACCAGTCAATAAACTGTACAAAACTGAAAAAAGAACCAGTAAATAAACTGTACAAAACTGAACAAAGAACCAGTCAATAAACTATACAAAACTCAATAAAGAACCAGTCAATAAACTGTACAAATGTCAATAAAGAACCAGTCAATAAACTGTACAAAACTAAATAAAGAACCAGTCAATAAACTAAACAAAACTCAATAAAGAACAAGTCAATAAACTGTACAAAAGTCAATAAAGAACCAGTCAGTAAACTGTACAAAATTAAATAAAGAACCAGTCAATAAATTGTACACAAACTCAATAAAGAAAAAGTCAATAAACTGTACAAAACTCAATAAAGAACCAGTCAATAAACATTACAAAACTGAATAAAGAACCAGTCAATAAACTGTACAAAACTAAATAAAGAAACAGTCAATAAACTGTACAAAACTAAATAAACAAACAGTCAATAAACTGTACAAAACAATAAACAACCAGTCAATAACTTGTACACAAACCAAATAAAGAAACAGTCAATAAACTGTACAAAACTCAATAAAGAAGCAGTCAATAAACTGTACAAAACTCAATAAAGAACCAGTCAATAAATTGTACACAAACTCAATGAAGAAACAGTCAATAAACTATACAAAACTCAATAAGGAAACAGGCAATAAACTGTACAAAAGTCAATAAAGAACCAGTCAGTAAACTGAACAAAATTCAATCAAAAACGAGTCAATAAATTGTACACAAACTCAATAAAGAACCAGTCAATAAACTGTACAAAACTAAATAAAGAACCAGTCAATAAACTGTACAAAACTCAATAAAGAAGCAGTCAATAAACTGTACACAAAAACAATAAAGAACCAGTCAATAAACTGTACAAAACTCAATAAAGATCAAGTCAATAAACTGTACAAAACTCAAAAAAGAACCAGTCAATAAACTGTACAAAACTCAATAAAGAACCAGTCGATAAACTGTACAAAACTCAATAAAGAACCACTCAATAAACTGTACAAAACGCAATAAAGAACCAGTCAATAAATCTTACAAAACTGAATAAAGATCCAGTCAATAAACTGTACAAAACTCAATAAAGAACCAGTCAATAAACTGGACAAAACTAAATAAAGAAACAGTCAATAAACTGGACAAAACTAAATAAAGAAACAGTCAATAAACTGAACAAAACCAAATAAAGAACCGGTCAATAAATTGTACACAAACTAAATAAAGAAACAATCAATAAACTGTACAAAACTAAATAAAGAAACAGT
Organism: Limnoperna fortunei; assembly: GCA_944474755.1. Classification (NCBI taxonomy): domain Eukaryota; kingdom Metazoa; phylum Mollusca; class Bivalvia; order Mytilida; family Modiolidae; genus Limnoperna; species Limnoperna fortunei. Next base: position 52,745,030 of record OX104117.1, read on the forward strand.
CAATAAACTGTACAAAACTAAATATAGAAACAGTCAATAAACTGTACAAAACTAAATAAAGAAACAGTCAATAAACTGTACAAAAATAAATAAAGAACCGGTCAATAACCTGTACAAAACTGAATAAAGAACCAGTCAATAAACTGTACAAAACTAAATAAAGAACCAGTCAATAAACAGTACAAAACTTAACAAAGAACCAGTCAATAAACTGTACAAAACTCAATAAAGAACCAGTCAATAAACTGTACACAAACTCAACAAAGTACTAGTCAATAAACTGTACAAAACTGAATAAAGAACCAGTCAATAAAGTGAACAAAACTCAAAAAAGAACCAGTCAATAAAATAAACTGTACAAAACTGAATAAAGAACCAGTCAATAAACTGTACAAAACTGAAAAAAGAACCAGTCAATAAACTGTACAAAACTCAATAAAGAACCAGTCAATAAACATTACAAAACTGAATAAAAAACCAGTCAATAAACTGTACAAAACTCAATAAAGAACCAGTCAATAAACTGTACAAACCTAAATAAAGAAACAGTCAATAAACTGTACAAAACTAAATAAAGAAACAGTCAATAAACTGTACAAAACTAAATAAAGAACCAGTCAGTAAATTGTACACAAACTAAATAAAGAAACAGCCAATAAACTGTACAAAACTCAATAAAGAAACAGTCAATAAACTGTACAAATCTCAATAAAGAACCAGTCAATAAACTGTACAAAACTGAAAAAAGAACCAGTAAATAAACTGTACAAAACTGAACAAAGAACCAGTCAATAAACTATACAAAACTCAATAAAGAACCAGTCAATAAACTGTACAAATGTCAATAAAGAACCAGTCAATAAACTGTACAAAACTCAATAAAGAACCAGTCAATAAACTAAACAAAACTCAATAAAGAACAAGTCAATAAACTGTACAAAAGTCAATAAAGAACCAGTCAGTAAACTGTACAAAATTAAATAAAGAACCAGTCAATAAATTGTACACAAACTCAATAAAGAAAAAGTCAATAAACTGTACAAAACTCAATAAAGAAACAGTCAATAAACTGTACAAAACTAAATATAGAAACAGTCAATAAACTGTACAAAACTAAATAAAGAAACAGTCAATAAACTGTACAAAAATAAATAAAGAACCGGTCAATAACCTGTACAAAACTGAATAAAGAACCAGTCAATAAACTGTACAAAACTAAATAAAGAACCAGTCAATAAACAGTACAAAACTTAACAAAGAACCAGTCAATAAACTGTACAAAACTCAATAAAGAACCAGTCAATAAACTGTACACAAACTCAACAAAGTACTAGTCAATAAACTGTACAAAACTGAATAAAGAACCAGTCAATAAAGTGAACAAAACTCAAAAAAGAACCAGTCAATAAACTGTACAAAACTGAATAAAGAACCAGTCAATAAACTGTACAAAACTGAAAAAAGAACCAGTCAATAAACTGTACAAAACTCAATAAAGAACCAGTCAATAAACATTACAAAACTGAATAAAAAACCAGTCAATAAACTGTACAAAACTCAATAAAGAACCAGTCAATAAACTGTACAAACCTAAATAAAGAAACAGTCAATAAACTGTACAAAACTAAATAAAGAAACAGTCAATAAACTGTACAAAACTAAATAAAGAACCAGTCAGTAAATTGTACACAAACTAAATAAAGAAACAGCCAATAAACTGTACAAAACTCAATAAAGAAACAGTCAATAAACTGTACAAATCTCAATAAAGAACCAGTCAATAAACTGTACAAAACTGAAAAAAGAACCAGTAAATAAACTGTACAAAACTGAACAAAGAACCAGTCAATAAACTATACAAAACTCAAAAAAGAACCAGTCAATAAACTGTACAAATGTCAATAAAGAACCAGTCAATAAACTGTACAAAACTCAATAAAGAACCAGTCAATAAACTAAACAAAACTCAATAAAGAACAAGTCAATAAACTGTACAAAAGTCAATAAAGAACCAGTCAGTAAACTGTACAAAATTAAATAAAGAACCAGTCAATAAATTGTACACAAACTCAATAAAGAAAAAGTCAATAAACTGTACAAAACTCAATAAAGAACCAGTCAATAAACATTACAAAACTGAATAAAGAACCAGTCAATAAACTGTACAAAACTAAATAAAGAAACAGTCAATAAACTGTACAAAACTAAAAAAACAAACAGTCAATAAACTGTACAAAACAATAAACAACCAGTCAATAACTTGTACACAAACTAAATAAAGAAACAGTCAATAAACTGTACAAAACTCAATAAAGAAGCAGTCAATAAACTGTACAAAACTCAATAAGGAACCAGTCAATAAATTGTACACAAACTCAATGAAGAAACAGTCAATAAACTATACAAAACTCAATAAGGAACCAGGCAATAAACTGTACAAAAGTCAATAAAGAACCAGTCAGTAAACTGAACAAAATTCAATCAAAAACGAGTCAATAAATTGTACACAAACTCAATAAAGAACCAGTCAATAAACTGTACAAAACTAAATAAAGAACCAGTCAATAAACTGTACAAAACTCAATAAAGAAGCAGTCAATAAACTGTACACAAAAACAATAAAGAACCAGTCAATAAACTGTACAAAACTCAATAAAGATCAAGTCAATAAACTGTACAAAACTCAATAAAGAACCAGTCAATAAACTGTACAAAACTCAATAAAGAACCAGTCAATAAACTAAACAAAACTCAATAAAGAACCACTCAATAAACTGTACAAAACGCAATAAAGAACCAGTCAATAAACATTACAAAACTGAATAAAGATCCAGTCAATAAACTGTACAAAACTCAATAAAGAACCAGTCAATAAACTGGACAAAACTAAATAAAGAAACAGTCAATAAACTGGACAAAACTAAATAAAGAAACAGTCAATAAACTGTACAAAACCAAATAAAGAACCGGTCAATAAATTCTACACAAACTAAATAAAGAAACAATCAATAAACTGTACAAAACTAAATAAAGAAACAGTCAATAAACTGTACAAAACTAAATATAGAAACAGTCAATAAACTGTACAAAACTAAATAAAGAAACAGTCAATAAACTGTACAAAACTAAATAAAGAACCGGTCAATAACCTGTACAAAACTGAATAAAGAACCAGTCAATAAACTGTACAAAACTAAATAAAGAACCAGTCAATAAACAGAACAAAACTTAACAAAGAACCAGTCAATAAACTGTACAAAACTCAATAAAGAACCAGTCAATAAACTGTACACAAACTCAATAAAGTACTAGTCAATAAACTGTACAAAACTGAATAAAGAACCAGTCAATAAAGTGAACAAAACTCAAAAAAGAACCAGTCAATAAACTGTACAAAACTGAATAAAAAACCAGTCAATAAACTGTACAAAACTGAAAAAAGAACCAGTCAATAAACTGTACAAAACTCAATAAAGAACCAGTCAATAAACATTACAAAACTGAATAAAAAACCAGTCAATAAACTGTACAAAACTCAATAAAGAACCAGTCAATAAACTGTACAAACCTAAATAAAGAAACAGTCAATAAACTGTACAAAACTAAATAAAGGAACAGTCAATAAACTGTACAAAACTAAATAAAGAACCAGTCGGTAAATTGTACACAAACTAAATAAAGAAACAGTCAATAAACTGTACGAAACTAAATAAAGAAACAGTCAATAAACTGTACAAAACTAAGTCTAGAAAAAGTCAATAAACTGTACAAAACTAAATAAAGAACCAGTCAATAAACTGTACAAAACTAAATAAAGAACCAGTCAATAAACTGTTCAAAACTGAATAAAGAACCAGTCAATAAACTGTACAAAACTAAAAAAAGAACCAGTAAATAAACTGTACAAAACTCAATAAAGAAGCAGTCAATAAACTGTACACAAAAACAATAAAGAACCAGTCAATAAACTGTACAAAACTCAATAAAGATCAAGTCACTAAACTGTACAAAACTCAAAAAAGAACCAGTCAATAAACATTACAAAACTGAATAAAGAACCAGTCAATAAACTGTACAAAACTCAATAAAGAACCAGTCAATAAACTGGACAAAACTAAATAAAGAAACAGTCAATAAACTGTACAAAACTAAATAAAGAAACAGTCAATAAACTGTACAAAACTAAATAAAGAACCGGTCAATAAATTGTACACAATTTAAATAAAGAAACAATCAATAAACTGTACAAAACTAAATAAAGAAACAGTCAATAAACTGTACAAAACTAAATATAGAAACAGTCAATAAACTGTACAAAACTAAATAAAGAAACAGTCAATAAACTGTACAAAACTAAATAAAGAACCGGTCAATAACCTGTACAAAACTGAATAAAGAACCAGTCAATAAACTGTACAAAACTGAATAAAGAACCAGTCAATAAACTGTACAAAACTTAACAAAGAACCAGTCAATAAACTGTACAAAACTCAATAAAGAAACAGTCAATAAACCGTACAAAACTCAATAAAGAACCAGTCAATAAACTGTACAAAACTAAATAAAGAAACAGTCAATAAACTGTACAAAACTCAATAAAGAACCAGTCAATAAACTGTACAAAACTCAATAAAGAACCAGTCAATAAACTGTACAAAACTCAATAAAGACACAGTCAATAAACTGTACAAATCTCAATAAAGAACCAGTCAATAAACTGTACAAAACTGAAAAAAGAACCAGTAAATAAACTGTACAAAACTGAACAAAGAAACAGTCAATAAACTATACAAAACTCAATAAAGAACCAGTCAATAAACTGTACAAATGTCAATAAAGAACAAGTCAATAAACTGTACAAAACTAAATAAAGAACCAGTCAATAAACTAAACAAAACTCAATAAAGAACAAGTCAATGAACTGTACAAAAGTCAATAAAGAACCAGTCAGTAAACTGTACAAAATTAAATAAAGAACCAGTCAATAAATTGTACACAAACTCAATAAAGAAAAAGTCAATAAACTGTACAAAACTCAATAAAGAACCAGTCAATAAACTGTACAAAACTAAATAAAGAAACAGTCAATAAACTGTACAAAACTCAATAAAGAACCAGTCAATAAACTGTACAAAACTCAATAAAGAAACAGTCAATAAACTGTACAAATCTCAATAAAGAACCAGTCAATAAACTGTACAAAACTGAAAAAAGAACCAGTAAATAAACTGTACAAAACTGAACAAAGAACCAGTCAATAAACTATACAAAACTCAATAAAAAACCAGTCAATAAACTGTACAAATGTCAATAAAGAACCAGTCAATAAACTGTACAAAACTCAATAAAGAACCAGTCAATAAACTGTACAAAACTCAATAAAGAAACAGTCAATAAACTGTACAAATCTCAATAAAGAACCAGTCAATAAACTGTACAAAACTGAAAAAAGAACCAGTAAATAAACTGTACAAAACTGAACAAAGAACCAGTCAATAAACTATACAAAACTCAATAAAGAACCAGTCAATAAACTGTACAAATGTCAATAAAGAACCAGTCAATAAACTGTACAAAACTAAATAAAGAACCAGTCAATAAACTGTACAAAACTCAATAAAGAAGCAGTCAATAAACTGTACACAAAAACAATAAAGAACCAGTCAATAAACTGTACAAAACTCAATAAAGATCAAGTCAATAAACTGTACAAAACTCAAAAAAGAACCAGTCAATAAACTGTACAAAACTCAATAAAGAACCAGTCGATAAACTGTACAAAACTCAATAAAGAACCACTCAATAAACTGTACAAAACGCAATAAAGAACCAGTCAATAAATCTTACAAAACTGAATAAAGATCCAGTCAATAAACTGTACAAAACTCAATAAAGAACCAGTCAATAAACTGGACAAAACTAAATAAAGAAACAGTCAATAAACTGGACAAAACTAAATAAAGAAACAGTCAATAAACTGTACAAAACCAAATAAAGAACCGGTCAATAAATTGTACACAAACTAAATAAAGAAACAATCAATAAACTGTACAAAACTAAATAAAGAAACAGTCAATAAACTGTACAAAACTAAATATAGAAACAGTCAATAAACTGTACAAAACTAAATAAAGAAACAGTCAATAAACTGTACAAAAATAAATAAAGAACCGGTCAATAACCTGTACAAAACTGAATAAAGAACCAGTCAATAAACTGTACAAAACTAAATAAAGAACCAGTCAATAAACAGTACAAAACTTAACAAAGAACCAGTCAATAAACTGTACAAAACTCAATAAAGAACCAGTCAATAAACTGTACACAAACTCAATAAAGTACTAGTCAATAAACTGTACAAAACTGAATAAAGAACCAGTCAATAAAGTGAACAAAACTCAAAAAAGAACCAGTCAATAAACTGTACAAAACTGAATAAAGAACCAGTCAATAAACTGTACAAAACTGAAAAAAGAACCAGTCAATAAACTGTACAAAACTCAATAAAGAACCAGTCAATAAAAATTACAAAACTGAATAAAAAACCAGTCAATAAACTGTACAAAACTCAATAAAGAACCAGTCAATAAACTGTACAAACCTAAATAAAGAAACAGTCAATAAACTGTACAAAACTAAATAAAGAAACAGTCAATAAACTGTACAAAACTAAATAAAGAACCAGTCAGTAAATTGTACACAAACTAAATAAAGAAGCAGTCAATAAACTGTACAAAACTCAATAAAGAAACAGTCAATAAACTGTACAAATCTCAATAAAGAACCAGTCAATAAACTGTACAAAACTGAAAAAAGAACCAGTAAATAAACTGTACAAAACTGAACAAAGAACCAGTCAATAAACTATACAAAACTCAATAAAGAACCAGTCAATAAACTGTACAAATGTCAATAAAGAACCAGTCAATAAACTGTACAAAACTCAATAAAGAACCAGTCAATAAACTAAACAAAACTCAATAAAGAACAAGTCAATAAACTGTACAAAAGTCAATAAAGAACCAGTCAGTAAACTGTACAAAATTAAATAAAGAACCAGTCAATAAATTGTACACAAACTCAATAAAGAAAAAGTCAATAAACTGTACAAAACTCAATAAAGAACCAGTCAATAAACATTACAAAACTGAATAAAGAACCAGTCAATAAACTGTACAAAACTAAATAAAGAAACAGTCAATAAACTGTACAAAACTAAATAAACAAACAGTCAATAAACTGTACAAAACAATAAACAACCAGTCAATAACTTGTACACAAACTAAATAAAGAAACAGTCAATAAACTGTACAAAACTCAATAAAGAAGCAGTCAATAAACTGTACAAAACTCAATAAGGAACCAGTCAATAAATTGTACACAAACTCAATGAAGAAACAGTCAATAAACTATACAAAACTCAATAAGGAACCAGGCAATAAACTGTACAAAAGTCAATAAAGAACCAGTCAGTAAACTGAACAAAATTCAATCAAAAACGAGTCAATAAATTGTACACAAACTCAATAAAGAACCAGTCAATAAACTGTACAAAACTAAATAAAGAACCAGTCAATAAACTGTACAAAACTCAATAAAGAAGCAGTCAATAAACTGTACACAAAAACAATAAAGAACCAGTCAATAAACTGTACAAAACTCAATAAAGATCAAGTCAATAAACTGTACAAAACTCAAAAAAGAACCAGTCAATAAACTGTACAAAACTCAATAAAGAACCAGTCGATAAACTGTACAAAACTCAATAAAGAACCACTCAATAAACTGTACAAAACGCAATAAAGAACCAGTCAATAAACATTACAAAACTGAATAAAGATCCAGTCAATAAACTGTACAAAACTCAATAAAGAACCAGTCAATAAACTGGACAAAACTAAATAAAGAAACAGTCAATAAACTGGACAAAACTAAATAAAGAAACAGTCAATAAACTGTACAAAACCAAATAAAGAACCGGTCAATAAATTCTACACAAACTAAGTAAAGAAACAATCAATAAACTGTACAAAACTAAATAAAGAAACAGTCAATAAACTGTACAAAACTAAATATAGAAACAGTCAATAAACTGTACAAAACTAAATAAAGAAACAGTCAATAAACTGTACAAAACTAAATAAAGAACCGGTCAATAACCTGTACAAAACTGAATAAAGAACCAGTCAATAAACTGTACAAAACTAAATAAAGAACCAGTCAATAAACAGTACAAAACTTAACAAAGAACCAGTCAATAAACTGTACAAAACTCAATAAAGAACCAGTCAATAAACTGTACACAAACTCAATAAAGTACTAGTCAATAAACTGTACAAAACTGAATAAAGAACCAGTCAATAAAGTGAACAAAACTCAAAAAAGAACCAGTCAATAAACTGTACAAAACTGAATAAAAAACCAGTCAATAAACTGTACAAAACTGAAAAAAGAACCAGTCAATAAACTGTACAAAACTCAATAAAGAACCAGTCAATAAACATTACAAAACTGAATAAAAAACCAGTCAATAAACTGTACAAAACTCAATAAAGAACCAGTCAATAAACTGTACAAACCTAAATAAAGAAACAGTCAATAAACTGTACAAAACTAAATAAAGAAACAGTCAATAAACTGTACAAAACTAAATAAAGAACCAGTCAGTAAATTGTACACAAACTAAATAAAGAAACAGTCAATAAACTGTACGAAACTAAATAAAGAAACAGTCAATAAACTGTACAAAACTAAGTCTAGAAAAAGTCAATAAACTGTACAAAACTAAATAAAGAACCAGTCAATAAACTGTACAAAACTAAATAAAGAACCAGTCAATAAACTGTTCAAAACTGAATAAAGAACCAGTCAATAAACTGTACAAAACTAAAAAAAGAACCAGTAAATAAACTGTACAAAACTCAATAAAGAAGCAGTCAATAAACTGTACACAAAAACAATAAAGAACCAGTCAATAAACTGTACAAAACTCAATAAAGATCAAGTCAATAAACTGTACAAAACTCAAAAAAGAACCAGTCAATAAACATTACAAAACTGAATAAAGAACCAGTCAATAAACTGTACAAAACTCAATAAAGAACCAGTCAATAAACTGGACAAAACTAAATAAAGAAACAGTCAATAAACTGTACAAAACTAAATAAAGAAACAGTCAATAAACTGTACAAAACTAAATAAAGAACCGGTCAATAAATTGTACACAATTTAAATAAAGAAACAATCAATAAATTGTACAAAACTAAATAAAGAAACAGTCAATAAACTGTACAAAACTAAATATAGAAACAGTCAATAAACTGTACAAAACTAAATAAAGAAACAGTCAATAAACTGTACAAAACTAAATAAAGAACCGGTCAATAACCTGTACAAAACTGAATAAAGAACCAGTCAATAAACTGTACAAAACTGAATAAAGAACCAGTCAATAAACTGTACAAAACTTAACAAAGAACCAGTCAATAAACTGTACAAAACTCAATAAAGAACCAGTCAATAAACCGTACAAAACTCAATAAAGAACCAGTCAATAAACTGTACAAAACTAAATAAAGAAACAGTCAATAAACTGTACAAAACTAAATAAAGAACCAGTCAATAAACTGTACAAAACTCAATAAAGAACCAGTCAATAAACTGTACAAAACTCAATAAAGACACAGTCAATAAACTGTACAAATCTCAATAAAGAACCAGTCAATAAACTGTACAAAACTGAAAAAAGAACCAGTAAATAAACTGTACAAAACTGAACAAAGAAACAGTCAATAAACTATACAAAACTCAATAAAGAACCAGTCAATAAACTGTACAAATGTCAATAAAGAACCAGTCAATAAACTGTACAAAACTAAATAAAGAACCAGTCAATAAACTAAACAAAACTCAATAAAGAACAAGTCAATGAACTGTACAAAAGTCAATAAAGAACCAGTCAGTAAACTGTACAAAATTAAATAAAGAATCAGTCAATAAATTGTACACAAACTCAATAAAGAAAAAGTCAATAAACTGTACAAAACTCAATAAAGAACCAGTCAATAAACTGTACAAAACTAAATAAAGAAAGAGTCAATAAACTGTACAAAACTCAATAAAGAACCAGTCAATAAACTGTACAAAACTCAATAAAGAAACAGTCAATAAACTGTACAAATCTCAATAAAGAACCAGTCAATAAACTGTACAAAACTGAAAAAAGAACCAGTAAATAAACTGTACAAAACTGAACAAAGAACCAGTCAATAAACTATACAAAACTCAATAAAAAACCAGTCAATAAACTGTACAAATGTCAATAAAGAACCAGTCAATAAACTGTACAAAACTCAATAAAGAACCAGTCAATAAACTGTACAAAACTCAATAAAGAAACAGTCAATAAACTGTACAAATCTCAATAAAGAACCAGTCAATAAACTGTAAAAAACTGAAAAAAGAACCAGTAAATAAACTGTACAAAGCTGAACAAAGAACCAGTCAATAAACTATACAAAACTCAATAAAGAACCAGTCAATAAACTGTACAAATGTCAATAAAGAACCAGTCAATAAACTGTACAAAACTAAATAAAGAACCAGTCAATAAACTAAACAAAACTCAATAAAGAACAAGTCAATAAACTGTACAAAAGTCAATAAAGAACCAGTCAGTAAACTGTACAAAATTAAATAAAGAACCAGTCAATAAATTGTACACAAACTCAATAAAGAAAAAGTCAATAAACTGTACAAAACTCAATAAAGAACCAGTCAATAAACATTACAAAACTGAATAAAGAACCAGTCAATAAACTGTACAAAACTAAATAAAGAAACAGTCAATAAACTGTACAAAACTAAATAAACAAACAGTCAATAAACTGTACAAAAAAATAAACAACCAGTCAATAACTTGTACACAAACTAAATAAAGAAACAGTCAATAAACTGTACAAAACTCAATAAAGAAGCAGTCAATAAACTGTACAAAACTCAATAAAGAACCAGTCAATAAATTGTACACAAACTCAATGAAGAAACAGTCAATAAACTATACAAAACTCAATAAGGAACCAGGCAATAAACTGTACAAAAGTCAATAAAGAACCAGTCAGTAAACTGAACAAAATTCAATCAAAAATGAGTCAATAAATTGTACACAAACTCAATAAAGAACCAGTCAATAAACTGTACAAAACTAAATAAAGAACCAGTCAATAAACTGTACAAAACTCAATAAAGAAGCAGTCAATAAACTGTACACAAAACAATAAAGAACCAGTCAATAAACTGTACAAAACTCAATAATGATCAAGTCAATAAACTGTACAAAACTCAAAAAAGAACCAGTCAATAAACTGTACAAAACTCAGTAAAGAACCAGTCGATAAACTGTACAAAACTCAATAAAGAACCACTCAATAAACTGTACAAAACGCAATAAAGAACCAGTCAATAAACATTACAAAACTGAATAAAGATCCAGTCAATAAACTGTACAAAACTCAATAAAGAACCAGTCAATAAACTGGAAAAAACTAAATAAAGAAACAGTCAATAAACTGGACAAAACTAAATAAAGAAACAGTCAATAAACTGTACAAAACCAAATAAAGAACCGGTCAATAAATTGTACACAAACTAAATAAAGAAACAATCAATAAATTGTACAAAACTAAATAAAGAAACAGTCAATAAACTGTACAAAACTAAATATAGAAACAGTCAATAAACTGTACAAAACTAAATAAAGAAACAGTCAATAAACTGTACAAAACTAAATAAAGAACCGGTCAATAACCTGTACAAAACTGAATAAAGAACCAGTCAATAAACTGTACAAAACTGAATAAAGAACCAGTCAATAAACTGTACAAAACTTAACAAAGAACCAGTCAATAAACTGTACAAAACTCAATAAAGAACCAGTCAATAAACCGTACAAAACTCAATAAAGAACCAGTCAATAAACTGTACAAAACTAAATAAAGAAACAGTCAATAAACTGTACAAAACTAAATAAAGAACCAGTCAATAAACTGTACAAAACTCAATAAAGAACCAGTCAATAAACTGTACAAAACTCAATAAAGACACAGTCAATAAACTGTACAAATCTCAATAAAGAACCAGTCAATAAACTGTACAAAACTGAAAAAAGAACCAGTAAATAAACTGTACAAAACTGAACAAAGAAACAGTCAATAAACTATACAAAACTCAATAAAGAACCAGTCAATAAACTGTACAAATGTCAATAAAGAACCAGTCAATAAACTGTACAAAACTAAATAAAGAACCAGTCAATAAACTAAACAAAACTCAATAAAGAACAAGTCAATGAACTGTACAAAAGTCAATAAAGAACCAGTCAGTAAACTGTACAAAATTAAATAAAGAACCAGTCAATAAATTGTACACAAACTCAATAAAGAAAAAGTCAATAAACTGTACAAAACTCAATAAAGAACCAGTCAATAAACTGTACAAAACTAAATAAAGAAAGAGTCAATAAACTGTACAAAACTCAATAAAGAACCAGTCAATAAACTGTACAAAACTCAATAAAGAAACAGTCAATAAACTGTACAAATCTCAATAAAGAACCAGTCAATAAACTGTACAAAACTGAAAAAAGAACCAGTAAATAAACTGTACAAAACTGAACAAAGAACCAGTCAATAAACTATACAAAACTCAATAAAAAACCAGTCAATAAACTGTACAAATGTCAATAAAGAACCAGTCAATAAACTGTACAAAACTCAATAAAGAACCAGTCAATAAACTGTACAAAACTCAATAAAGAAACAGTCAATAAACTGTACAAATCTCAATAAAGAACCAGTCAATAAACTGTAAAAAACTGAAAAAAGAACCAGTAAATAAACTGTACAAAGCTGAACAAAGAACCAGTCAATAAACTATACAAAACTCAATAAAGAACCAGTCAATAAACTGTACAAATGTCAATAAAGAACCAGTCAATAAACTGTACAAAACTAAATAAAGAACCAGTCAATAAACTAAACAAAACTCAATAAAGAACAAGTCAATAAACTGTACAAAAGTCAATAAAGAACCAGTCAGTAAACTGTACAAAATTAAATAAAGAACCAGTCAATAAATTGTACACAAACTCAATAAAGAAAAAGTCAATAAACTGTACAAAACTCAATAAAGAACCAGTCAATAAACATTACAAAACTGAATAAAGAACCAGTCAATAAACTGTACAAAACTAAATAAAGAAACAGTCAATAAACTGTACAAAACTAAATAAACAAACAGTCAATAAACTGTACAAAAAAATAAACAACCAGTCAATAACTTGTACACAAACTAAATAAAGAAACAGTCAATAAACTGTACAAAACTCAATAAAGAAGCAGTCAATAAACTGTACAAAACTCAATAAAGAACCAGTCAATAAATTGTACACAAACTCAATGAAGAAACAGTCAATAAACTATACAAAACTCAATAAGGAACCAGGCAATAAACTGTACAAAAGTCAATAAAGAACCAGTCAGTAAACTGAACAAAATTCAATCAAAAATGAGTCAATAAATTGTACACAAACTCAATAAAGAACCAGTCAATAAACTGTACAAAACTAAATAAAGAACCAGTCAATAAACTGTACAAAACTCAATAAAGAAGCAGTCAATAAACTGTACACAAAACAATAAAGAACCAGTCAATAAACTGTACAAAACTCAATAATGATCAAGTCAATAAACTGTACAAAACTCAAAAAAGAACCAGTCAATAAACTGTACAAAACTCAGTAAAGAACCAGTCGATAAACTGTACAAAACTCAATAAAGAACCACTCAATAAACTGTACAAAACGCAATAAAGAACCAGTCAATAAACATTACAAAACTGAATAAAGATCCAGTCAATAAACTGTACAAAACTCAATAAAGAACCAGTCAATAAACTGGAAAAAACTAAATAAAGAAACAGTCAATAAACTGGACAAAACTAAATAAAGAAACAGTCAATAAACTGTACAAAACCAAATAAAGAACCGGTCAATAAATTGTACACAAACTAAATAAAGAAACAATCAATAAACTGTACAAAACTAAATAAAGAAACAGTCAATAAACTGTACAAAACTAAATATAGAAACAGTCAATAAACTGTACAAAACTAAATAAAGAAACAGTCAATAAACTGTACAAAACTAAATAAAGAACCGGTCAATAACCTGTACAAAACTGAATAAAGAACCAGTCAATAAACTGTACAAAACTAAATAAAGAACCAGTCAATAAACAGTACAAAACTTAACAAAGAACCAGTCAATAAACTGTACAAAACTCAATAAAGAACCAGTCAATAAACTGTACACAAACTCAATAAAGTACTAGTCAATAAACTGTACAAAACTGAATAAAGAACCAGTCAATAAAGTGAACAAAACTCAAAAAAGAACCAGTCAATAAACTGTACAAAACTGAATAAAGAACCAGTCAATAAACTGTACAAAACTGAAAAAAGAACCAGTCAATAAACTGTACAAAACTCAATAAAGAACCAGTCAATAAACATTACAAAACTGAATAAAAAACCAGTCAATAAACTGTACAAAACTCAATAAAGAACCAGTCAATAAACTGTACAAACCTAAATAAAGAAACAGTCAATAAACTGTACAAAACTAAATAAAGAAACAGTCAATAAACTGTACAAAACTAAATAAAGAACAAGTCAGTAAATTGTACACAAACTAAATAAAGAAACAGTCAATAAACTGTACGAAACAAAATAAAGAAACAGTCAATAAACGGTACAAAACTAAGTCTAGAAAAAGTCAATAAACTGTACAAAACTAAATAAAGAACCAGTCAATAAACTGTACAAAACTAAATAAAGAACCAGTCAATAAACTGTTCAAAACTGAATAAAGAACCAGTCATTAAACTGTACAAAACTAAATAAAGAACCAGTTAATAAACTGTACAAAACTCAATAAAGAAGCAGTCAATAAACTGTACACAAAAACAAAAAAGAACCAGTCAATAAACTGTACAAAACTCAATAAAGATCAAGTCAATAAACTGTACAAAACTCAAAAAAGAACCAGTCAATAAACATTACAAAACTGAATAAAGAACCAGTCAATAAACTGTACAAAACTCAATAAAGAACCAGTCAATAAACTGGACAAAACTAAATAAAGAAACAGTCAATAAACTGTACAAAACTAAATAAAGAAACAGTCAATAAACTGTACAAAACTAAATAAAGAACCGGTCAATAAATTGTACACAATTTAAATAAAGAAACAATCAATAAACTGTACAAAACTAAATAAAGAAACAGTCAATAAACTGTACAAAACTAAATATAGAAACAGTCAATAAACTGTACAAAACTAAATAAAGAAACAGTCAATAAACTGTACAAAACTAAATAAAGAACCGGTCAATAACCTGTACAAAACTGAATAAAGGACCAGTCAATAAACTGTACAAAACTGAATAAAGAACCAGTCAATAAACAGTACAAAACTTAACAAAGAACCAGTCAATAAACTGTACAAAACTCAATAAAGAACCAGTCAATAAACTGTACACAAACTCAATAAAGTACTAGTCAATAAACTGTACAAAACTGAATAAAGAACCAGTCAATAAAGTGAACAAAACTCAAAAAAGAACCAGTCAATAAACTGTACAAAACTGAATAAAGAACCAGTCAATAAACTGTACAAAACTGAAAAAAGAACCAGTCAATAAACTGTACAAAACTCAATAAAGAACCAGTCAATAAACATTACAAAACTGAATAAAAAACCAGTCAATAAACTGTACAAAACTCAATAAAGAACCAGTCAATAAACTGTACAAAACTAAATAAAGAAACAGTCAATAAACTGTACAAAACTAAATAACGAAACAGTCAATAAACTGTACAAAACTAAATAAAGAACCAGTCAGTAAATTGTACACAAACTAAATAAAGAAACAGTCAATAAACTGTACGAAACTAAATAAAGAAACAGTCAATAAACTGTACAAAACTAAGTATAGAAAAAGTCAATAAACTGTACAAAACTAAATAAAGAAACAGTCAATAAACTGTACAAAACTAAATAAAGAACCAGTCAATAAACTGTTCAAAACTGAATAAAGAACCAGTCAATAAACTGTACAAAACTGAAAAAAAACAGTCAATAAACAGAACAAAACTGAACAAAGAACCAGTCAATAAACTGTACAAAACTTATTAAAGAAACAGTCAATAAGCTGTAAAAAACTGAACAAAGAACCAGTCAATAAACTGTACAAAACTCAATAAAGAATTAGTCAATAAACTGTACAAAACTCAATGAAGAACCAGTCAATAAACTGTACAAAACTCAATAAAGAACCAGTCAATAAATTGTACAAAACTCAATAAAGAACGAGTCAATAAACTGTTCAAAACTCAATAAAGAACCAGTCAATAAACTGTACAAAACTAAATAAAGAACCAGTCAATAAACTGTACAAAGCTAAATAAAGAAACAGTCAATAAACTGTACAAAACTCAATAAAGAACCAGTCAATAAACTGTACAAAACTCAATAAAGAACCAGTCAAAAAGCGTACAAAACTCAATAAAGAACCAGTCAATAAACTGTACAAAACTGAAAAAAAACAGTCAATAAACAGAACAAAACTGAACAAAGAACCAGTCAATAAACTGTACAAACTTATTAAAGAAACAGTCAATAAACTGTAAAAAACTGAACAAAGAACCAGTCAATAAACTGTACAAAACTCAATAAAGAATTAGTCAATAAACTGTACAAAACTCAATGAAGAACCAGTCAATAAACTGTACAAAACTCAATAAAGAACCAGTCAATCAATTGTACAAAACTCAATAAAGAACCAGTCAATAAACTGTTCAAAACTCAATAAAGAACCAGTCAATAAACTGTACAAAACTAAATAAAGAAGCAGTCAATAAACTGTACAAAGCTAAATAAAGAAACAGTCAATAAACTGTACAAAACTCAATAAAGAACTAGTCAATAAACTGTACAAAACTCAATAAAGAACCAGTCAAAAAGCTGTACAAAACTCAATAAAGAAACAGTAAAAAAACTGTACAAAACTCAATAAAGAATCAGTCAATAAACTATACAAAACTCAATAAAGAAACAGTCAATAAACTGTACAAAACTCAAAAAAGAACCAGTCAATAAATTGTACAAAACTAAATAAAGAAGCAGTCAATAAACTGTACAAAACTAAATAAGGAAACAGTCAATCAACTGTACAAAACTAAATAAAGAACCAGTCAATAAATTGTACACAAACTAAATAAAGAAACAATCAATAAACTGTACAAAACTAAATAAGGAAACAGTCAATAAACAGTACAAAACTAAGTATAGAAACAGTCAATAAACTGTACCAAACTAAATAAAGAAACAGTCAATAAACTGTACAAAATTAATAAAGAACCAGTCAATAAACTGTACAAAACTGACTAAAGGACCAGTCAATAAACTGTACAAAACTGAATAAAGAACCAGTCAATAAACAGTCCAAAACTGAATAAAGAACCAGTCTATAAAGTGTACAAAACTCAAAAAAGAACAGGTCAATAAACTGTACAAAACTGAATAAAGAACCAGTCAATAAACTGTAAAAAACTCAATAAAGAACCAGTCAAAAAACATTACAAAACTGAATAAAAAACCAGTCAAAAAACTGTACAAAACTCAACAAAGAACCAGCCACTAAACTGTACAAAACTAAATAAAGAAACAGTCAATAAACTGTACAAAACTAAATAAAGAAACAGTCAATAAACTGTACAAAACTAAATAAAGAACCAGTCAGTAAATTGTACACAAACTAAATAAAGAAACAGTGAATAAACTGTACAAAATTAAATAAAGAAACTGTCAATAAACTGTACAAAACAAAGTATAGAAACAGTCAAAAAACTGTACAAAATTAAATAAAGAACCAGTCAATAAACTGTTCAAAACTCAATAAAGAACCAGTCAATGAACTGTACAAAACTAAATAAAGAACCAGTCAATAAACTGTACAAAGCTAAATAAATAAACAGTCAATAAACTGTACAAAACTCAATAAACAAACAGTCAATAAACTGTACAAAACTCAATGAAGAACAAGTCAATAAACTGTACAAAACTGAACAAAGAACCAGTCAATAAACTGTACAAAACTAAATAAAGAACCAGTCAATAAACTAAACAAAACTCAATAAAGAACAAGTCAATAAACTGTACAAAAGTCAATAAAGAACCAGTCAGTAAACTGTACAAAATTAAATAAAGCACCAGTCAATAAATTGTACACAAACTCAATAAAGAAAGAGTCAATAAACTGTACAAAACTGAATAAAGAACCAGTCATTAAACTGTACAAAACTCAATAAAGAAACAGTCAATAAACTGTACAATACTCAATAAAGAAACAGTCAATAAACTGTACAAAACTGAAAAAAGAACAAGTCAATAAACTGTACAAAACTGAACAAAGAACCAGTCAATAAACTGTACAAAACTAAATAAAGAACCAGTCAATAAACTATACAAAACTCAATAAAGAACCAGTCAATAAACTGTACAAATGTCAATAAAGAACCAGTCAATAAACTGTACAGAACTAAATAAAGAACCAGTCAATAAACTATACAAAACTCAATAAAGAACCAGTCAATAAATTGTACACAAACTCAATGAAGAAACAGTCAATAAACTATACAAAACTCAATAAAGAACCAATCAATAAACTGTACAAAACTCAAGAAAGAATCAGTCAATAAACCGTACAAAACTCAATAAAGAACCAGTCAATAAAGTGTACAAAAGTCAATAATGAACCAGTCAGTAAACTGTACAAAACTAAATAAAGAACCAGTCAATAAACTGTACAAAACTCAATAAAGAACCAGTCAACAAACTGTACAAAACTAAATAAAAAAACAGTCATTAAACTGTACAAAACTAAATAATGAAACAGTCAATAAACTGTACAAAACCCAATAAAGAAACAGTCAATAAACTGTACAAAACTCAATAAAGAACCAGTCAAAAACCTGTACAAAACTCAATAAAGAAACAGTCAAAAAACGGTACAAAACTCAATAAAGAATCAGTCAATAAACTATACAAATCTCAAAAAAGAACCAGTCAATAAATTGTACAAAACTAAATAAAGAAGCAGTCAATAAACTGTACAAAACTAAATAAGGAAACAGTCAATCAACTGTACAAAACTAAATAAAGAACCAGTCAATAAATTGTACACAAACTAAATAAAGAAACAATCAATAAACTGTACAAAACTAAATAAGGAAACAGTCAATAAACAGTACAAAACTGAGTATAGAAACAGTCAATAAACTGTACCAAACTAAATAAAGAAACAGTCAATAAACTGTACAAAATTAATAAAGAACCAGTCAATAAACTGTACAAAACTGACTAAAGGACCAGTCAATAAACTGTACAAAACTGAATAAAGAACCAGTCAATAAACAGTCCAAAACTGAATAAAGAACCAGTCTATAAAGTGTACAAAACTCAAAAAAGAACCAGTCAATAAACTGTACAAAACTGAATAAAGAACCAGTCAATAAACTGTAAAAAACTCAATAAAGAACCAGTCAAAAAACATTACAAAACTGAATAAAAAACCGGTCAATCAACTGTACAAAACTCAACAAAGAACCAGTCACTAAACTGTACAAAACTAAATAAAGAAACAGTCAATAAACTGTACAAAACTAAATAAAGAAACAGTCAATAAACTGTACAAAACTAAATAAAGAACCAGTCAGTAAATTGTACACAAACTAAATAAAGAAGCAGTGAATAAACTGTACAAAATTAAATAAAGAAACTGTCAATAAACTGTACAAAACAAAGTATAGAAACAGTCAAAAACTGTACAAAATTAAATAAAGAACCAGTCAATAAACTGTTCAAAACTCAATAAAGAACCAGTCAATGAACTGTACAAAACTAAATAAAGAACCAGTCAATAAACTGTACAAAGCTAAATAAATAAACAGTCAATAGACTGTACAAAACTCAATAAACAAACAGTCAATAAACTGTACAAAACTCAATGAAGAACAAGTCAATAAACTGTACAAAACTGAACAAAGAACCAGTCAATAAACTGTACAAAACAAAATAAAGAACCAGTCAATAAACTAAACAAAACTCAATAAAGAACAAGTCAATAAACTGTACAAAAGTCAATAAAGAACCAGTCAGTAAACTGTACAAAATTAAATAAAGAACCAGTCAATAAATTGTACACAAACTCAATAAAGAAAAAGTCAATAAACTGTACAAAACTCAATAAAGAACAATAAAGAACCAGTCAATAAACTGTACAAAACTAAATAAAGAAAGAGTCAATAAACTGTACAAAACTGAATAAAGAACCAGTCATTAAACTGTACAAAACTCAATAAAGAAACAGTCAATAAACTGTACAATACTCAATAAAGAAACAGTCAATAAACTGTACAAAACTGAAAAAAGAACAAGTCAATAAACTGTACAAAACTGAACAAAGAACCAGTCAATAAACTGTACAAAACTAAATAAAGAACCAGTCAATAAACTATACAAAACTCAATAAAGAACCAGTCAATAAACTGTACAAATGTCAATAAAGAACCAGTCAATAAACTGTACAGAACTAAATAAAGAACCAGTCAATAAACTATACAAAACTCAATAAAGAACCAGTCAATAAATTGTACACAAACTCAATGAAGAAACAGTCAATAAACTATACAAAACTCAATAAAGAACCAATCAATAAACTGTACAAAACTCAAGAAAGAATCAGTCAATAAACCGTACAAAACTCAATAAAGAACCAGTCAATAAAGTGTACAAAACTCAATAAAGAACCAGTCAATAAACATTACAAAACTGAATAAAGAACCAGTCAATAAACTGTACAAAACTCAATAAAGAACCAGTCAACAAACTGTACAAAACTAAATAAAAAAACAGTCATTAAACTGTACAAAACTAAATAATGAAACACTCAATAAACTGTACAAAACCCAATAAAGAAACAGTCAATAAACTGTACAAAACTCAATAAAAAACCAGTCAAAAACCTGTACAAAACTCAATAAAGAAACAGTCAAAAAACGGTACAAAACTCAATAAAGAATCAGTCAATAAACTATACAAATCTCAATAAAGAAACAGTCAATAAACTGTACAAAACTCAATAAAGAACCAGTCAATAAACTGTACAAAACTCAATAAAGAACCAGTCAATAAACTGTACAAAACTGAATAAAGAACCAGTCAATAAACTGTACAAAATTAAATAAAGAAACAGTCAATAAACTGTACAAAACTAAATAAAGAACCAGTCAATAAACTATACAAAACCCAATAAAGAACCAGTCAATAAACTGTACAAATGTCAATAAAGAACCAGTCAATAAACCGTACAAAACTCAATAAAGAACCAGTCAATAAACTGTACAAAACTAAATAAAGAAACAGTCAATAAACTGTACAAAACTAAATAAAGAACCAGTCAATAAACTGTACAAAACTCAATAAAGAACCAGTCAATAAACTGTACAAAACTCAATAAAGAACCAGTCAATAAACTGTACAAAACTGAATAAAGAACCAGTCAATAAACTGTACAAAAATCAAGAAAGAATCAGTCAATAAACCGTACAAAACTCAATAAAGAACCAGTCAATAAAGTGTACAAAACTCAATAAAGAACCAGTCAATAAACATTACAAAACTGAATAAAGAACCAGTCAATAAACTGTACAAAACTCAATAAAGAACCAGTCAACAAACTGTACAAAACTAAATAAAGAACCAGTCAATAAACTATACAAAACTCAATAAAGAACCAGTCAATAAATTGTACACAAACTCAATGAAGAAACAGTCAATAAACTATACAAAACTCAATAAAGAACCAATCAATAAACTGTACAAAACTCAATAAAGAATCAGTCAATAAACCGTACAAAACTCAATAAAGAACCAGTCAATAAACATTACAAAACTGAATAAAGAACCAGTCAATAAACTGTACAAAACTCAATGAAGAAACAGTCAATAAACTATACAAAACTCAATAAAGAACCAGTCAACAAACTGTACAAAACTAAATAAAGAAACATTCATTAAACTGTACAAAACTAAATAAAGAAACAGTCAATAAACTGTACAAAACCCAATAAAGAAACAGTCAATAAACTGTACAAAACTCAATAAAGAACCAGTCAAAAACCTGTACAAAACTCAATAAAGAAACAGTCAAAAAACTGTACAAAACTCAATAAAGAATCAGTCAATAAACTATACAAAACTCAATAAAGAAACAGTCAATAAACTGTACAAAACTCAATAAAAAACCAGTCAATAAACTGTACAAAACTCAATCAAGAACCAGTCAATAAACTGTACAAAACTGAATAAAGAACCAGTCAATAAACTGTACAAAACTCAATAAAGAACCAGTCAATAAACCGTACAAAACTCAATAAAGAACTAGTCAATAAACTGTACAAAACTAAATAAAGAAACAGTCAATAAATTGTTCACAAACTCAATAAAGAACCAGTCAATAAACTGTACAAAACTCAATAAAGAACCAGTCAATAAACTGTACAAAACTCAATAAAGAAACAGTCAATAAACTGTACAAAACTCAATAAAGAACCAGTCAATAAACTGTACAAAACTGAAAAAAGAACCATTAAATAAACTGTACAAAACTGAACAAAGAACCAGTCAATAAACTATACAAAACTCAATAAAGAACCAGTCAATAAACTGTACAAATGTCAATAAAGAACCAGTCAATAAACTGTACAAAACTAAATGAAGAACCAGTCAATAAACTAAACAAAACTCAATAAAGAACAAGTCAATAAACTGTACAAAACTGAATAAAGAACCAGTCATTAAACTGTACAAAACTCAATAAAGAAACAGTCGATAAACTGTACAATACTCAATAAAGAAACAGTCAATAAACTGTACAAAACTGAAAAAAGAACAAGTCAATAAACTGTACAAAACTGAACAAAGAACCAGTCAATAAACTGTACAAAACTAAATAAAGAACCTGTCAATAAACTATACAAAACTCAATAATGAACCAGTCAATAAACTGTACAAATGTCAATAAAGAACAAGTCAATAAACTGTACAGAACTAAATAAAGAACCAGTCAATAAACTATACAAAACTCAATAAAGAACCAGTCAATAAATTGTACACAAACTCAATGAAGAAACAGTCAATAAACTATACAAAACTCAATAAAGAACCAATCAATAAACTGTACAAAACTCAATAAAGAATCAGTCAATAAACCGTACAAAACTCAATAAAGAACCAGTCAATAAACATTACAAAACTGAATAAAGAACCAGTCAATAACCTGTACAAAACTCAATGAAGAAACAGTCAATAAACTATACAAAACTCAATAAAGAACCAGTCAACAAACTGTACAAAACTAAATAAAGAAACATTCATTAAACTGTACAAAACTAAATAAAGAAACAGTCAATAAACTGTACAAAACCCAATAAAGAAACAGTCAATAAACTGTACAAAACTCAATAAAGAACCAGTCAAAAACCTGTACAAAACTCAATAAAGAAACAGTCAAAAAACTGTACAAAACTCAATAAAGAATCAGTCAATAAACTATACAAAACTCAATAAAGAACCAGTCAATAAACTGTACAAAACTCAATAAAAAACCAGTCAATAAACTGTACAAAACTCAATCAAGAACCAGTCAATAAACTGTACAAAACTGAATAAAGAACCAGTCAATAAACTGTACAAAACTCAATAAAGAACCAGTCAATAAACCGTACAAAACTCAATAAAGAACTAGTCAATAAACTGTACAAAACTAAATAAAGAAACAGTCAATAAATTGTTCACAAACTCAATAAAGAACCAGTCAATAAACTGTACAAAACTCAATAAAGAACCAGTCAATAAACTGTACAAAACTCAATAAAGAAACAGTCAATAAACTGTACAAATCTCAATAAAGAACCAGTCAATAAACTGTACAAAACTGAAAAAAGAACCATTAAATAAACTGTACAAAACTGAACAAAGAACCAGTCAATAAACTATACAAAACTCAATAAAGAACCAGTCAATAAACTGTACAAATGTCAATAAAGAACCAGTCAATAAACTGTACAAAACTAAATGAAGAACCAGTCAATAAACTAAACAAAACTCAATAAAGAACAAGTCAATAAACTGTACAAAACTGAATAAAGAACCAGTCATTAAACTGTACAAAACTCAATAAAGAAACAGTCGATAAACTGTACAATACTCAATAAAGAAACAGTCAATAAACTGTACAAAACTGAAAAAAGAACAAGTCAATAAACTGTACAAAACTGAACAAAGAACCAGTCAATAAACTGTACAAAACTAAATAAAGAACCTGTCAATAAACTATACAAAACTCAATAATGAACCAGTCAATAAACTGTACAAATGTCAATAAAGAACAAGTCAATAAACTGTACAGAACTAAATAAAGAACCAGTCAATAAACTATACAAAACTCAATAAAGAACCAGTCAATAAATTGTACACAAACTCAATGAAGAAACAGTCAATAAACTATACAAAACTCAATAAAGAACCAATCAATAAACTGTACAAAACTCAAGAAAGAATCAGTCAATAAACCGTACAAAACTCAATAAAGAACCAGTCAATAAAGTGTACAAAACTCAATAAAGAACCAGTCAATAAACATTACAAAACTGAATAAAGAACCAGTCAATAAACTGTACAAAACTCAATAAAGAACCAGTCAACAAACTGTACAAAACTAAATAAAAAAACAGTCATTAAACTGTACAAAACTAAATAATGAAACAGTCAATAAACTGTACAAAACCCAATAAAGAAACAGTCAATAAACTGTACAAAACTCAATAAAGAACCAGTCAAAAACCTGTACAAAACTCAATAAAGAAACAGTCAAAAAACTGTACAAAACTCAATAAAGAATCAGTCAATAAACTATACAAATCTCAATAAAGAAACAGTCAATAAACTGTACAAAACTCAATAAAGAACCAGTCAATAAACTGTACAAAACTAAATAAAGAAACAGTCAATAAACTGTACAAAACTAAATAAAGAACCAGTCAATAAACTATACAAAACCCAATAAAGAACCAGTCAATAAACTGTACAAATGTCAATAAAGAACCAGTCAATAAACCGTACAAAACTCAATAAATAACCAGTCAATAAACTGTACAAAACTAAATAAAGAAACAGTCAATAAACTGTACAAAACTAAATAAAGAACCAGTCAATAAACTGTACAAAACTCAATAAAGAACCAGTCAATAAACTGTACAAAACTCAAGAAAGAATCAGTCAATAAACCGTACAAAACTCAATAAAGAACCAGTCAATAAAGTGTACAAAACTCAATAAAGAACCGGTCAATAAACATTACAAAACTGAATAAAGAACCAGTCAATAAACTGTACAAAACTCAATAAAGAACCAGTCAACAAACTGTACAAAACTAAATAAAGAACCAGTCAATAAACTATACAAAACTCAATAAAGAACCAGTCAATAAATTGTACACAAACTCAATGAAGAAACAGTCAATAAACTATACAAAACTCAATAAAGAACCAATCAATAAACTGTACAAAACTCAATAAAGAATCAGTCAATAAACCGTACAAAACTCAATAAAGAACCAGTCAATAAGTGTACAAAACTCAATAAAGAACCAGTCAATAAACATTACAAAACTGAATAAAGAACCAGTCAATAACCTGTACAAAACTCAATAAAGAACCAGTCAACAAACTGTACAAAACTAAATAAAGAAACATTCATTAAACTGTACAAAACTAAATAAAGAAACAGTCAATAAACTGTACAAAACCCAATAAAGAAACAGTCAATAAACTGTACAAAACTCAATAAAGAACCAGTCAAAAACCTGTACAAAACTCAATAAAGAAACAGTCAAAAAACTGTACAAAACTCAATAAAGAATCAGTCAATAAACTATACAAAACTCAATAAAGAAACAGTCAATAAACTGTACAAAACTCAATAAAAAACCAGTCAATAAACTGTACAAAACTCAATAAAGAACCAGTCAATAAACTGTACTAAACTGAATAAAGAACCAGTCAATAAACTGTACAAAACTCAATAAAGAACCAGTCAATAAACCGTACAAAACTCAATAAAGAACTAGTCAATAAACTGTACAAAACTAAATAAAGAAACAGTCAATAAACTGTACAAAACTAAATAAAGAACCAGTCAATAAACTGTACAAAACTCAATAAAGAACCAGTCAATAAACTGTACAAAACTCAATAAAGAAACAGTCAATAAACTGTACAAATCTCAATAAAGAACCAGTCAATAAACTGTACAAAACTGAAAAAAGAACCAGTAAATAAACTGTACAAAACTGAACAAAGAACCAGTCAATAAACTATACAAAACTCAATAAAGAACCAGTCAATAAACTGTACAAATGTCAATAAAGAACCAGTCAATAAACTGTACAAAACTAAATGAAGAACCAGTCAATAAACTAAACAAAACTCAATAAAGAACAAGTCAATAAACTGTACAAAAGTCAATAAAGAACCAGTCAGTAAACTGTAAAAAATTAAATAAAGAACCAGTCAATAAATTGTACACAAACTCAATAAAGAAAAAGTCAATAAACTGTACAAAACTCAATAAAGAACCAGTCAATAAACTGTACAAAACTAAATAAAGAAAGAGTCAATAAACTGTACAAAACTCAATAAAGAACCAGTCAATAAACTGTACAAAACTCAATAAAGAAACAGTCAATAAACTGTACAAATCTCAATAAAGAACCAGTCAATAAACTGTACAAAACTGAAAAAAGAACCAGTAAATAAACTGTACAAAACTGAACAAAGAACCAGTCAATAAACTATACAAAACTCAATAAAGAACCAGTCAATAAACTGTACAAATGTCAATAAAGAACCAGTCAATAAACTGTACAAAACTCAAGAAAGAATCAGTCAATAAACCGTACAAAACTCAATAAAGAACCAGTCAATAAAGTGTACAAAACTCAATAAAGAACCAGTCAATAAACATTACAAAACTGAGTAAAGAACCAGTCAATCAACTGTACAAAACTCAATAAAGAACCAGTCAACAAACTGTACAAAACTAAATAAAGAACCAGTCAATAAACTATACAAAACTCAATAAAGAACCAGTCAATAAATTGTACACAAACTCAATGAAGAAACAGTCAATAAACTATACAAAACTCAATAAAGAACCAATCAATAAACTGTACAAAACTCAATAAAGAATCAGTCAATAGACCGTACAAAACTCAATAAAGAACCAGTCAATAAGTGTACAAAACTCAATAAAGAACCAGTCAATAAACATTACAAAACTGAATAAAGAACCAGTCAATAACCTGTACAAAACTCAATAAAGAACCAGTCAACAAACTGTACAAAACTAAATAAAGAAACATTCATTAAACTGTACAAAACTAAATAAAGAAACAGTCAAGAAACTGTACAAAACCCAATAAAGAAACAGTCAAAAAACTGTACAAAACTCAATAAAGAATCAGTCAATAAACTATACAAAACTCAATAAAGAAACAGTCAATAAACTGTACAAAACTCAATAAAAAACCAGTCAATAAACTGTACAAAACTCAATAAAGAACCAGTCAATAAACTGTACAAAACTGAATAAAGAACCAGTCAATAAACTGTACAAAACTCAATAAAGAACCAGTCAATAAACCGTACAAAACTCAATAAAGAACTAGTCAATAAACTGTACAAAACTAAATAAAGAAACAGTCAATAAACTGTACAAAACTAAATAAAGAACCAGTCAATAAACTGTACAAAACTGAAAAAAGAACCAGTCAACACACTGTACAAAACTCAAAAAAGAAACAGTCAATAAACTGTACAAATCTCAATAAAGAACCAGTCAATAAACTGTACAAAACTGAAAAAAGAACCAGTAAATAAACTGTACAAAACTGAACAAAGAACCAGTCAATAAACTATACAAAACTCAATAAAGAACCAGTCAATAAACTGTACAAATGTCAATAAAGAACCAGTCAATAAACTGTACAAAACTAAATGAAGAACCAGTCAATAAACTAAACAAAACTCAATAAAGAACAAGTCAATAAACTGTACAAAAGTCAATAAAGAACCAGTCAGTAAACTGTACAAAATTAAATAAAGAACCAGTCAATAAATTGTACACAAACTCAATAAAGAAACAGTCAATAAACTGTACAAAACTCAATAAAGAACCAGTCAATAAACTGTACAAAACTAAATAAAGAAAGAGTCAATAAACTGGACAAAACTCAATAAAGAACCAGTCAATAAACTGTACAAAACTCAATAAAGAAACAGTCAATAAACTGTACAAATCTCAATAAAGAACCAGTCAATAAACTGTACAAAACTGAAAAAAGAACCAGTAAATAAACTGTACAAAACTGAACAAAGAACTAGTCAATAAACTATACAAAACTCAATAAAGAACCAGTCAATAAACTGTACAAATGTCAATAAAGAACCAGTCAATAAACTGTACAAAACTCAAGAAAGAATCAGTCAATAAACCGTACAAAACTCAATAAAGAACCAGTCAATAAAGTGTACAAAACTCAATAAAGAACCAGTCAATAAACATTACAAAACTGAATAAAGAACCAGTCAATAAACTGTACAAAACTCAATAAAGAACCAGTCAAAAACCTGTACAAAACTAAATAAAG
Organism: Limnoperna fortunei; assembly: GCA_944474755.1. Taxonomy (NCBI): domain Eukaryota; kingdom Metazoa; phylum Mollusca; class Bivalvia; order Mytilida; family Modiolidae; genus Limnoperna; species Limnoperna fortunei. The sequence goes on from OX104117.1 coordinate 52,773,916, forward strand.
AACCAGTCAATAAACTATACAAAACTCAATAAAGAACCAGTCAATAAATTGTACACAAACTCAATGAAGAAACAGTCAATCAACTATACAAAACTCAATAAAGAACCAATCAATAAACTGTACAAAACTCAATAAAGAATCAGTCAATAAACCGTACAAAACTCAATAAAGAACCAGTCAATAAGTGTACAAAACTCAATAAAGAACCAGTCAATAAACATTACAAAACTGAATAAAGAACCAGTCAATAACCTGTACAAAACTCAATAAAGAACCAGTCAACAAACTGTACAAAACTAAATAAAGAACCAGTCAAAAACCTGTACAAAACTCAATAAAGAAACAGTCAAAAAACTGTACAAAACTCAATAAAGAATCTGTCAATAAACTATACAAAACTCAATAAAGAAACAGTCAATAAACTGTACAAAACTCAATAAAAAACCAGTCAATAAACTGTACAAAACTCAATAAAGAACCAGTCAATAAACTGTACAAAACTGAATAAAGAACCAGTCAATAAACTGTACAAAACTCAATAAAGAACCAGTCAATAAACTGTACAAAACTCAATAAAGAACTAGTCAATAAACTGTACAAAACTAAATAAAGAAACAGTCAATAAACTGTACAAAACTAAATAAAGAACCAGTCAATAAACTGTACAAAACTCAATAAAGAACCAGTCAATAAACTGTACAAAACTCAATAAAGAAACAGTCAATAAACTGTACAAATCTCAATAAAGAACCAGTCAATAAACTGTACAAAACTGAAAAAAGAACCAGTAAATAAACTGTACAAAACTGAACAAAGAACCAGTCAATAAACTATACAAAACTCAATAAAGAACCAGTCAATAAACTGTACAAATGTCAATAAAGAACCAGTCAATAAACTGTACAAAACTAAATGAAGAACCAGTCAATAAACTAAACAAAACTCAATAAAGAACAAGTCAATAAACTGTACAAAAGTCAATAAAGAACCAGTCAGTGAACTGTACAAAATTAAATAAAGAACCAGTCAATAAATTGTACACAAACTCAATAAAGAAAAAGTCAATAAACTGTACAAAACTCAATAAAGAACCAGTCAATAAACTGTACAAAACTAAATAAAGAAAGAGTCAATAAACTGTACAAAACTCAATAAAGAACCAGTCAATAAACTGTACAAAACTCAATAAAGAAACAGTCAATAAACTGTACAAATCTCAATAAAGAACCAGTCAATAAACTGTACAAAACTGAAAAAAGAACCAGTAAATAAACTGTACAAAACTCAACAAAGAACCAGTCAATAAACTATACAAAACTCAATAAAAAACCAGTCAATAAACTGTACAAAACTCAATAAAGAACCAGTCAATAAACTGTACAAAACTGAATAAAGAACCAGTCAATAAACTGTACAAAACTCAATAAAGAACCAGTCAATAAACCGTACAAAACTCAATAAAGAACCAGTCAATAAACTGTACAAAACTAAATAAAGAAACAGTCAATAAACTGTACAAAACTCAATAAAGAACCAGTCAATAAACTGTACAAAACTCAATAAAGAACCAGTCAATAAACTGTACAAAACTCAATAAAGAAACAGTCAATAAACTGTACAAATCTCAATAAAGAACCAGTCAATAAACTGTACAAAACTGAAAAAAGAACCAGTAAATAAACTGTACAAAACTGAACAAAGAACCAGTCAATAAACTGTACAAAACTCAATAAAGAACCAGTCAATAAACTGTACAAATGTCAATAAAGAACCAGTCAATAAACTGTACAAAACTAAATGAAGAACCAGTCAATAAACTAAACAAAACTCAATAAAGAACAAGTCAATAAACTGTACAAAAGTCAATAAAGAACCAGTCAGTAAACTGTACAAAATTAAATAAAGAACCAGTCAATAAATTGTACACAAACTCAATAAAGAAAAAGTCAATAAACTGTACAAAACTCAATAAAGAACCAGTCAATAAACTGTACAAAACTAAATAAAGAAAGAGTCAATAAACTGTACAAAACTCAATAAAGAACCAGTCAATAAACTGTACAAAACTCAATAAAGAAACAGTCAATAAACTGTACAAATCTCAATAAAGAACCAGTCAATAAACTGTACAAAACTGAAAAAAGAACCAGTAAATAAACTGTACAAAACTGAACAAAGAACTAGTCAATAAACTATACAAAACTCAATAAAGAACCAGTCAATAAACTGTACAAATGTCAATAAAGAACCAGTCAATAAACTGTACAAAACTCAAGAAAGAATCAGTCAATAAACCGTACAAAACTCAATAAAGAACCAGTCAATAAAGTGTACAAAACTCAATAAAGAACCAGTCAATAAACATTACAAAACTGAGTAAAGAACCAGTCAATAAACTGTACAAAACTCAATAAAGAACCAGTCAACAAACTGTACAAAACTAAATAAAGAACCAGTCAATAAACTATACAAAACTCAATAAAGAACCAGTCAATAAATTGTACACAAACTCAATGAAGAAACAGTCAATCAACTATACAAAACTCAATAAAGAACCAATCAATAAACTGTACAAAACTCAATAAAGAATCAGTCAATAAACCGTACAAAACTCAATAAAGAACCAGTCAATAAGTGTACAAAACTCAATAAAGAACCAGTCAATAAACATTACAAAACTGAATAAAGAACCAGTCAATAACCTGTACAAAACTCAATAAAGAACCAGTCAACAAACTGTACAAAACTAAATAAAGAACCAGTCAAAAACCTGTACAAAACTCAATAAAGAAACAGTCAAAAAACTGTACAAAACTCAATAAAGAATCTGTCAATAAACTATACAAAACTCAATAAAGAAACAGTCAATAAACTGTACAAAACTCAATAAAAAACCAGTCAATAAACTGTACAAAACTCAAACAAAGAACCAGTCAATAAACTGTACAAAACTGAATAAAGAACCAGTCAATAAACTGTACAAAACTCAATAAAGAACCAGTCAATAAACTGTACAAAACTCAATGAAGAACTAGTCAATAAACTGTACAAAACTAAATAAAGAAACAGTCAATAAACTGTACAAAACTAAATAAAGAACCAGTCAATAAACTGTACAAAACTCAATAAAGAACCAGTCAATAAACTGTACAAAACTCAATAAAGAAACAGTCAATAAACTGTACAAATCTCAATAAAGAACCAGTCAATAAACTGTACAAAACTGAAAAAAGAACCAGTCAATAAACTGTACAAAACTGAACAAAGAACCAGTCAATAAACTATACAAAACTCAATAAAGAACCAGTCAATAAACTGTACAAATGTCAATAAAGAACCAGTCAATAAACTGTACAAAACTAAATGAAGAACCAGTCAATAAACTAAACAAAACTCAATAAAGAACAAGTCAATAAACTGTACAAAAGTCAATAAAGAACCAGTCAGTGAACTGTACAAAATTAAATAAAGAACCAGTCAATAAATTGTACACAAACTCAATAAAGAAAAAGTCAATAAACTGTACAAAACTCAATAAAGAACCAGTCAATAAACTGTACAAAACTAAATAAAGAAAGAGTCAATAAACTGTACAAAACTCAATAAAGAACCAGTCAATAAACTGTACAAAACTCAATAAAGAAACAGTCAATAAACTGTACAAATCTCAATAAAGAACCAGTCAATAAACTGTACAAAACTGAAAAAAGAACCAGTAAATAAACTGTACAAAACTCAACAAAGAACCAGTCAATAAACTATACAAAACTCAATAAAGAACCAGTCAATAAACTGTACAAATGTCAATAAAGAACCAGTCAATAAACTGTACAAAACTCAATAAAGAACCAGTCAATAAACTGTACAAAACTCAATAAAGAAACAGTCAATAAACTGTACAAATCTCAATAAAGAACCAGTCAATAAACTGTACAAAACTGAAAAAAGAACCAGTAAATAAACTGTACAAAACTGAACAAAGAACCAATCAATAAACTATACAAAACTCAATAAAGAACCAGTCAATAAACTGTACAAATGTCAATAAAGAACCAGTCAATAAACTGTACAAAACTAAATAAAGAACCAGTCAATAAACTAAACAAAACTCAATAAAGAACAAGTCAATAAACTGTACAAAAGTCAATAAAGAACCAGGCAGTAAACTGTACAAAATTAAATAAAGAACCAGTCAATAAATTGTACACAAACTCAATGAAGAAAAAGTCAATAAACTGTACAAAACTCAATAAAGAACCAGTCAATAAACATTACAAAACTGAATAAAGAACCAGTCAATAAACTGTACAAAACTAAATAAAGAAACAGTCAATAAACTGTACAAAACTAAATAAACAAACAGTCAATAAACTGTACAAAACAATAAACAACCAGTCAATAACTTGTACACAAACTAAATAAAGAAACAGTCAATAAACTGTACAAAACTCAATAAAGAAGCAGTCAATAAACTGTACAAAACTCAATAAAGAACCAGTCAATAAATTGTACACAAACTCAATGAAGAAACAGTCAATAAACTATACAAAACTCAATAAGGAACCAGGCAATAAACTGTACAAAAGTCAATAAAGAACCAGTCAGTAAACTGAACAAAATTCAATCAAAAACGAGTCAATAAATTGTACACAAACTCAATAAAGAACCAGTCAATAAACTGTACAAAACTAAATAAAGAACCAGTCAATAAACTGTACAAAACTCAATAAAGAAGCAGTCAATAAACTGTACACAAAAACAATAAAGAACCAGTCAATAAACTGTACAAAACTCAATAAAGATCAAGTCAATAAACTGTACAAAACTCAAAAAAGAACCAGTCAATAAACTGTACAAAACTCAATAAAGAACCAGTCGATAAACTGTACAAAACTCAATAAAGAACCACTCAATAAACTGTACAAAACTCAATAAAGAACCAGTCAATAAACATTACAAAACTGAATAAAGATCCAGTCAATAAACTGTACAAAACTCAATAAAGAACCAGTCAATAAACTGGACAAAACTAAATAAAGAAACAGTCAATAAACTGGACAAAACTAAATAAAGAAACAGTCAATAAACTGTACAAAACCAAATAAAGAACCTGTCAATAAATTGTACACAAACTAAATAAAGAAACAATCAATAAACTGTACAAAACTAAATAAAGAAACAGTCAATAAACTGTACAAAAATAAATATAGAAAAAGTCAATAAACTGTACAAAACTAAATAAAGAAACAGTCAATAAACTGTACAAAACTAAATAAAGAACCGGTCAATAACCTGTACAAAACTGAATAAAGAACCAGTCAATAAACTGTACAAAACTAAATAAAGAACCAGTCAATAAACAGTACAAAACTTAACAAAGAACCAGTCAATAAACTGTACAAAACTCAATAAAGAACCAGTCAATAAACTGTACACAAACTCAATAAAGTACTAGTCAATAAACTGTACAAAACTGAATAAAGAACCAGTCAATAAAGTGAACAAAACTCAAAAAAGAACCAGTCAATAAACTGTACAAAACTGAATAAAGAACCAGTCAATAAACTGTACAAAACTGAAAAAAGAACCAGTCAATAAACTGTACAAAACTCAATAAAGAACCAGTCAATAAACATTACAAAACTGAATAAAAAACCAGTCAATAAACTGTACAAAACTAAATAAAGAACCAGTCAATAAACTGTACAAACCTAAATAAAGAAACAGTCAATAAACTGTACAAAACTAAATAAAGAACCAGTCAATAAACTGTACAAAACTAAATAAAGAACCAGTCAGTAAATTGTACACAAACTAAATAAAGAAACAGTCAATAAACTGTACGAAACTAAATAAAGAAACAGTCAATAAACTGTACAAAACTAAGTCTAGAAAAAGTCAATAAACTGTACAAAACTAAACAAAGAAACAGTCAATAAACTGTACAAAACTAAATAAAGAACCAGTCAATAAACTGTTCAAAACTGAATAAAGAACCAGTCAATAAACTGTACAAAACTAAATAAAGAACCAGTCAATAAACTGTACAAAACTCAATAAAGAAGCAGTCAATAAACTGTACACAAAAACAATAAAGAACCAGTCAATAAACTGTACAAAACTCAATAAAGATCAAGTCAATAAACTGTACAAAACTCAAAAAAGAACCAGTCAATAAACATTACAAAACTGAATAAAGAACCAGTCAATAAACTGTACAAAACTCAATAAAGAACCAGTCAATAAACTGGACAAAACTAAATAAAGAAACAGTCAATAAACTGTACAAAACTAAATAAAGAAACAGTCAATAAACTGTACAAAACTAAATAAAGAACCGGTCAATAAATTGTACACTATTTAAATAAAGAAACAATCAATAAACTATACAAAACTAAATAAAGAAACAGTCAATAAACTGTACAAAACTAAATATAGAAACAGTCAATAAACTGTACAAAACTAAATAAAGAAACAGTCAATAAACTGTACAAAACTAAATAAAGAACCGGTCAATAACCTGTACAAAACTGAATAAATAACCAGTCAATAAACTGTACAAAACTGAATAAAGAACCAGTCAATAAACAGTACAAAACTTAACAAAGAACCAGTCAATAAACTGTACAAAACTCAATAAAGAACCAGTCAATAAACTGTACACAAACTCAATAAAGTACTAGTCAATAAACTGTACAAAACTGAATAAAGAACCAGTCAATAAAGTGAACAAAACTCAAAAAAGAACCAGTCAATAAACTGTACAAAACTGAATAAAGAACCAGTCAATAAACTGTACAAAACTGAAAAAAGAACCAGTCAATAAACTGTACAAAACTCAATAAAGAACCAGTCAATAAACATTACAAAACTGAATAAAAAACCAGTCAATAAACTGTACAAAACTAAATAAAGAACCAGTCAGTAAATTGTACACAAACTAAATAAAGAAACAGTCAATAAACTGTACGAAACTAAATAAAGAAACAGTCAATAAACTGTACAAAACTAAGTATAGAAAAAGTCAATAAACTGTACAAAACTAAATAAAGAAACAGTCAATAAACTGTACAAAACTAAATAAAGAACCAGTCAATAAACTGTTCAAAACTGAATAAAGAACCAGTCAATAAACTGTACAAAACTGAAAAAAAAACAGTCAATAAACAGAACAAAACTGAACAAAGAACCAGTCAATAAACTGTACAAAACTTATTAAAGAAACAGTCAATAAATTGTAAAAAACTGAATAAAGAACCAGTCAATAAACTGTACAAAACTCAATAAAGAATTAGTAAAAAAACTGTACAAAACTCAATGAAGAACCAGTCAATAAACTGTACAAAACTCAATAAAGAACCAGTCAATAAATTGTACAAAACTCAATAAAGAACCAGTCAATAAACTGTTCAAAACTCAATAAAGAACCAGTCAATAAACTGTACAAAACTAAATAAAGAACCAGTCAATAAACTGTACAAAGCTAAATAAAGAAATAGTCAATAAACTGTACAAAACTCAATAAAGAACCAGTCAATAAACTGTACAAAACTCAATAAAGAACCAGTCAAAAAACTGTACAAAACTCAATAAAGAAACAGTAAAAAAACTGTACAAAACTCAATAAAGAAACAGTAAAAAAACTATACAAAACTCAATAAAGAAACAGTCAATAAACTGTACAAAACTCAAAAAAGAACCAGTCAATAAATTGTACAAAACTAAATAAAGAAGCAGTCAATAAACTGTACAAAACTAAATAAGGAAACAGTCAATCAACTGTACAAAACTAAATAAAGAACCAGTCAATAAATTGTACACAAACTAAATAAAGAAACAATCAATAAACTGTACAAAACTAAATAAGGAAACAGTCAATAAACAGTACAAAACTAAGTATAGAAACAGTCAATAAACTGTACCAAACTAAATAAAGAAACAGTCAATAAACTGTACAAAATTAATAAAGAACCAGTCAATAAACTGTACAAAACTGACTAAAGGACCAGTCAATAAACTGTACAAAACTGAATAAAGAACCAGTCAATAAACAGTACAAAACTGAATAAACAACCAGTCTATAAAGTGTACAAACCTCAAAAAAGAACCAGTCAATAAACTGTACAAAACTGAATAAAGAACCAGTCAATAAACTGTAAAAAACTCAATAAAGAACCAGTCAAAAAACATTACAAAACTGAATAAAAAACCGGTCAATAAACTGTACAAAACTCAACAAAGAACCAGTCACTAAACTGTACAAAACTAAATAAAGAAACAGTCAATAAACTGTACAAAACTAAATAAAGAAACAGTCAATAAACTGTACAAAACTAAATAAAGAACCAGTCAGTAAATTGTACACAAACTAAATAAAGAAACAGTCAATAAACTGTTCAAAATTAAATAAAGAAACTGTCAATAAACTGTACAAAACAAAGTATAGAAACAGTCAATAAACTGTACAAAATTAAATAAAGAACCAGTCAATAAACTGTTCAAAACTCAATAAAGAACCAGTCAATAAACTGTACAAAACTAAATAAAGAACCAGTCAATAAACTGTACAAAGCTAAATAAAGAAACAGTCAATAAACTGTACAAAACTCAATAAACAAACAGTCAATAAACTGTACAAAACTCAATAAAGAACCAGTCAAAAAACTGTACAAAAGTCACTAAAGAAACAGTAAAAAAACTGTACAAAACACAATAAAGAATCAGTCAATAAACTATACAAAACTCAATAAAGAAACAGTCGATAAACAGTACAAAACTCAATAAAGAACCAGTCAATAATCTGTACAAAAGTCAACAAAGAACCAGTCAGTAAACTGTACAAAACTCAATAAAGAACCAATCAATAACATTACAAAACTGAATAAAGAACCAGTCAATAAACTGTACAAAACTAAATAAAGAAACAGTCAATAAAGTGTACAAAACTAAATAAACAAACAGTCAATAAACTGTACAAAACTCAATAAAGAAACAGTCAATAAACTGTACAAAACTCAATAAAGAACCAGTCAAAAACCTGCACAAAACTCAATAAAGAAACGGTCTATGAACTGTACAAAACTGAATAAAGAACAAGTCAATAAACTGTACACAACTCAAAAAAGAACCAGTCAATAAACATTACAAAACTGAATAAAGAACCAGTCTATAAACTGTACAAAACTAACTAAAGAAACAGTCAATAAACTGTACAAAATACAATAAAGAACCAGTCAAAAAACTGTACAAAACTCAATAAAGAACCAGTCAATAAATTGTACACAAACTCAATGAAGAAACAGTCAATAAACTGTACAAAACTAAATAAACAAACAGTCAATAAACTGTACAAAACTAAATAAACATCCAGTCAATAAATTGTACACAAACTAAATAAAGAACCAGTCTATAAACTGTACAAAACTAAAAAAAGAACCTGTCAATAAACTGTACAAAACTCAATAAAGAACCAGTCAATAAACTGTACAAAAGTCAATAAAGAACCAGTCAGTAAACTGTACAAAACTCAATAAAGAACCAGTCAATAAACTGTACACAAACCCAATAAAGAACCAGTCAATAAACTGTTCAAAACTGAATAAAGAACTAGTCAATAAACTGTACAAAACTCAATAAAGAACCAGTCAATAAACTGGACAAAACTAAATAAAGAAACAGTCAATAAACTGTACAAAACTAAATAAAGAAACAGTCAATAAACTGTACAAAACTAAATAAAGAACCGGTCAATAAATTGTACACTATTTAAATAAAGAAACAATCAATAAACTGTACAAAACTAAATAAAGAAACAGTCAATAAACTGTACAAAACTAAATATAGAAACAGTCAATAAACTGTACAAAACTAAATAAAGAAACAGTCAATAAACTTTACAAAACTAAATAAAGAATCGGTCAATAACCTGTACAAAACTGAATAAAGAACCAGTCAATAAACTGTACAAAACTGAATAAAGAACCAGTCAATAAACAGTACAAAACTTAACAAAGAACCAGTCAATAAACTGTACAAAACTCAATAAAGAACCAGTCAATAAACTGTACACAAACTCAATAAAGTACTAGTCAATAAACTGTACAAAACTGAATAAAGAACCAGTCAATAAAGTGAACAAAACTCAAAAAAGAACCAGTCAATAAACTGTACAAAACTCAATAAAGAACCAGTCAATAAACTGTACAAAACTGAAAAAAGAACCAGTCAATAAACTGTACAAAACTCAATAAAGAACCAGTCAATAAACATTACAAAACTGAATAAAAAACCAGTCAATAAACTGTACAAAACTCAATAAAGAACCAGTCAATAAACTGTACAAAACTAAATAAAGAAACAGTCAATAAACTGTACAAAACTAAATAACGAAACAGTCAATAAACTGTACAAAACTAAATAAAGAACCAGTCAGTAAATTGTACACAAACTAAATAAAGAAACAGTCAATAAACTGTACGAAACTAAATAAAGAAACAGTCAATAAACTGTACAAAACTAAGTATAGAAAAAGACAATAAACTGTACAAAACTAAATAAAGAAACAGTCAATAAACTGTACAAAACTAAATAAAGAACCAGTCAATAAACTGTTCAAAACTGAATAAAGAACCAGTCAATAAACTGTACAAAACTTATTAAAGAAACAGTCAATAAATTGTAAAAAACTGAATAAAGAACCAGTCAATAAACTGTACAAAACTCAATAAAGAATTAGTCAATAAACTGTACAAAACTCAATGAAGAACCAGTCAATAAACTGTAGAAAACTCAATAAAGAACCAGTCAATAAATTGTACAAAACTCAATAAAGAACCAGTCAATAAACTGTTCAAAACTCAATAAAGAACCAGTCAATAAACTGTACAAAACTAAATAAAGAACCAGTCAATAAACTGTACCAAACTAAATAAAGAAACAGTCAATAAACTGTACAAAATTAATAAAGAACCAGTCAATAAACTGTACAAAACTGACTAAAGGACCAGTCAATAAACTGTACAAAACTGAATAAAGAACCAGTCAATAAACAGTACAAAACTGAATAAACAACCAGTCTATAAAGTGTACAAAACTCAAAAAAGAACCAGTCAATAAACTGTACAAAACTGAATAAAGAACCAGTCAATAAACTGTAAAAAACTCAATAAAGAACCAGTCAAAAAACATTACAAAACTGAATAAAAAACCGGTCAATAAACTGTACAAAACTCAACAAAGAACCAGTCACTAAACTGTACAAAACTAAATAAAGAAACAGTCAATAAACTGTACAAAACTAAATAAAGAAACAGTCAATAAACTGTACAAAACTAAATAAAGAACCAGTCAGTAAATTGTACACAAACTAAATAAAGAAACAGTCAATAAACTGTTCAAAATTAAATAAAGAAACTGTCAATAAACTGTACAAAACAAAGTATAGAAACAGTCAATAAACTGTACAAAATTAAATAAAGAACCAGTCAATAAACTGTTCAAAACTCAATAAAGAACCAGTCAATAAACTGTACAAAACTAAATAAAGAACCAGTCAATAAACTGTACAAAGCTAAATAAAGAAACAGTCAATACACTGTACAAAACTCAATAAACAAACAGTCAATAAACTGTACAAAACTCAATAAAGAACCAGTCAAAAAACTGTACAAAAGTCACTAAAGAAACAGTAAAAAAACTGTACAAAACTCAATAAAGAATCAGTCAATAAACTATACAAAACTCAATAAAGAAACAGTCGATAAACAGTACAAAACTCAATAAAGAACCAGTCAATAATCTGTACAAAAGTCAACAAAGAACCAGTCAGTAAACTGTACAAAACTCAATAAAGAACCAATCAATAACATTACAAAACTGAATAAAGAACCAGTCAATAAACTGTACAAAACTAAATAAAGAAACAGTCAATAAAGTGTACAAAACTAAATAAACAAACAGTCAATAAACTGTACAAAACTCAATAAAGAAACAGTCAATAAACTGTACAAAACTCAATAAAGAACCAGTCAAAAACCTGCACAAAACTCAATAAAGAAACGGTCTATGAACTGTACAAAACTGAATAAAGAACAAGTCAATAAACTGTACACAACTCAAAAAAGAACCAGTCAATAAACATTACAAAACTGAATAAAGAACCAGTCAATAAACTGTACAAAACTAACTAAAGAAACAGTCAATAAACTGTACAAAATACAATAAAGAACCAGTCAAAAAACTGTACAAAACTCAATAAAGAACCAGTCAATAAATTGTACACAAACTCAATGAAGAAACAGTCAATAAACTGTACAAAACTAAATAAACAAACAGTCAATAAACTGTACAAAACTAAATAAACATCCAGTCAATAAATTGTACACAAACTAAATAAAGAACCAGTCTATAAACTGTACAAAACTAAAAAAAGAACCAGTCAATAAACTGTACAAAACTCAATAAAGAACAAGTCAATAAACTGTACAAAAGTCAATAAAGAACCAGTCAGTAAACTGTACAAAACTCAATAAAGAACCAGTCAATAAACTGTACACAAACCCAATAAAGAACCAGTCAATAAACTGTTCAAAACTGAATAAAGAACCAGTCAATAAACTGTACAAAACTCAATAAAGAACCAGTCAATAAACTGGACAAAACTAAATAAAGAAACAGTCAATAAACTGTACAAAACTAAATAAAGAAACAGTCAATAAACTGTACAAAACTAAATAAAGAACCGGTCAATAAATTGTACACTATTTAAATAAAGAAACAATCAATAAACTGTACAAAACTAAATAAAGAAACAGTCAATAAACTGTACAAAACTAAATATAGAAACAGTCAATAAACTGTACAAAACTAAATAAAGAAACAGTCAATAAACTGTACAAAACTAAATAAAGAACCGGTCAATAACCTGTACAAAACTGAATAAAGAACCAGTCAATAAACTGTACAAAACTGAATAAAGAACCAGTCAATAAACAGTACAAAACTTAACAAAGAACCAGTCAATAAACTGTACAAAACTCAATAAAGAACCAGTCAATAAACTGTACACAAACTCAATAAAGTACTAGTCAATAAACTGTACAAAACTGAATAAAGAACCAGTCAATAAAGTGAACAGAACTCAAAAAAGAACCAGTCAATAAACTGTACAAAACTGAATAAAGAACCAGTCAATAAACTGTACAAAACTGAAAAAAGAACCAGTCAATAAACTGTACAAAACTCAATAAAGAACCAGTCAATAAACATTACAAAACTGAATAAAAAACCAGTCAATAAACTGTACAAAACTCAATAAAGAACCAGTCAATAAACTGTACAAAACTAAATAAAGAAACAGTCAATAAACTGTACAAAACTAAATAACGAAACAGTCAATAAACTGTACAAAACTAAATAAAGAACCAGTCAGTAAATTGTACACAAACTAAATAAAGAAACAGTCAATAAACTGTACGAAACTAAATAAAGAAACAGTCAATAAACTGTACAAAACTAAGTATAGAAAAAGACAATAAACTGTACAAAACTAAATAAAGAAACAGTCAATAAACTGTACAAAACTAAATAAAGAACCAGTCAATAAACTGTTCAAAACTGAATAAAGAACCAGTCAATAAACTGTACAAAACTGAAAAAAAAACAGTCAATAAACAGAACAAAACTGAACAAAGAACCAGTCAATAAACTGTACAAAACTTATTAAAGAAACAGTCAATAAATTGTAAAAAACTGAATAAAGAACCAGTCAATAAACTGTACAAAACTCAATAAAGAATTAGTCAATAAACTGTACAAAACTCAATGAAGAACCAGTCAATAAACTGTACAAAACTCAATAAAGCACCAGTCAATAAATTGTACAAAACTCAATAAAGAACCAGTCAATAAACTGTTCAAAACTCAATAAAGAACCAGTCAATAAACTGTACAAAACTAAATAAAGAACCAGTCAATAAACTGTACAAAGCTAAATAAAGAAACAGTCAATAAACTGTACAAAACTCAATAAAGAACCAGTCAATAAACTGTACAAAACTCAATAAAGAACCAGTCAAAAAACTGTACAAAACTCAATAAAGAAACAGTAAAAAAACTGTACAAAACTCAATAAAGAATCAGTCAATAAACTATACAAAACTCAATAAAGAAAGAGTCAATAAACTGTACAAAACTCAAAAAAGAACCAGTCAATAAATTGTACAAAACTAAATAAAGAAGCAGTCAATAAACTGTACAAAACTAAATAAGGAAACAGTCAATCAACTGTACAAAACTAAATAAAGAACCAGTCAATAAATTGTACACAAACTAAATAAAGAAACAATCAATAAACTGTACAAAACTAAATAAGGAAACAGTCAGTAAACAGTACAAAACTAAGTATAGAAACAGTCAATAAACTGTACCAAACTAAATAAAGAAACAGTCAATAAACTGTACAAAATTAATAAAGAACCAGTCAATAAACTGTACAAAACTGACTAAAGGACCAGTCAATAAACTGTACAAAACTGAATAAAGAACCAGTCAATAAACAGTACAAAACTGAATAAAGAACCAGTCTATAAAGTGTACAAAACTCAACAAAGAACCAGTCACTAAACTGTACAAAACTAAATAAAGAACCAGTCAGTAAATTGTACACAAACTAAATAAAGAAACAGTCAATAAACTGTACAAAATTAAATAAAGAAACTGTCAATAAACTGTACAAAACAAAGTATAGAAACAGTCAATAAACTGTACAAAATTAAATAAAGAACCAGTCAATAAACTGTTCAAAACTCAATAAAGAACCAGTCAATAAACATTACAAAACTGAATAAAAAACCAGTCAATAAACTGTACAAAACTCAATAAAGAACCAGTCAATAAACTGTACAAAACTAAATAAAGAAACAGTCAATAAACTGTACAAAACTAAATAACGAAACAGTCAATAAACTGTTCAAAACTAAATAAAGAACCAGTCAGTAAATTGTACACAAACTAAATAAAGAAACAGTCAATAAACTGTACGAAACTAAATAAAGAAACAGTCAATAAACTGTACAAAACTAAGTATAGAAAAAGACAATAAACTGTACAAAACTAAATAAAGAAACAGTCAATAAACTGTACAAAACTAAATAAAGAACCAGTCAATAAACTGTTCAAAACTGAATAAAGAACCAGTCAATAAACTGTACAAAACTGAAAAAAAAACAGTCAATAAACAGAACAAAACTGAACAAAGAACCAGTCAATAAACTGTACAAAACTTATTAAAGAAACAGTCAATAAATTGTAAAAAACTGAATAAAGAACCAGTCAATAAACTGTACAAAACTCAATAAAGAATTAGTCAATAAACTGTACAAAACTCAATGAAGAACCAGTCAATAAACTGTACAAAACTCAATAAAGAACCAGTCAATAAATTGTACAAAACTCAATAAAGAACCAGTCAATAAACTGTTCAAAACTCAATAAAGAACCAGTCAATAAACTGTACAAAACTAAATAAAGAACCAGTCAATAAACTGTACAAAGCTAAATAAAGAAACAGTCAATAAACTGTACAAAACTCAATAAAGAACCAGTCAATAAACTGTACAAAACTCAATAAAGAACCAGTCAAAAAACTGTACAAAACTCAATAAAGAAACAGTAAAAAAACTGTACAAAACTCAATAAAGAATCAGTCAATAAACTATACAAAACTCAATAAAGAAACAGTCAATAAACTGTACAAAACTCAAAAAAGAACCAGTCAATAAATTGTACAAAACTAAATAAAGAAGCAGTCAATAAACTGTACAAAACTAAATAAGGAAACAGTCAATCAACTGTACAAAACTAAATAAAGAACCAGTCAATAAATTGTACACAAACTAAATAAAGAAACAATCAATAAACTGTACAAAACTAAATAAGGAAACAGTCAGTAAACAGTACAAAACTAAGTATAGAAACAGTCAATAAACTGTACCAAACTAAATAAAGAAACAGTCAATAAGCTGTACAAAATTAATAAAGAACCAGTCAATAAACTGTACAAAACTGACTAAAGGACCAGTCAATAAACTGTACAAAACTGAATAAAGAACCAGTCAATAAACAGTACAAAACTGAATAAAGAACCAGTCTATAAAGTGTACAAAACTCAACAAAGAACCAGTCACTAAACTGTACAAAACTAAATAAAGAACCAGTCAGTAAATTGTACACAAACTAAATAAAGAAACAGTCAATAACCTGTACAAAATTAAATAAAGAAACTGTCAATAAACTGTACAAAACAAAGTATAGAAACAGTCAATAAACTGTACAAAATTAAATAAAGAACCAGTCAATAAACTGTTCAAAACTCAATAAAGAACCAGTCAATAAACTGTACAAAACTAAATAAAGAACCAGTCAATAAACTGTACAAAGCTAAATAAAGAAACAGTCAATAAACTGTACAAAACTCAATAAACAAACAGTCAATAAACTGTACAAAACTCAATAAAGAACCAGTCAAAAAACTGTACAAAAGTCACTAAAGAAACAGTAAAAAAACTGTACAAAACTCAATAAAGAATCAGTCAATAAACTATACAAAACTCAATAAAGAAACAGTCGATAAACTGTACAAAACTCAATAAAGAACCAGTCAATAATCTGTACAAAAGTCAACAAAGAACCAGTCAGTAAACTGTACAAAACTCAATAAAGAACCAGTCAATAAACTGTACACAAACCCAATAAAGAACCAGTCAATAAACTGTTCAAAACTGAATAAAGAACCAGTCAATAAACTGTACAAAACTCAATAAAGAACCAATCAATAACATTACAAAACCGAATAAAGAACCAGTCAATAAACTGTACAAAACTAAATAAAGAAACAGTCAATAAAGTGTACAAAACTAAATAAACAAACAATCAATAAACTGTACAAAACTCAATAAAGAAACAGTCAATAAACTGTACAAAACTCAATAAAGAACCAGTCAAAAACCTGCACAAAACTCAATAAAGAAACGGTCTATGAACTGTACAAAACTGAATAAATAACAAGTCAATAAACTGTACACAACTCAAAAAAGAACCAGTCAATAAACATTACAAAACTGAATAAAGAACCAGTCAATAAACTGTACAAAACTAACTAAAGAAACAGTCAATAAACTGTACAAAATACAATAAAGAACCAGTCAAAAAACTGTACAAAACTCAATAAAGAACCAGTCAATAAATTGTACACAAACTCAATGAAGAAACAGTCAATAAACTGTACAAAACTAAATAAACAAACAGTCAATAAACTGTACAAAACTAAATAAACATCCAGTCAATAAATTGTACACAAACTAAATAAAGAACCAGTCTATAAACTGTACAAAACTAAAAAAAGAACCAGTCAATAAACTGTACAAAACTCAATAAAGAACCAGTCAATAAACTGTACAAAAGTCAATAAAGAACCAGTCAGTAAACTGTACAAAACTCAATAAAGAACCAGTCAATAAACTGTACACAAACCCAATAGAGAACCAGTCAATAAACTGTTCAAAACTGAATAAAGAACCAGTCAATAAACTGTACAAAACTCAATAAAGAACCAATCAATAACATATCAAAACTGAATAAAGAACCAGTCAATAAACTGTACAAAACTAAATAAAGAAACAGTCAATAAACTGTACAAAACTAAATAAAGAAACAGTCAATAAACTGTACAAAACTCAATAAAGAAACAGTCAATAAACCGTACAAAACTCAATAAAGAACCAGTCAAAAACCTGTACAAAACTCAATAAAGAAACAGTCTATGAACTGTACAAAACTGAATAAAGAACAAGTCAATAAACTGTACAAAACTTAAAAAAGAACCAGTCAATAAACATTACAAAACTGAATAAAGAACCAGTCAATAAACTGTACAAAACTAAATAAAGAAACAGTCAATAAACTGTACAAAATACAATAAAAAACCAGTCAAAAAACTGTACAAAACTCAATAAAGAACCAGTCAATAAATTGTACACAAACTCAATGAAGAAACAGTCAATAAACTGTACAAAACTAAATAAACAAACAGTCAATAAACTGTACAAAACTAAATAAACATCCAGTCAATAAATTGTACACAAACTAAATAAAGAACCAGTCAATAAACTGTACAAAACTAAATAAAGAACCAGTCAATAAATTATACAAAACTCAATAAAGAACCAGTCAATAAACTGTACAAAAGTCAATAAAGAACCAGTCAGTAAACTGTACAAAACTCAATAAAGAACCAGTCAATAAACTGTACACAAACCCAATAAAGAACCAGTCAATAAACTGTTCAAAACTGAATAAAGAACCAGTCAATAAACTGTAAAAAACTCAATAAAGAACCAATCAATAACATTACAAAACTGAATAAAGAATCAGTCAATAAACTGTACAAAACTCAATAAAGAAACAGTCAATAAACTGTACAAAACTAAATAAACAAACAGTCAATAAACTGTACAACACCAAATAAACAACCAGTAAAGAAATTGTACACAAACTAAATAAAGAAACAATCAATAAACTGTACAAAACCCAATAAAGAACCAGTCAATAAACAGTACAAAACTCAATAAAGAACCAGTCAATAAATTGTACACAAACTCAATGAAGAAACAGTCAATAAACTGTACAAAACTCAATAAAGAAACAGTCAATAAACAGTACAAAACTGAATAAAAAACCAGTCAATAAACTATACAAAACTCAATAAAGAACCAGTCAATAAACTGTACAAAAGTCAATAAAGAACCAGTCAGTAAACTGTACAAAATTCAATAAAGAACCAGTCAATAAATTGTACAAAAACTCAATGACGAACCAGTCAATAAACTGTACAAAACTCAATAAAGAACCAGTCAATAAACTGTACAAAACTCAATAAAGAAACAGTCAATAAACTGTACAAAACTCAATAAAGAAACAGTCAATAAACTGTACAAAACTGAAAAAAGAACCAGTCAATAAACTGTACAAAACTGAACAAAGAACCAGTCAATAAACTGTACGAAACTAAATAAAGAACCAGTCAATAAACTATACAAAACTCAATAAAGAACCAGTCAATAAACTGTACAAAACTAAATAAAGAACCAGTCAATAAACTATACAAAACTCAATAAAGAACCAGTCAATAAATTGTACACAAACTCAATGAAGAAACAGTCAATAAACTATACAAAACTCAATAAAGAACCAGTCAATAAACTGTACAAAACTCAATAAAGAATCAGTCAATAAACCGTACAAAACTCAATAAAGAACCAGTCAATAAAGTGTACAAAACTCAATAAAGAACCAGTCAATAAACATTACAAAACTGAATAAAGAACCAGTCAAAAAACTGTATAAAAATCAATAAAGAACCAGTCAACAAACTGTACAAAATAAAATAAAGAAACAGTCAATAAACTGTACAAAACTAAATAAAGAAACAGTCAATAAACTGTACAAAACTAAATAAAGAAACAGTCAATAAACTGTACAAAACTGAATAAAGAACCAGTCAAAAACCTGTACAAAACTCAATAAAGAAACAGTCAAATAACTGTACAAAACTCAATGAAGAATCAGTCAACAAACTATACAAAACTCAATAAAGAAAACAGTCAATAAACTGTACAAAACTCAATAAAGAACAGGTCAATAAACTGTACAAAACTCAATAAAGAACCAGTCAATAAACTGTACAAAACTCAATAAAGAACCAGTCAATAAACTGTACAAAACTCAATAAAGAAACAGTCAATAAACTGTACAAAACTCAATAAAGAACCAGTCAATAAACTGTACAAAACTCAATAAAGAACCAGTCAATAAACTGTACAAAACTAAATAAAGAAACAGTCAATAAACTGTACAAAACTAAATAAAGAACCAGTCAATAAACTATACAAAACTCAATAAAGAACCAGTCAATAAACTGTACAAAAGTCAATAATGAACCAGTCAGTAAACTGTACAAAACTCAATAAATAACCAGTCAATAAACTGTACACAAACCCAATAAAGAACCAGTCAATAAACTGTTCAAAACTAAATAAAGAACCAATCAATAAACATTACAAAACTGAATAAAGAACCAGTCAATAAACTGTACAAAACTAAATAAAGAAACAGTCAATAAACTGTACAGAACTAAATAAACAAACAGTCAATAAACTGTACAAAACTAAATAAACAATCAGTAAAGAAATTGTACACAAACTAAATAAAGAAACAGTCAACAAACTGTACAAAACCCAATAAAGAACCAGTCAATAAACTGTACAAAACTCAATAAAGAACAAGTCAATAAATTGTACACAAACTCAATGAAGAAACAGTCAATAAACTGTACAAAATTCAATAAAGAAACAGTCAATAAACAGTACAAAACTGAATAAAAAAAAAGTCAATAAACTATACAAAACTCAATAAAGAACCAGTCAATAAACTGTACAAAAGTCAATAAAGAACCAGTCAGTAAACTGTACAAAATTCAATAAAGAACCAGTCAATAAATTGTACACAAACTCAATGAAGAACCAGTCAATAAACTGTATAAAACTCAATAAAGAACCAGTCAATAAACTGTACAAAACTCAATAAAGAAACAGTCAATAAACTGTACAAAACTCAATAAAGAAACAGTCAATAAACTGTACAAAACTGAAAAAAGAACCAGTCAATAACTGTACAAAACTGAACAAAGAACCACTCAATAAACTGTACAAGACTAAATAACGAACCAGTCAATAAACTATACAAAACTCAATAAAGAACCAGTCAATAAACTGTGCAAATGTCAATAAAGAACCAGTCAATAAACTGTACAAAACTAAATAAAGAACCAGTCAATAAACTATACAAAACTCAATAAAGAACCAGTCAATAAATTGTACACAAACTCAATGAAGAAACAGTCAATAAACTGTACAAAACTCAATAAAGAATCAGTCAATAAACCGTA
The DNA here is from genome assembly GCA_944474755.1 of Limnoperna fortunei. NCBI lineage: Eukaryota > Metazoa > Mollusca > Bivalvia > Mytilida > Modiolidae > Limnoperna > Limnoperna fortunei. The sequence continues at coordinate 52,794,917 of OX104117.1, forward strand.
CAAAACTTAATAAAGAACCAGTCAATAAAGTGTACAAAACTCAATAAAGAACCAGTCAAAAACTGTACAAAACTCAATAAAGAACCAGTCAACAAACTGTACAAAACTAAATAAAGAAACAGTCAATAAACTGTACAAAACTAAATAAAGAAACAGTCAATAAACTGTACAAAACTCAATAAAGAAACAGTCAATAAGCTGTACAAAACTCAATAAAGAAGCAGTCAAAAAACTGTACAAAAGTCAATAAAGAAACAGTAAAAAAACTGTACAAAACTCAATAAAGAATCAGTCAATAAACTATACAAAACTCAATAAAGAAACAGTCGATAAACTGTACAAAACTCAATAAAGAACCAGTCAGTAAACTGTACAAAACTCAATAAAGAACCAGTCAATAAACTGTACAAAACTCAATAAAGAACCAATCAATAACATTACAAAACTGAATAAAGAACCAGTCAATAAACTGTATAAAACTAAATAAAGAAACAGTCAATAAACTGTACAAAACTAAATAAACAAACAGTCAATAAACTGTACAAAACTCAATAAAGAAACAGTCAATAAACTGTACAAAACTCAATAAAGAACCAGTCAAAAACCTGTACAAAACTCAATAAAGAAACGGTCTATGAACTGTACAAAACTGAATAAAGAACAAGTCAATAAACTGTACAAAACTAACTAAAGAAACAGTCAATAAACTGTACAAAATACAATAAAGAACCAGTCAAAAAACTGTACAAAACTCAATAAAGAACCAGTCAATAAATTGTACACAAACTCAATGAAGAAACAGTCAATAAACTGTACAAAACTAAATAAACAAACAGTCAATAAACTGTACAGAACTAAATAAACATCCAGTCAATAAATTGTACACAAACTAAATAAAGAACCAGTCAATAAACTGTACAAAACTAAAAAAAGAACCAGTCAATAAACTGTACAAAACTCAATAAAGAACCAGTCAATAAACTGTACAAAAGTCAATAAAGAACCAGTCAGTAAACTGTACAAAACTCAATAAAGAACCAGTCAATAAACTGTACACAAACCCAATAAAGAACCAGTCAATAAACTGTTCAAAACTGAATAAAGAACCAGTCAATAAACTGTACAAAACTCAATAAAGAACCAATAAATAACATTACAAAACTGAATAAAGAACCAGTCAATAAACTGTACAAAACTAAATAAAGAAACAGTCAATAAACTGTAAAAAACTAAATAAAGAAACAGTCAATAAACTGTACAAAACTCAATAAAGAAACAGTCAATAAACTGTACAAAACTCAATAAAGAACCAGTCAAAAACCTGTACAAAACTCAATAAAGAAACAGTCTATGAACTGTACAAAACTGAATAAAGAACAAGTCAATAAACTGTACAAAACTTAAAAAAGAACCAGTCAATAAACATTACAAAACTGAATAAAGAACCAGTCAATAAACTGTACGAAACTAAATAAAGAACCAGTCAATAAACTATACAAAACTCAATAAAGAACCAGTCAATAAACTGTACAAAACTAAATAAAGACCCAGTCAATAAACTATACAAAACTCAATAAAGAACCAGTCAATAAATTGTACACAAACTCAATGAAGAAACAGTCAATAAACTATACAAAACTCAATAAAGAACCAGTCAATAAACTGTACAAAACTCAATAAAGAATCAGTCAATAAACCGTACAAAACTCAATAAAGAACCAGTCAATAAAGTGTACAAAACTCAATAAAGAACCAGTCAATAAACATTACAAAACTGAATAAAGAACCAGTCAAAAAACTGTATAAAAATCAATAAAGAACCAGTCAACAAACTGTACAAAATAAAATAAAGAAACAGTCAATAAACTGTACAAAACTAAATAAAGAAACAGTCAATAAACTGTACAAAACTAAATAAAGAAACAGTCAATAAACTGTACAAAACTCAATAAAGAACCAATCAAAAACCTGTACAAAACTCAATAAAGAAACAGTCAAATAACTGTACAAAACTCAATGAAGAATCAGTCAACAAACTATACAAAACTCAATAAAGAAACAGTCAATAAACTGTACAAAACTCAATAAAGAACCAGTCAATAAACTGTACAAAACTCAATAAAGAACCAGTCAATAAACTGTACAAAACTCAATAAAGAACCAGTCAATAAACTGTACAAAACTCAATAAAGAAACAGTCAATAAACTGTACAAAACTCAATAAAGAACCAGTCAATAAACTGTACAAAACTCAATAAAGAACCAGTCAATAAACTGTACAAAACTAAATAAAGAAACAGTCAATAAACTGTACAAAACTAAATAAAGAACCAGTCAATAAACTATACAAAACTCAATAAAGAACCAGTCAATAAACTGTACAAAAGTCAATGATGAACCAGTCAGTAAACTGTACAAAACTCAATAAATAACCAGTCAATAAACTGTACACAAACCCAATAAAGAACCAGTCAATAAACTGTTCAAAACTGAATAAAGAACCAATCAATAAACATTACAAAACTGAATAAAGAACCAGTCAATAAACTGTACAAAACTAAATAAAGAAACAGTCAATAAACTGTACAGAACTAAATAAACAAACAGTCAATAAACTGTACAAAACTAAATAAACAACCAGTAAAGAAATTGTACACAAACTAAATAAAGAAACAGTCAATAAACTGTACAAAACCCAATAAAGAACCAGTCAATAAACAGTACAAAACTCAATAAAGAACCAGTCAATAAAGTGTACAAAACTCAATAAAGAACCAGTCAATAAACATTACAAAACTGAATAAAGAACCAGTCAAAAACTGTACAAAACTCAATAAAGAACCAGTCAACAAACTGTACAAAACTAAATAAAGAAACAGTCAATAAACTGTACAAAACTAAATAAAGAAACAGTCAATAAACTGTACAAAACTCAATAAAGAAACAGTCAATAAGCTGTACAAAACTCAATAAAGAAGCAGTCAAAAAACTGTACAAAAGTCAATAAAGAAACAGTAAAAAAACTGTACAAAACTCAATAAAGAATCAGTCAATAAACTATACAAAACTCAATAAAGAAACAGTCGATCAACTGTACAAAACTCAATAAAGAACCAGTCAGTAAACTGTACAAAACTCAATAAAGAACCAGTCAATAAACTGTACAAAACTCAATAAAGAACCAATCAATAACATTACAAAACTGAATAAAGAACCAGTCAATAAACTGTACAAAACTAAATAAAGAAACAGTCAATAAACTGTACAAAACTAAATAAACAAACAGTCAATAAACTGTACAAAACTCAATAAAGAAACAGTCAATAAACTGTACAAAACTCAATAAAGAACCAGTCAAAAACCTGTACAAAACTCAATAAAGAAACGGTCTATGAACTGTACAAAACTGAATAAAGAACAAGTCAATAAACTGTACAAAACTAACTAAAGAAACAGTCAATAAACTGTACAAAATACAATAAAGAACCAGTCAAAAAACTGTACAAAACTCAATAAAGAACCAGTCAATAAATTGTACACAAACTCAATGAAGAAACAGTCAATAAACTGTACAAAACTAAATAAACAAACAGTCAATAAACTGTACAAAACTAAATAAACATCCAGTCAATAAATTGTACACAAACTAAATAAAGAACCAGTCAATAAACTGTACAAAACTAAAAAAAGAACCAGTCAATAAACTGTACAAAACTCAATAAAGAACCAGTCAATAAACTGTACAAAAGTCAATAAAGAACCAGTCAGTAAACTGTACAAAACTCAATAAAGAACCAGTCAATAAACTGTACACAAACCCAATAAAGAACCAGTCAATAAACTGTTCAAAACTGAATAAAGAACCAGTCAATAAACTGTACAAAACTCAATAAAGAACCAATAAATAACATTACAAAACTGAATAAAGAACCAGTCAATAAACTGTACAAAACTAAATAAAGAAACAGTCAATAAACTGTAAAAAACTAAATAAAGAAACAGTCAATAAACTGTACAAAACTCAATAAAGAAACAGTCAATAAACTGTACAAAACTCAATAAAGAACCAGTCAAAAACCTGTACAAAACTCAATAAAGAAACAGTCTATGCACTGTACAAAACTGAATAAAGAACAAGTCAATAAACTGTACAAAACTTAAAAAAGAACCAGTCAATAAACATTACAAAACTGAATAAAGAACCAGTCAATAAACTGTACGAAACTAAATAAAGAACCAGTCAATAAACTATACAAAACTCAATAAAGAACCAGTCAATAAACTGTACAAAACTAAATAAAGACCCAGTCAATAAACTATACAAAACTCAATAAAGAACCAGTCAATAAATTGTACACAATCTCAATGAAGAAACAGTCAATAAACTATACAAAACTCAATAAAGAACCAGTCAATAAACTGTACAAAACTCAATAAAGAATCAGTCAATAAACCGTACAAAACTCAATAAAGAACCAGTCAATAAAGTGTACAAAACTCAATAAAGAACCAGTCAATAAACATTACAAAACTGAATAAAGAACCAGTCAAAAAACTGTATAAAAATCAATAAAGAACCAGTCAACAAACTGTACAAAATAAAATAAAGAAACAGTCAATAAACTGTACAAAACTAAATAAAGAAACAGTCAATAAACTGTACAAAACTCAATAAAGAACCAGTCAAAAACCTGTACAAAACTCAATAAAGAAACAGTCAAATAACTGTACAAAACTCAATGAAGAATCAGTCAATAAACTATACAAAACTCAATAAAGAAACAGTCAATAAACTGTACAAAACTCAATAAAGAACCAGTCAATAAACTGTACAAAACTCAATAAAGAACCAGTCAATAAACTGTACAAAACTCAATAAAGAACCAGTCAATAAACTGTACAAAACTCAATAAAGAACCAGTCAATAAACTGTACAAAACTCAATAAAGAACCAGTCAATAAACTGTACAAAACTAAATAAAGAAACAGTCAATAAACTGTACAAAACTAAATAAAGAACCAGTCAATAAACTATACAAAACTCAATAAAGAACCAGTCAATATACTGTACAAAAGTCAATAATGAACCAGTCAGTAAACTGTACAAAACTCAATAAATAACCAGTCAATAAACTGTACACAAACCCAATAAAGAACCAGTCAATAAACTGTTCAAAACTGAATAAAGAACCAATCAATAAACATTACAAAACTGAATAAAGAACCAGTCAATAAACTGTACAAAACTAAATAAAGAAACAGTCAATAAACTGTACAGAACTAAATAAACAAACAGTCAATAAACTGTACAAAACTAAATAAACAACCAGTAAAGAAATTGTACACAAACTAAATAAAGAAACAGTCAATAAACTGTACAAAACCCAATAAAGAACCAGTCAATAAACAGTACAAAACTCAATAAAGAACAAGTCAATAAATTGTACACAAACTCAATGAAGAAACAGTCAATAAACTGTACAAAACTCAATAAAGAAACAGTCAATAAACAGTACAAAACTGAATAAAATAAAAGTCAATAAACTATACAAAACTCAATAAAGAACCAGTCAATAAACTGTACAAAAGTCATTAAAGAACCAGTCAGTAAACTGTACAAAATTCAATAAAGAACCAGTCAATAAATTGTACACAAACTCAATGAAGAACCAGTCAATAAACTGTATAAAACTCAATAAAGAACCAGTCAATAAACTGTACAAAACTCAATAAAGAAACAGTCAATAAACTGTACAAAACTCAATAAAGAAACAGTCAATAAACTGTACAAAACTGAAAAAAGAACCAGTCAATAACTGTACAAAACTGAACAAAGAACCAGTCAATAAACTGTACAAAACTAAATAACGAAACAGTCAATAAACTATACAAAATTCAATAAAGAACCAGTCAATAAACTGTGCAAATGTCAATAAAGAACCAGTCAATAAACTGTACAAAACTAAATAAAGAACCAGTCAATAAATTGTACACAAACTCAATGAAGAAACAGTCAATAAACTGTACAAAACTCAATAAAGAATCAGTCAATAAACCGTACAAAACTCAATAAAGAACCAGTCAATAAAGTGTACAAAACTCAATAAAGAACCAGTCAATAAACATTACAAAACTGAATAAAGAACCAGTCAAAAACTGTACAAAACTCAATAAAGAACCAGTCAACAAACTGTACAAAACTAAATAAAGAAACAGTCAATAAACGGTACAAAACTAAATAAAGAAACAGTCAATAAACTGTACAAAACTCAATAAAGAAACAGTCAATAAGCTGTACAAAACTCAATAAAGAAGCAGTCAAAAAACTGTACAAAAGTCAATAAAGAAACAGTAAAAAAACTATACAAAACTCAATAAAGAATCAGTCAATAAACTATACAAAACTCAATAAAGAAACAGTCGATAAACTGTACAAAACTCAATAAAGAACCAGTCAGTAAACTGTACAAAACTCAATAAAGAACCAGTCAATAAACTGTACACAAACCCAATAAAGAACCAGTCAATAAACTGTTCAAAACTGAATAAAGAACCAGTCAATAAACTGTACAAAACTCAATAAAGAACCAATCAATAACATTACAAAACTGAATAAAGAACCAGTCAATAAACTGTACAAAACTAAATAAAGAAACAGTCAATAAACTGTACAAAACTAAATAAACAAACAGTCAATAAACTGTACAAAACTCAATAAAGAAACAGTCAATAAACTGTACAAAACTCAATAAAGAACCAGTCAAAAACCTGTACAAAACTCAATAAAGAAACGGTCTATGAACTGTACAAAACTGAATAAAGAACAAGTCAATAAACTGTACAAAACTAACTAAAGAAACAGTCAATAAACTGTACAAAATACAATAAAGAACCAGTCAAAAAACTGTACAAAACTCAATAAAGAACCAGTCAATAAATTGTACACAAACTCAATGAAGAAACAGTCAATAAACTGTACAAAACTAAATAAACAAACAGTCAATAAACTGTACAAAACTAAATAAACATCCAGTCAATAAATTGTACAAAACTCAATAAAGAACCAGTCAATAAACTGTACAAAAGTCAATAAAGAACCAGTCAGTAAACTGTACAAAACTCAATAAAGAACCAGTCAATAAACTGTACACAAACCCAATAAAGAACCAGTCAATAAACTGTTCAAAACTGAATAAAGAACCAGTCAATAAACTGTACAAAACTCAATAAAGAACCAATAAATAACATTACAAAACTGAATAAAGAACCAGTCAATAAACTGTACAAAACTAAATAAAGAAACAGTCAATAAACTGTACAAAACTAAATAAAGAAACAGTCAATAAACTGTACAAAACTCAATAAAGAAACAGTCAATAAACTGTACAAAACTCAATAAAGAACCAGTCAAAAACCTGTACAAAACTCAATAAAGAAACAGTCTATGAACTGTACAAAACTGACTAAAGAACAAGTCAATAAACTGTACAAAACTTAAAAAAGAACCAGTCAATAAACATTACAAAACTGAATAAAGAACCAGTCAATAAACTGTACGAAACTAAATAAAGAACCAGTCAATAAACTATACAAAACTCAATAAAGAACCAGTCAATAAACTGTACAAAACTAAATAAAGAACCAGTCAATAAACTATACAAAACTCAATAAAGAACCAGTCAATAAATTGTACACAAACTCAATGAAGAAACAGTCAATAAACTATACAAAACTCAATAAAGAACCAGTCAATAAACTGTACAAAACTCAATAAAGAATCAGTCAATAAACCGTACAAAACTCAATAAAGAACCAGTCAATAAAGTGTACAAAACTCAATAAAGAACCAGTCAATAAACATTACAAAACTGAATAAAGAACCAGTCAAAAAACTGTATAAAAATCAATAAAGAACCAGTCAACAAACTGTACAAAATAAAATAAAGAAACAGTCAATAAACTGTACAAAACTAAATAAAGAAACAGTCAATAAACTGTACAAAACTAAATAAAGAAACAGTCAATAAACTGTACAAAACTCAATAAAGAACCAGTCAAAAACCTGTACAAAACTCAATAAAGAAACAGTCAAAAAACTGTACAAAACTCAATGAAGAATCAGTCAATAAACTATACAAAACTCAATAAAGAAACAGTCAATAAACTGTACAAAACTCAATAAAGAACCAGGCAATAAACTGTACAAAACTCAATAAAGAACCAGTCAATAAACTGTACAAAACTCAATAAAGAACCAGTCAATAAACTGTACAAAACTCAATAAAGAAACAGTCAATAAACTGTACAAAACTCAGTAAAGAACCAGTCAATAAACTGTACAAAACTCAATAAAGAACCAGTCAATAAACTGTACAAAACTGAATAAAGAACCAGTCAATAAACTGTACAAAACTCAATAAAGAAACAGTCAATAAACTGTACAAAACTCAATAAAGAACCAGTCAATAAACTGTACAAAACTCAATAAAGAACCAGTCAATAAACTGTACAAAACTAAATAAAGAAACAGTCAATAAACTGTACAAAACTAAATAAAGAACCAGTCAATAAACTATACAAAACTCAATAAAGAACCAGTCAATAAACTGTACAAAAGTCAATAAAGAACCAGTCAGTAAACTGTACAAAACTCAATAAATAACCAGTCAATAAACTGTACACAAACCCAATAAAGAACCAGTCAATAAACTGTTCAAAACTGAATAAAGAACCAATCAATAAACATTACAAAACTGAATAAAGAACCAGTCAATAAACTGTACAAAACTAAATAAAGAAACAGTCAATAAACTGTACAGAACTAAATAAACAAACAGTCAATAAACTGTACAAAACTAAATAAACAACCAGTAAAGAAATTGTACACAAACTAAATAAAGAAACTGTCAATAAACTGTACAAAACCCAATAAAGAACCAGTCAATAAACAGTACAAAACTCAATAAAGAACAAGTCAATAAATTGTACACAAACTCAATGAAGAAACAGTCAATAAACTGTACAAAACTCAATAAAGAAACAGTCAATAAACAGTACAAAACTGAATAAAAAAAAAGTCAATAAACTATACAAAACTCAATAAAGAACCAGTCAATAAACTGTACAAAAGTCAATAAAGAACCAGTCAGTAAACTGTACAAAACTCAATAAAGAACCAGTCAATAAATTGTACACAAACTCAATGAAGAACCAGTCAATAAACTGTATAAAACTCAATAAAGAACCAGTCAATAAACTGTACAAAACTCAATAAAGAAACAGTCAATAAACTGTACAAAACTCAATAAAGAAACAGTCAATAAACTGTACAAAACTGAAAAAAGAACCAGTCAATAACTGTACAAAACTGAACAAAGAACCAGTCAATAAACTGTACAAAACTAAATAACGAACCAGTCAATAAACTATACAAAACTCAATAAAGAACCAGTCAATAAACTGTGCAAATGTCAATAAAGAACCAGTCAATAAACTGTACAAAACTCAATAAAGAAACAGTCAATAAGCTGTACAAAACTCAATAAAGAACCAGTCAAAAAACTGTACAAAAGTCAATAAAGAAACAGTAAAAAAACTGTACAAAACTCAATAAAGAATCAGTCAATAAACTATACAAAACTCAATAAAGAAACAGTCGATAAACTGTACAAAACTCAATAAAGAACCAGTCAGTAAACTGTACAAAACTCAATAAAGAACCAGTCAATAAACTGTACACAAACCCAATAAAGAACCAGTCAATAAACTGTTCAAAACTGAATAAAGAACCAGTCAATAAACTGTACAAAACTCAATAAAGAACCAATCAATAACATTACAAAACTGAATAAAGAACCAGTCAATAAACTGTACAAAACTAAATAAAGAAACAGTCAATAAACTGTACAAAACTAAATAAACAAACAGTCAATAAACTGTACAAAACTCAATAAAGAAACAGTCAATAAACTGTACAAAACTCAATAAAGAACCAGTCAAAAACCTGTACAAAACTCAATAAAGAAACGGTCTATGAACTGTACAAAACTGAATAAAGAACAAGTCAATAAACTGTACAAAACTAACTAAAGAAACAGTCAATAAACTGTACAAAATACAATAAAGAACCAGTCAAAAAACTGTACAAAACTCAATAAAGAACCAGTCAATAAATTGTACACAAACTCAATGAAGAAACAGTCAATAAACTGTACAAAACTAAATAAACAAACAGTCAATAAACTGTACAAAACTAAATAAACATCCAGTCAATAAATTGTACACAAACTAAATAAAGAACCAGTCAATAAACTGTACAAAACTTAAAAAAGAACCAGTCAATAAACTGTACAAAACTCAATAAAGAACCAGTCAATAAACTGTACAAAAGTCAATAAAGAACCAGTCAGTAAACTGTACAAAACTCAATAAAGAACCAGTCAATAAACTGTACACAAACCCAATAAAGAACCAGTCAATAAACTGTTCAAAACTGAATAAAGAACCAGTCAATAAACTGTACAAAACTCAATAAAGAACCAATAAATAACATTACAAAACTGAATAAAGAACCAGTCAATAAACTGTACAAAACTAAATAAAGAAACAGTCAATAAACTGTACAAAACTAAATAAAGAAACAGTCAATAAACTGTACAAAACTCAATAAAGAAACAGTCAATAAACTGTACAAAACTCAATAAAGAACCAGTCAAAAACCTGTACAAAACTCAATAATGAAACAGTCTATGAACTGTACAAAACTGAATAAAGAACAAGTCAATAAACTGTACAAAACTTAAAAAAGAACCAGTCAATAAACATTACAAAACTGAATAAAGAACCAGTCAATAAACTGTACGAAACTAAATAAAGAACCAGTCAATAAACTATACAAAACTCAATAAAGAACCAGTCAATAAACTGTACAAAACTAAATAAAGAACCAGTCAATAAACTATACAAAACTCAATTAAGAACCAGTCAATAAATTGTACACAAACTCAATGAAGAAACAGTCAATAAACTATACAAAACTCAATAAAGAACCAGTCAATAAACTGTACAAAACTCAATAAAGAATCAGACAATAAACCGTACAAAACTCAATAAAGAACCAGTCAATAAAGTGTACAAAACTCAATAAAGAACCAGTCAATAAACATTACAAAACTGAATAAAGAACCAGTCAAAAAACTGTATAAAAATCAATAAAGAACCAGTCAACAAACTGTACAAAATAAAATAAAGAAACAGTCAATAAACTGTACAAAACTAAATAAAGAAACAGTCAATAAACTGTACAAAACTAAATAAAGAAACAGTCAATAAACTGTACAAAACTCAATAAAGAACCAATCAATAACATTACAAAACTGAATAAAGAACCAGTCAATAAACTGTACAAAACTGAATAAAGAAACAGTCAATAAACTGTACAAAACTAAATAAACAAACAGTCAATAAACTGTACAAAACTCAATAAAGAAACAGTCAATAAACTGTACAAAACTCAATAAAGAACCAGTCAAAAACCTGTACAAAACTCAATAAAGAAACGGTCTATGAACTGTACAAAACTGAATAAAGAACAAGTCAATAAACTGTACAAAACTAACTAAAGAAACAGTCAATAAACTGTACAAAATACAATAAAGAACCAGTCAAAAAACTGTACAAAACTCAATAAAGAACCAGTCAATAAATTGTACACAAACTCAATGAAGAAACAGTCAATAAACTGTACAAAACTAAATAAACAAACAGTCAATAAACTGTACAAAACTAAATAAACATCCAGTCAATAAATTGTACACAAACTAAATAAAGAACCAGTCAATAAACTGTACAAAACTAAAAAAAGAACCAGTCAATAAACTGTACAAAACTCAATAAAGAACCAGTCAATAAACTGTACAAAAGTCAATAAAGAACCAGTCAATAAACTGTACACAAACCCAATAAAGAACCAGTCAATAAACTGTTCAAAACTGAATAAAGAACCAGTCAATAAACTGTACAAAACTCAATAAAGAACCAATAAATAACATTACAAAACTGAATAAAGAACCAGTCAATAAACTGTACAAAACTAAATAAAGAAACAGTCAATAAACTGTACAAAACTAAATAAAGAAACAGTCAATAAATTGTACAAAACTCAATAAAGAAACAGTCAATAAACTGTACAAAACTCAATAAAGAACCAGTCAAAAACCTCTACAAAACTCAATAAAGAAACAGTCTATGAACTGTACAAAACTGAATAAAGAACAAGTCAATAAACTGTACAAAACTTAAAAAAGAACCAGTCAATAAACATTACAATACTGAATAAAGAACCAGTCAATAAACTGTACGAAACTAAATAAAGAACCAGTCAATAAACTATACAAAACTCAATAAAGAACCAGTCAGTAAACTGTACAAAACTAAATAAAGAACCAGTCAATAAACTATACAAAACTCAATAAAGAACCAGTCAATAAATTGTACACAATCTCAATGAAGAAACAGTCAATAAACTATACAAAACTCAATAAAGAACCAGTCAATAAACTGTACAAAACTCAATAAAGAATCAGTCAATAAACCGAAAAAACTCAATAAACAACCAGTCAATAAAGTGTACAAAACTCAATAAAGAACCAGTCAATAAACATTACAAAACTGAATAAAGAACCAGTCAAAAAACAGTATAAAAATCAATAAAGAACCAGTCAACAAACGGTACAAAATAAAATAAAGAAACAGTCAATAAACTGTACAAAACTAAATAAAGAAACAGTCAATAAACTGTACAAAACTAAATAAAGAAACAGTCAATAAACTGTACAAAACTCAATAAAGAACCAGTCAAAAACCTGTACAAAACTCAATAAAGAAACAGTCAAAAAACTGTACAAAACTCAATGAAGAATCAGTCAATAAACTATACAAAACTCAATAAAGAAACAGTCAATAAACTGTACAAAACTCAATAAAGAACCAAGCAATAAACTGTACAAAACTCAATAAAGAACCAGTCAATAAACTGTACAAAACTCAATAAAGAACCAGTCAATAAACTGTACAAAACTCAATAAAGAAACAGTCAATAAACTGTACAAAACTCAATAAAGAACCAGTCAATAAACTGTACAAAAGTCAATAATGAACCAGTCAGTAAACTGTACAAAACTCAATAAATAACCAGTCAATAAACTGTACACAAACCCAATAAAGAACCAGTCAATAAACTGTTCAAAACTGAATAAAGAACCAATCAATAAACATTACAAAACTGAATAAAGAACCAGTCAATAAACTGTACAAAACTAAATAAAGAAACAGTCAATAAACTGTACAGAACTAAATAAACAAACAGTCAATAAACTGTACAAAACTAAATAAACAACCAGTAAAGAAATTGTACACAAACTAAATAAAGAAACAGTCAATAAACTGTACAAAACCCAATAAAGAACCAGTCAATAAACAGTACAAAACTCAATAAAGAACAAGTCAATAAATTGTACACAAACTCAATGAAGAAACCATCAATAAACTGTACAAAACTCAATAAAGAAACAGTCAATAAACAGTACAAAACTGAATAAAAAAAAAGTCAATAAACTATACAAAACTCAATAAAGAACCAGTCAATAAACTGTACAAAAGTCAATACAGAACCAGTCAGTAAACTGTACAAAATTCAATAAAGAAGCAGTCAATAAATTGTACACAAACTCAATGAAGAACCTGTCAATAAACTGTATAAAACTCAATAAAGAACCTGTCTATAAACTGTACAAAACTCAATAAAGAAACAGTCAATAAACTGTACAAAACTCAATAAAGAAACAGTCAATAAACTGTACAAAACTGAAAAAAGAACCAGTCAATAACTGTACAAAACTGAACAAAGAACAAGTCAATAAACTGTACAAAACTAACTAAAGAAACAGTCAATAAACTGTACAAAATACAATAAAGAACCAGTCAAAAAACTGTACAAAACTCAATAAAGAACCAGTCAATAAATTGTACACAAACTCAATGAAGAAACAGTCAATAAACTGTACAAAACTAAATAAACAAACAGTCAATAAACTGTACAAAACTAAATAAACATCCAGTCAATAAATTGTACACAAACTAAATAAAGAACCAGTCAATAAACTGTACAAAACTAAAAAAAGAACCAGTCAATAAACTGTACAAAACTCAATAAAGAACCAGTCAATAAACTGTACAAAAGTCAATAAAGAACCAGTCAGTAAACTGTACAAAACTCAATAAAGAACCAGTCAATAAACTGTACACAAACCCAATAAAGAACCAGTCAATAAACTGTTCAAAACTCAATAAAGAACCAGTCAATAAACTGTACAAAAGTCAATAAAGAACCAGTCAGTAAACTGTACAAAATTCAATAAAGAACCAGTCAATAAATTGTACACAAACTCAATGAAGAACCAGTCAATAAACTGTATAAAACTCAATAAAGAACCAGTCAATAAACTGTACAAAACTCAATAAAGAAACAGTCAATAAACTGTACAAAACTCAATAAAGAACCAGTCAATAAACTGTACAAAACTGAAAAAAGAACCAGTCAATAACTGTACAAAACTGAACAAAGAACCAGTCAATAAACTGTACAAAACTAAATAACGAACCAGTCAATAAACTATACAAAACTCAATAAAGAACCAGTCAATAAACTGTGCAAATGTCAATAAAGAACCAGTCAATAAACTGTACAAAACTCAATAAAGAAACAGTCAATAAGCTGTACAAAACTCAATAAAGAACCAGTCAAAAAACTGTACAAAAGTCAATAAAGAAACAGTAAAAAAACTGTACAAAACTCAATAAAGAATCAGTCAATAAACTATACAAAACTCAATAAAGAAACAGTCGATAAACTGTACAAAACTCAATAAAGAACCAGTCAATAAACTGTACAAAACTCAATAAAGAACCAGTCAATAAACTGTACACAAACCCAATAAAGAACCAGTCAATAAACTGTTCAAAACTGAATAAAGAACCAGTCAATAAACTGTACAAAACTCAATAAAGAACCAATCAATAACATTACAAAACTGAATAAAGAACCAGTCAATAAACTGTACAAAACTAAATAAAGAAACAGTCAATAAACTGTACAAAACTAAATAAACAAACAGTCAATAAACTGTACAAAACTCAATAAAGAAACAGTCAATAAACTGTACAAAACTCAATAAAGAACCAGTCAAAAACCTGTACAAAACTCAATAAAGAAACGGTCTATGAACTGTACAAAACTGAATAAAGAACAAGTCAATAAACTGTACAAAACAAAACTAACTAAAGAAACAGTCAATAAACTGTACAAAATACAATAAAGAACCAGTCAAAAAACTGTACAAAACTCAATAAAGAACCAGTCAATAAATTGTACACAAACTCAATGAAGAAACAGTCAATAAACTGTACAAAACTAAATAAACAAACAGTCAATAAACTGTACAAAACTAAATAAACATCCAGTCAATAAATTGTACAAAAGTCAATAAAGAACCAGTCAGTAAACTGTACAAAACTCAATAAAGAACCAGTCAATAAACTGTACACAAACCCAATAAAGAACCAGTCAATAAACTGTTCAAAACTGAATAAAGAACCAGTCAATAAACTGTACAAAACTCAATAAAGAACCAATAAATAACATTACAAAACTGAGTAAAGAACCAGTCAATAAACTGTACAAAACTAAATAAAGAAACAGTCAATAAACTGTACAAAACTAAATAAAGAAACAGTCAATAAACTGTACAAAACTCAATAAAGAAACACTCAATAAACTGTACAAAACTCAATAAAGAACCAGTCAAAAACCTGTACAAAACTCAATAATGAAACAGTCTATGAACTGTACAAAACTGAATAAAGAACAAGTCAATAAACTGTACAAAACTTAAAAAAGAACCAGTCAATAAACATTACAAAACTGAATAAAGAACCAGTCAATAAACTGTACGAAACTAAATAAAGAACCAGTCAATAAACTATACAAAACTCAATAAAGAACCAGTCAATAAACTGTACAAAACTAAATAAAGAACCAGTCAATAAACTATACAAAACTCAATTAAGAACCAGTCAATAAATTGTACACAAACTCAATGAAGAAACAGTCAATAAACTATACAAAACTCAATAAAGAACCAGTCAATAAACTGTACAAAACTCAATAAAGAATCAGACAATAAACCGTACAAAACTCAATAAAGAACCAGTCAATAAAGTGTACAAAACTCAATAAAGAACCAGTCAATAAACATTACAAAACTGAATAAAGAACCAGTCAAAAAACTGTATAAAAATCAATAAAGAACCAGTCAACAAACTGTACAAAATAAAATAAAGAAACAGTCAATAAACTGTACAAAACTAAATAAAGAAACAGTCAATAAACTGTACAAAACTAAATAAAGAAACAGTCAATAAACTGTACAAAACTCAATAAAGAACCAATCAATAACATTACAAAACTGAATAAAGAACCAGTCAATAAACTGTACAAAACTGAATAAAGAAACAGTCAATAAACTGTACAAAACTAAATAAACAAACAGTCAATAAACTGTACAAAACTCAATAAAGAAACAGTCAATAAACTGTACAAAACTCAATAAAGAACCAGTCAAAAACCTGTACAAAACTCAATAAAGAAACGGTCTATGAACTGTACAAAACTGAATAAAGAACAAGTCAATAAACTGTACAAAACTAACTAAAGAAACAGTCAATAAACTGTACAAAATACAATAAAGAACCAGTCAAAAAACTGTACAAAACTCAATAAAGAACCAGTCAATAAATTGTACACAAACTCAATGAAGAAACAGTCAATAAACTGTACAAAACTAAATAAACAAACAGTCAATAAACTGTACAAAACTAAATAAACATCCAGTCAATAAATTGTACACAAACTAAATAAAGAACCAGTCAATAAACTGTACAAAACTGAATAAAGAACCAGTCAATAAACTGTACAAAACTCAATAAAGAACCAGTCAATAAACTGTACAAAAGTCAATAAAGAACCAGTCAGTAAACTGTACAAAACTCAATAAAGAACCAGTCAATAAACTGTACACAAACCCAATAAAGAACCAGTCAATAAACTGTTCAAAACTGAATAAAGAACCAGTCAATAAACTGTACAAAACTCAATAAAGAACCAATAAATAACATTACAAAACTGAATAAAGAACCAGTCAATAAACTGTACAAAACTAAATAAAGAAACAGTCAATAAACTGTACAAAACTAAATAAAGAAACAGTCAATAAACTGTACAAAACTCAATAAAGAAACAGTCAATAAACTGTACAAAACTCAATAAAGAACCAGTCAAAAACCTCTACAAAACTCAATAAAGAAACAGTCTATGAACTGTACAAAACTGAATAAAGAACAAGTCAATAAACTGTACAAAACTTAAAAAAGAACCAGTCAATAAACATTACAATACTGAATAAAGAACCAGTCAATAAACTGTACGAAACTAAATAAAGAACCAGTCAATAAACTATACAAAACTCAATAAAGAACCAGTCAATAAACTGTACAAAACTAAATAAAGAACCAGTCAATAAACTATACAAAACTCAATAAAGAACCAGTCAATAAATTGTACACAATCTCAATGAAGAAACAGTCAATAAACTATACAAAACTCAATAAAGAACCAGTCAATAAACTGTACAAAACTCAATAAAGAATCAGTCAATAAACCGAAAAAACTCAATAAAGAACCAGTCAATAAAGTGTACAAAACTCAATAAAGAACCAGTCAATAAACATTACAAAACTGAATAAAGAACCAGTCAAAAAACAGTATAAAAATCAATAAAGAACCAGTCAACAAACGGTACAAAATAAAATAAAGAAACAGTCAATAAACTGTACAAAACTAAATAAAGAAACAGTCAATAAACTGTACAAAACTAAATAAAGAAACAGTCAATAAACTGTACAAAACTCAATAAAGAACCAGTCAAAAACCTGTACAAAACTCAATAAAGAAACAGTCAAAAAACTGTACAAAACTCAATGAAGAATCAGTCAATAAACTATACAAAACTCAATAAAGAAACAGTCAATAAACTGTACAAAACTCAATAAAGAACCAGGCAATAAACTGTACAAAACTCAATAAAGAACCAGTCAATAAACTGTACAAAACTCAATAAAGAACCAGTCAATAAACTGTACAAAACTCAATAAAGAAACAGTCAATAAACTGTACAAAACTCAATAAAGAACCAGTCAATAAACTGTACAAAAGTCAATAATGAACCAGTCAGTAAACTGTACAAAACTCAATAAATAACCAGTCAATAAACTGTACACAAACCCAATAAAGAACCAGTCAATAAACTGTTCAAAACTGAATAAAGAACCAATCAATAAACATTACAAAACTGAATAAAGAACCAGTCAATAAACTGTACAAAACTAAATAAAGAAACAGTCAATAAACTGTACAGAACTAAATAAACAAACAGTCAATAAACTGTACAAAACTAAATAAACAACCAGTAAAGAAATTGTACACAAACTAAATAAAGAAACAGTCAATAAACTGTACAAAACCCAATAAAGAACCAGTCAATAAACAGTACAAAACTCAATAAAGAACAAGTCAATAAATTGTACACAAACTCAATGAAGAAACCATCAATAAACTGTACAAAACTCAATAAAGAAACAGTCAATAAACAGTACAAAACTGAATAAAAAAAAAGTCAATAAACTATACAAAACTCAATAAAGAACCAGTCAATAAACTGTACAAAAGTCAATACAGAACCAGTCAGTAAACTGTACAAAATTCAATAAAGAACCAGTCAATAAATTGTACACAAACTCAATGAAGAACCTGTCAATAAACTGTATAAAACTCAATAAAGAACCTGTCTATAAACTGTACAAAACTCAATAAAGAAACAGTCAATAAACTGTACAAAACTCAATAAAGAAACAGTCAATAAACTGTACAAAACTGAAAAAAGAACCAGTCAATAACTGTACAAAACTGAACAAAGAACCATTCAATAAACTGTACAAAACTAAATAACGAACCAGTCAATAAACTATACAAAACTCAATAAAGAACCAGTCAATAAACTGTGCAAATGTCAATAAAGAACCAGTCAATAAACTGTACAAAACTAAATAAAGAACCAGTCACTAAACTATACAAAACTCAATAAAGAACCAGTCAATAAATTGTACACAAACTCAATGAAGAAACAGTCAATAAACTGTACAAAACTCAATAAAGAATCAGTCAATAAACCGTACAAAACTCAATAAAGAACCAGTCAATAAAGTGTACAAAACTCAATAAAGAACCAGTCAATAAACATTACAAAACTGAATAAAGAACCAGTCAAAAACTGTACAAAACTCAATAAAGAACCAGTCAACAAACTGTACAAAACTAAATAAAGAAACAGTCAATAAACTGTACAAAACTAAATAAAGAAACAGTCAATCAACTGTACAAAACTCAATAAAGAAACAGTCAATAAGCTGTACAAAACTCAATAAAGAACCAGTCAAAAAACTGTACAAAAGTCAATAAAGAATCAGACAATAAACTGTACAAAACTCAATAAAGAATCAGTCAATAAACTATACAAAACTCAATAAAGAAACAGTCGATAAACTGTACAAAACTCAATAAAGAACCAGTCAGTAAACTGTACAAAACTCAATAAAGAACCAGTCAATAAACTGTACACAAACCCAATAAAGAACCAGTCAATAAACTGTTCAAAACTGAATAAAGAACCAGTCAATAAACTGTACAAAACTCAATAAAGAACCAATCAATAACATTACAAAACTGAATAAAGAACCAGTCAATAAACTGTACAAAACTAAATAACGAAACAGTCAATAAACTGTACAAAACTAAATAAACAAACAGTCAATAAACTGTACAAAACTCAATAAAGAAACAGTCAATAAACTGTACAAAACTCAATAAAGAACCAGTCAAAAACCTGTACAAAACTCAATAAAGAAACGGTCTATGAACTGTACAAAACTGAATAAAGAACAAGTCAATAAACTGTACAAAACTCAAAAAAGAACCAGTCAATAAACATTACAAAACTGAATAAAGAACCAGTCAATAAACTGTACAAAACTAAATAAAGAAACAGTCAATAAACTGTACAAAATACAATAAAGAACCAGTCAAAAAACTGTACAAAACTCAATAAAGAACCAGTCAATAAATTGTACACAAACTCAATGAAGACAGTCAAAAAACTGTACAAAACTAAATAAACAAACAGTCAATAAACTGTACAAAACTAAATAAACATCCAGTCAATAAATTGTACACAAACTAAATAAAGAACAAGTCAATAAACTGTACAAACCCAATAAAGAACCAGTCAATAAACTGTTCAAAACTGAATAAAGAACCAGTCAATAAACTGTACAAAACTCAATAAAGAACCAATCAATAACATTACAAAACTGAATAAAGAACCAGTCAATAAACTGTACAAAACTAAATACAGAAACAGTCAATAAACTGTACAAAACTAAATAAAGAAACAGTCAATAAACTGTACAAAACTCAATAAAGAAACAGTCAATAAACTGTACAAAACTCAATAAAGAACCAGTCAAAAACCTGTACAAAACTCAACAAAGAAACAGTCTATGAACTGTACAAAACTGAATCAAGAACAAGTCAATGAACTGTACAAAACTCAAAAAAGAACCAGTCAATAAACATTACAAAACTGAATAAAGAACCAGTCAATAAACTGTACAAAACTAAATAAAGACACAGTCAATAAACTGTACAAAATACAATAAAGAACCAGTCAAAAAACTGTACAAAACTCAATAAAGAACCAGTCAATAAATTGTACACAAACTCAATGAAGAAACAGTCAATAAACTGTACAAAACTAAATAAACAAAGAGTCAATAAACTGTACAAAACTAAATAAACATCCAGTCAATAAATTGTACACAAACTAAATAAAGAACCAGTCAATAAACTGTACAAAACTCAATAAAGAACCAGTCAATAAACTGTACAAAACTCAATAAAGAACCAGTCAATAAACTGTACAAAACTCAATAAAGAAACAGTCAATAAACTGTACAAAACTCAATAAAGAACCAGTCAATAAACTGTACAAAACTCAATAAAGAACCAGTCAATAAACTGTACAAAACTAAATAAAGAAACAGTCAATAAACTGTACAAAACTAAATAAAGAACCAGTCAATAAACTATACAAAACTCAATAAAGAACCAGTCAATAAACTGTACAAAAGTCAATAATGAACCAGTCAGTAAACTGTACAAAACTCAATAAATAACCAGTCAATAAACTGTACACAAACCCAATAAAGAACCAGTCAATAAACTGTTCAAAACTGAATAAAGAACCAATCAATAAACATTACAAAACTGAATAAAGAACCAGTCAATAAACTGTACAAAACTAAATAAAGAAACAGTCAATAAACTGTACAGAACTAAATAAACAAACAGTCAATAAACTGTACAAAACTAAATAAACAACCAGTAAAGAAATTGTACACAAACTAAATAAAGAAACAGTCAATAAACTGTACAAAACCCAATAAAGAACCAGTCAATAAACAGTACAAAACTCAATAAAGAACAAGTCAATAAATTGTACACAAACTCAATGAAGAAACAGTCAATAAACTGTACAAAACTCAATAAAGTAACAGTCAATAAACAGTACAAAACTGAATAAAAAAAAGTCAATAAACTATACAAAACTCAATAAAGAACCAGTCAATAAACTGTACAAAAGTCAATAAAGAACCAGTCAGTAAACTGTACAAAATTCAATAAAGAACCAGTCAATAAATTGTACACAAACTCAATGAAGAACCAGTCAATAAACTGTATAAAACTCAATAAAGAACCAGTCTATAAACTTTACAAAACTAAATAAAGAAACAGTCAATAAACTGTACAAAACTCAATAAAGAAACAGTCAATAAACTGTACAAAACTGAAAAAAGAACCAGTCAATAACTGTACAAAACTGAACAAAGAACCAGTCAATAAACTGTACAAAACTAAATAACGAACCAGTCAATAAACTATACAAAACTCAATAAAGAACCAGTCAATAAACTGTGCAAATGTCAATAAAGAACCAGTCAATAAACTGTACAAAACTAAATAAAGAACCAGTCAATAAACTATACAAAACTCAATAAAGAACCAGTCAATAAATTGTACACAAACTCAATGAAGAAACAGTCAATAAACTGTACAAAACTCAATAAAGAATCAGTCAATAAACCGTACAAAACTCAATAAAGAACCAGTCAATAAAGTGTACAAAACTCAATAAACAACCAGTCAATAAACATTACAAAACTGAATAAAGAACCAGTCAAAAACTGTACAAAACTCAATAAAGAACCAGTCAACAAACTGTACAAAACTAAATAAAGAAACAGTCAATAAACTGTACAAAACTAAATAAAGAAACAGTCAATAAACTGTACAAAACTCAATAAAGAAACAGTCAATAAGCTGTACAAAACTCAATAAAGAACCAGTCAAAAAACTGTACAAAAGTCAATAAAGAAACAGTAAAAAAACTGTACAAAACTCAATAAAGAATCAGTCAATAAACTATACAAAACTCAATAAAGAAACAGTCGATAAACTGTACAAAACTCAATAAAGAACCAGTCAGTAAACTGTACAAAACTCAATAAAGAACCAGTCAATAAACTGTACACAAACCCAATAAAGAACCAGTCAATAAACTGTTCAAAACTGAATAAAGAACCAGTCAATAAACTGTACAAAACTCAATAAAGAACCAATCAATAACATTACAAAACTGAATAAAGAACCAGTCAATAAACTGTACAAAACTCAATAAAGAAACAGTCAATAAACTGTACAAAACTAAATAAACAAACAGTCAATAAACTGTACAAAACTCAATAAAGAAACAGTCAATAAACTGTACAAAACTCAATAAAGAACCAGTCAAAAACCTGTACAAAACTCAATAAAGAAACGGTCTATGAACTGTACAAAACTGAATAAAGAACAAGTCAATAAACTGTACAAAACTAACTAAAGAAACAGTCAATAAACTGTACAAAATACAATAAAGAACCAGTCAAAAAACTGTACAAAACTCAATAAAGAACCAGTCAATAAATTGTACACAAACTCAATGAAGAAACAGTCAATAAACTGTACAAAACTAAATAAACAAACAGTCAATAAACTGTACAAAAACTAAATAAACATCCAGTCAATAAATTGTACACAAACTAAATAAAGAACCAGTCAATAAACTGTACAAAACTAAAAAAAGAACCAGTCAATAAACTGTACAAAACTCAATAAAGAACCAGTCAATAAACTGTACAAAAGTCAATAAAGAACCAGTCAGTAAACTGTACAAAACTCAATAAAGAACCAGTCAATAAACTGTACACAAACCCAATAAAGAACCAGTCAATAAACTGTTCAAAACTGAATAAAGAACCAGTCAATAAACTGTACAAAACTCAATAAAGAACCAATCAATAACATTACAAAACTGAATAAAGAACCAGTCAATAAACTGTACAAAACTAAATAAAAAAACAGTCAATAAACTGTACAAAACTAAATAAAGAAACAGTCAGTAAACTGTACAAAACTCAATAAAGAAACAGTCAATAAACTGTACAAAACTCAATAAAGAACCAGTCAAAAACCTGTACAAAACTCAATAAAGAAACAGTCTATGAACTGTACAAAACTGAATAAAGAACAAGTCAATAAACTGTACAAAACTTAAAAAAGAACCAGTCAATAAACATTACAAAACTGAATAAAGAACCAGTCAATAAACTGTACAAAACTAAATAAAGAAACAGTCAATAAACTGTACAAAATACAATAAAAAACCAGTCAAAAAACTGTACAAAACTCAATAAAGAACCAGTCAATAAATTGTACACAAACTCAATGAAGAAACAGTCAATAAACTGTACAAAACTAAATAAACAAACAGTCAATAAACTGTACAAAACTAAATAAACATCCAGTCAATAAATTGTACACAAACTAAATAAAGAACCAGTCAATAAACTGTACAAAACTAAATAAAGAACCAGTCAATAAACTATACAAAACTCAATAAAGAACCAGTCAATAAACCGTACAAAAGTCAATAAAGAACCAGTCAGTAAACTGTACAAAACTCAATAAAGAACCAGTCAATAAACTGTACACAAACCCAATAAAGAACCAGTCAATAAACTGTTCAAAACTGAATAAAGAACCAGTCAATAAACAGTAAAAAACTCAATAAAGAACCAATCAATAACATTACAAAACTGAATAAAGAATCAGTCAATAAACTGTACAAAACTAAATAAAGAAACAGTCAATAAACTGTACAAAACTAAATAAACAAACAGTCAATAAACTGTACAACACCAAATAAACAACCAGTAAAGAAATTGTACACAAACTAAATAAAGAAACAATCAATAAACTGTACAAAACCCAATAAAGAACCAGTCAATAAACAGTACAAAACTCAATAAAGAACCAGTCAATAAATTGTACACAAACTCAATGAAGAAACAGTCAATAAACTGTACAAAACTCAATAAAGAAACAGTCAATAAACAGTACAAAACTGAATAAAAAACCAGTCAATAAACTATACAAAACTCAATAAAGAACCAGTCAATAAACTGTACAAAAGTCAATAAAGAACCAGTCAGTAAACTGTACAAAATTCAATAAAGAACCAGTCAATAAATTGTACACAAACTCAATGACGAACAAAATTAATAAACTGTACAAAACTCAATAAAGAACCAGTCAATAAACTGTACAAAACTCAATAAAGAAACAGTCAATAAACTGTACAAAACTCAATAAAGAAACAGTCAATAAACTGTACAAAACTGAAAAAAGAACCAGTCAATAAACTGTACAAAACTGAACAAAGAACCAGTCAATAAACTGTACGAAACTAAATAAAGAACCAGTCAATAAACTATACAAAACTCAATAAAGAACCAGTCAATAAACTGTACAAAACTCAATAAAGAACCAGTCAATAAACTATACAAAACTCAATAAAGAACCAGTCAATAAATTGTACACAAACTCAATGAAGAAACAGCCAATAAACTATACAAAACTCAATAAAGAACCAGTCAATAAACTGTACAAAACTCAATAAAGAATCAGTCAATAAACCGTACAAAACTCAATAAAGAACCAGTCAATGAAGTGTACAAAACTCAATAAAGAACCAGTCAATAAACTGTATAAAAATCAATAAAGAATCAGTCAACAAACTGTACAAAATAAAATAAAGAAACAGTCAATAAACTGTACACAAACTCAATGACGAACCAGTCAATAAACTGTACAAAACTCAATAAAGAACCAGTCAATAAACTGTACAAAACTCAATAAAGAAACAGTCAATAAGCTGTACAAAACTCAATAAAGAAACAGTCAATAAACTGTACAAAACTGAAAAAAGAACCAGTCAATAAACTGTACAAAACTGAACAAAGAACCAGTCAATAAACTGTACGAAACTAAATAAAGAACCAGTCAATAAACTATACAAAACTCAATAAAGAACCAGTCAATAAACTGTACAAAACTAAATAAAGAACCAGTCAATAAACTATACAAAACTCAATAAAGAACCAGTCAATAAATTGTACACAAACTCAATGAAGAAACAGTCAATAAACTGTACAAAACTGAAAAAAGAACCAGTCAATAAACTGTACAAAACTGAACAAAGAACCAGTCAATAAACTGTACGAAACTAAATAAAGAACCAGTCAATAAACTATACAAAACTCAATAAAGAACCAGTCAATAAACTGTACAAAACTAAATAAAGAACCAGTCAATAAACTATACAAAACTCAATAAAGAACCAGTCAATAAATTGTACACAAACTCAATGAAGAAACAGCCAATAAACTATACAAAACTCAATAAAGAACCAGTCAATAAACTGTACAAAACTCAATAAAGAATCAGTCAATAAACCGTACAAAACTCAATAAAGAACAAGTCAATAAACTGTACAAAACTTAAAAAAGAACCAGTCAATAAACATTACAAAACTGAATAAAGAACCAGTCAATAAACTGTACAAAACTAAATAAAGAAACAGTCAATAAACTGTACAAAATACAATAAAAAACCAGTCAAAAAACTGTACAAAACTCAATAAAGAACCAGTCAATAAATTGTACACAAACTCAATGAAGAAACAGTCAATAAACTGTACAAAACTAAATAAACAAACAGTCAATAAACTGTACAAAACTAAATAAACATCCAGTCAATAAATTGTACACAAACTAAATAAAGAACCAGTCAATAAACTGTACAAAACTAAATAAAGAACCAGTCAATAAACTATACAAAACTCAATAAAGAACCAGTCAATAAACCGTACAAAAGTCAATAAAGAACCAGTCAGTAAACTGTACAAAACTCAATAAAGAACCAGTCAATAAACTGTACACAAACCCAATAAAGAACCAGTCAATAAACTGTTCAAAACTGAATAAAGAACCAGTCAATAAACAGTAAAAAACTCAATAAAGAACCAATCAATAACATTACAAAACTGAATAAAGAATCAGTCAATAAACTGTACAAAACTAAATAAAGAAACAGTCAATAAACTGTACAAAACTAAATAAACAAACAGTCAATAAACTGTACAACACCAAATAAACAACCAGTAAAGAAATTGTACACAAACTAAATAAAGAAACAATCAATAAACTGTACAAAACCCAATAAAGAACCAGTCAATAAACAGTACAAAACTCAATAAAGAACCAGTCAATAAATTGTACACAAACTCAATGAAGAAACAGTCAATAAACTGTACAAAACTCAATAAAGAAACAGTCAATAAACAGTACAAAACTGAATAAAAAACCAGTCAATAAACTATACAAAACTCAATAAAGAACCAGTCAATAAACTGTACAAAAGTCAATAAAGAACCAGTCAGTAAACTGTACAAAATTCAATAAAGAACCAGTCAATAAATTGTACACAAACTCAATGACGAACCAGTCAATAAACTGTACAAAACTCAATAAAGAACCAGTCAATAAACTGTACAAAACTCAATAAAGAAACAGTCAATAAACTGTACAAAACTCAATAAAGAAACAGTCAATAAACTGTACAAAACTGAAAAAAGAACCAGTCAATAAACTGTACAAAACTGAACAAAGAACCAGTCAATAAACTGTACGAAACTAAATAAAGAACCAGTCAATAAACTATACAAAACTCAATAAAGAACCAGTCAATAAACTGTACAAAACTAAATAAAGAACCAGTCAATAAACTATACAAAACTCAATAAAGAACCAGTCAATAAATTGTACACAAACCCAATGAAGAAACAGCCAATAAACTATACAAAACTCAATAAAGAACCAGTCAATAAACTGTACAAAACTCAATAAAGAATCAGTCAATAAACCGTACAAAACTCAATAAAGAACCAGTCAATGAAGTGTACAAAACTCAATAAAGAACCAGTCAATAAACTGTATAAAAATCAATAAAGAATCAGTCAACAAACTGTACAAAATAAAATAAAGAAACAGTCAATAAACTGTACACAAACTCAATGACGAACCAGTCAATAAACTGTACAAAACTCAATAAAGAACCAGTCAATAAACTGTACAAAACTCAATAAAGAAACAGTCAATAAACTGTACAAAACTCAATAAAGAAACAGTCAATAAACTGTACAAAACTGAAAAAAGAACCAGTCAATAAACTGTACAAAACTGAACAAAGAACCAGTCAATAAACTGTACGAAACTAAATAAAGAACCAGTCAATAAACTATACAAAACTCAATAAAGAACCAGTCAATAAACTGTACAAAACTAAATAAAGAACCAGTCAATAAACTATACAAAACTCAATAAAGAACCAGTCAATAAATTGTACACAAACTCAATGAAGAAACAGTCAATAAATTGTACAAAACTGAAAAAAGAACCAGTCAATAAACTGTACAAAACTGAACAAAGAACCAGTCAATAAACTGTACGAAACTAAATAAAGAACCAGTCAATAAACTATACAAAACTCAATAAAGAACCAGTCAATAAACTGTACAAAACTAAATAAAGAACCAGTCAATAAACTATACAAAACTCAATAAAGAACCAGTCAATAAATTGTACACAAACTCAATGAAGAAACAGCCAATAAACTATACAAAACTCAATAAAGAACCAGTCAATAAACTGTACAAAACTCAATAAAGAATCAGTCAATAAACCGTACAAAACTCAATAAAGAACCAGTCAATGAAGTGTACAAAACTCAATAAAGAACCAGTCAATAAACTGTATAAAAATCAATAAAGAATCAGTCAACAAACTGTACAAAATAAAATAAAGAAACAGTCAATTAACTGTACACAAACTCAATGACGAACCAGTCAATAAACTGTACAAAACTCAATAAAGAACCAGTCAATAAACTGTACAAAACTCAATAAAGAAACAGTCAATAAACTGTACAAAACTCAATAAAGAAACAGTCAATAAACTGTACAAAACTGAAAAAAGAACCAGTCAATAAACTGTACAAAACTGAACAAAGAACCAGTCAATAAACTGTACGAAACTAAATAAAGAACCAGTCAATAAACTATACAAAACTCAATAAAGAACCAGTCAATAAACTGTACAAAACTAAATAAAGAACCAGTCAATAAACTATACAAAACTCAATAAAGAACCAGTCAATAAATTGTACACAAACTCAATGAAGAAACAGCCAATAAACTATACAAAACTCAATAAAGAACCAGTCAATAAACTGTACAAAAGTCAATAAAGAACCAGTCAGTACACTGTACAAAATTCAATAAAGAACCAGTCAATAAATTGTACACAAACTAAATAAAGAAACAGTTAATAAACTGTACAAAACTCAATAAAGAACCAGTCAATAAATTGTACACAAACTCAATGAAGAAACAGTCAATAAACTGTACAAAACTCAATAAAGAAACAGTCAATAAACTGTACAAAACTGAATAAAGAACCAGTCAATAAATGGTACAAAACCCAATCAAGAACCAGTCAATAAACTGTACAAAACTCAATAAACAAACAGTCAATAAACTGTACAAATCTCAATAAAGAAACAGTCAATAATCTGTGCAAAACTAAATAAAGAAACAGTCAATAAACTGTACAAAACTCAAAAAAGAACCAGTCAATAAACTGTACAAAACTCAACAAAGAAACAGTCAATAAACTGTACAAAACTGAACAAAGAACCAGTCAATAAACTGTACAAAACTGCTGTACAAAACTGAACAAAGAACCAGTTAATAAACTGTACAAAACTAAATAAAGAACCAGTCAATAAACTATACAAAACTCAATAAAGAACCAGTCAATAAACTGTACAAAAGTCAATAAAGAACCAGTCAGTAAACTGTACAAAACTAAATAAAGAACCAGTCAATAAACTATACAAAACACAATAAAGAACCAGTCAATAAACTGTACAAAAGTCAATAAAGAACCAGTCAATAAACTGTACAAAACTAAAAAAAGAACCAGTCAATAAACTATACAAAACTCAATAAAGAAACAGTCAATAAACTGTACAAAACTGAATAAAGAACCAGTCAATAAACTGTACAAAACTCAATAAAGAACCAGTAAATAAACTGTACACAAACCCAATAAAGAACCAGTCTATAAACTCTACAAAACTGAATAAAGAACCAGTCAATAAACTGTACAAAACTCAATAAAGGACCAGTCAATAAACATTGCAAAACTGAATAAAGAACCAGTCAATAAACTGTACAAAACTAAATAAAGAAACAGTCAATAAACTGTACAAAACTAAATAAACAAACAGTCAATAAACTGTACAAAAGGAAATAAACAACCAGTCAATAAATTGTACACAATCTATATAAAGAAACAGTCAATAAACTGTACAAAACTAAATAAAGAACCAGTCAATAAACTGTACAAAACTCAATAAAGAACCAGTCAATAAATTGTACACAAACTCAATGAAGAAACAGTCAATATACTGTAAAAAAATCAACAAAGAAACAGTAAATAAACAGTACAAAAATGAATAAAGAACCAGTCAAAAAACTGTACAAAACTCAATACAGAACCAGTCAATAAACTGTACAAAAGTCAATAAAGAACCAGTCAGTACACTGTACAAAATTCAATAAAGAACCAGTCAATAAATTGTACACAAACTCAATAAAGAACCAGTCAATAAACTGTACAAAACTCAGTAATGAAACAGTCAATAAACTGTACAAAACTCAATAAAGAACCAGTCAATAAACTGTACAAAACTGAAGAAAGAACCAGTCAATAAACTGTACAAAACTGAACAAAGAACCAGTCAATAAACTGTACAAAACTAAATAAAAAACCAGTCAATAAACTATAGAAAACTCAATAAAGAACCAGTCAATACACTGTACAAAAGTCAATAAAGAACCAGTCAATAAACTTTACAAAATTCAATAACGAACCAGTCAATAAATTGTACACAAAATCAATAAAGAACCAGTCAATAAACTGTACAAAACTCAATAAACTGTACAAAACTAAATAAAGAAACAGTCAATAAACTGTACAAAACTAAATAAACAAACAGTCAATATACTGTACAAAACTTAATAAACAACCAGTCAATAAATTGTACACAAACTAAATAAAGAAACAGTTAATAAACTGTACAAAACTCAATAAAGAACCAGTCAATAAATTGTACACAAACACAATGAAGAAACAGTCAATAAACTGTACAAAACTCAATAAAGAAACAGTCAATAAACTGTACAAAACTGAATAAAGAACCAGTCAATAAATGGTACAAAACCCAATCAAGAATCAGTCAATAAACTGTACAAAACTCAATAAACAAACAGTCAATAAACTGTACAAATCTCAATAAAGAAACAGTGAATAATCTGTGCAAAACTAAATAAAGAAACAGTCAATAAACTGTACAAAACTCAAAAAAGAACCAGTCAATAAACTGTACAAAACTCAACAAAGAAACAGTCAATAAACTGTACAAAACTGAACAAAGAACCAGTCAATAAACTGTACAAAACTGCTGTACAAAACTGAACAAAGAACCAGTCAATAAACTGTACAAAACTGAATAAAGAACCAGTCAATAAACTGTACAAAACTCAACATAGAACCAGTCAATAAACTGTACAAAATTCAATAAAGAACCAGTCAATAAACTGTACAAAACTCAATAAAAAACCAGTCAATAAACTGTACAAAACTCAATAAAGAACCAGTCAATAAACATTACAAAACTGAATAAAGAACCAGTCAATTAACTGTACAAAACTCAATAAAGAACAAGTCAATAAACTGTACAAAACTAAATAAAGAAACAGTCAATAAACTGTATAAAACTAAATAAAGAAACAGTCAATAAACTGTACAAAACTAAATAAAGAAACAGTCAATAAACTGTACAAAACTAAATAAACAACCAGTCAATAAATTGTACACAAACTAAATAAAGAAACAGTCAATAAACTGTACAAAACTGAATAAAGAACCAGTCAATAAACAGAACAAAACTGAACAAAGAACCAGTCAATAAACTGTACAAAACTAAATAAAGAAACAGTCAATAAACTGTACAAAACTAAATAAAGAACCAGTCAATAAACTGTTCAAAACTGAATAAAGATACAGTCAATAAACTGTACAAAACTGAATAAAGAACCAGTCAATAAACAGAACAAAACTGAACAAAGAACCAGTCAATAAACTGTACAAAACTCAATAAAGAAACAGTCAATAAACTGCACAAAACTGAATAAAGAACCAGTCAATAAACTGTACAAAACTCAATAAAGAATTAGCCAATAAACTGAACAAAACTCAATAAATAACGAGTCAATAAACTGTACAAAACTCAATAAAGAACCAGTCAATAAACTGTTCAAAACTCAATAAAGAACCAGTCAATAAACTGTACAAAACTAAGTAAAGAACCAGTCAATAAACTGTACAAAGCTTAATAAAGAACCAGTCAATAAACTGTACAAAACTCAATAAAGAAACAGCCAATAAAGTGTACAAAATTCAATAAAGAACTAGTCAATAAACTGTACAAAACTCAATAAAGAGACAGTCAATAAACTGTACAAAACTAAATAAAGAAACAGTCAATAAACTGTACAAAACTAAATCAAGAACCAGTCAATAAACTGTACAAAACTCAATAAAGAACCAGTCAATAAACTGTTCAAAACTCAGTAATGAAACAGTCAATAAACTGTACAAAACTCAATAAAGAACCAGTCAATAAACTGTACAATACTGAACAAAGAACCAGTCAATAAACTGTACAAAACTGAACAAAGAACCAGTCAATAAACTGTACAAAACTAAATAAAAAACCAGTCAATAAACTATAGAAAACTCAATAAAGAACCAGTCAATAAACTGTACAAAGGTCAATAAAGAACCAGTCAATAAACTGTACAAAATTCAATAAAGAACCAGTCAATAAATTGTAAACAAAATCAATAAAGAACCAGTCAATAAACTGTACAAAACTCAATAAAGAACCAGTCAATAAACTGTCCAAAACTCAATAAAGAACCAGTCAATAAACATTACAAAACTGAATAAAGAACCAGTCAATAAACTGTACAAAACTAAATAAAGAAACAGTCAATAAATTGTACAAAACTAAATAAAGAAACATTCAATAAACTGTACAAAACTAAATAAAGAACCAGTCAATAAATTGTACACAAACTTAATAAAGAAACAATTAATAAACTGTACAAAACTAAATAAAGAAACAGTCAATAAACTGTACAAAACTAAATACAGAAACAGTCGAAAAAGTCAATAAACTGTACAAAACTAAATAATGAAAGTGTCCATAAACTGTACAAAACTAAATAAAGAACCAGTCAATAAACTGTACAAAACTTAATAAAGAACCAGTCAATAAACTGTACAAAACTGAATAAAGAACCAGTCAATAAACAGTACAAAACTGAACAAAGAACCAGTCAATAAACTGTACAAAACTCAATAAAGAACCAGTCAATAAACTGTACACAAACTCAATAAAGTACAAGTCAATAAACTGTACAAAACTGAATAAAGAACCAGTCAATAAACATTACAAAACTGAATAAAGAACCAGTTAATAAACTGTACAAAACTCAATAAAGAACCAGTCAATAAACTCTACAAAACTCAATAAAGAACCAGTCAATAAACTGTACAAAACTCAATAAAGAAAAAGTCAATAAACTGTACAAAACTAAATAAAGAACCAGTCAATAAACTGTACAAACTAAATAAAGAACCAGTCAATAAACTGTTCAAAACTAAATAAAGAACCAGTCAATAAACTGTACAAAACTGAATAAAGAACCAGTCAATAAACAGAACAAAACTGAACAAAGAACCAGTCAATAAACTGTACAATACTCAATAAAGAAACAGTCAATAAACTGTACAAAACTGAATAAAGAACCAGTCAATAAACTGTACAAAACTCAATAAAGAACCAGTCAATGAACTGTACAAAACTCAATAAAGAACCAGTCAATAAATTGTACACAAACTCAATGAAGAAACAGTCAATAAACTGTACAAAACTCAATAAAGAAACAGTCAATAAACAGTACAAAACTGAATACAGAAACAGTCAATAAACTATACAAAACTCAATAAAGAACCAGTCAATAAACTGTACAAGTCAATAAAGAACCAGTCAGTAAACGGTACAAAATTCAATAAAGAACCAGTCAATAAATTGTACACAAACTCAATAAAGAACCAGTCAATAAACTGTACAAAACTCAATAAAGAACCAGTCAATAAACTGTACAAAACAGAATAAAGAAACAGTCAATAAACTGTTCAAAACTCAATAAAGAACCAGTCAATAAACTGTACAAAACTAAATAAAGAACCAGTCAATAAACTGTACAAAGCTAAATAAAGAAACAGTCAATAAATTGTACAAAACTCAATAAAGAAACAGTCAATAAACTGTACAAAATTCAATAAAGAACCAGTCAAAAAACTGTACAAAACTCAATAAAGAAACAGTCAAAAAACTGTACAAAACTCAATAAAGAATCAGTCAATAAACTGTACAAAACTAAGTATAGAAACAGTCAATAAACTGCACAAAACTAAATAAACAAACAGTCAATAAACTGTACAAAACTAAATAAAGAACCAGTCAATAAACTGTACAAAACTGACTAAAGAACTAGTCAATAAACTGTACAAAACTGAATAAAGAACCAGTCAATAAACACTACAAAACTGAGCAAAGAACCAGTCAATAAACTGTACAAAACTCAATAAAGAACCAGTCAATAAACTGTACACAAACTAAATTAAGAAACAGTCAATAAACTGTACAAAACTAAATAAAGAAACAGTCAATAAACTGTACAAAACTAAATAAAGAACCAGTCAGTAAATTGTACACAAACTAAATAAAGAACCAGTCAATAAACTGTTCAAAACTGAATAAAGATCCAGTCAATAAACTCTACAAAACTGAATAAAGAACCAGTCAATAAACTGTACAAAACTAAATAAAGAAACAGTCAATAAACTGTACAAAACTAAATAAAGAACCAGTCAATAAACTGTTCAAAACTGAATAAAGATCCAGTCAATAAACTGTACAAAACTCAATAAAGAACCAGTCAATAAACAGAACAAAACTGAACAAAGAACCAGTCAATAAACTGTACAAAACTCAATAAAGAACCAGTCAATAAACTGTTCAAAACTGAATAAAGAACCAGTCAATAAACTGTACAAAACTGAATAAAAAACCAGTCAATAAACAGAACAAAACTGAACAAAGAACCAGTCAATAAACTGTACAAAACTCAATAAAGAAACAGTCAATAAACTGTACAAAACAGAATAAAGAAACAGTCAATAAACTGTACAAAACTGAATAAAGAACCAGTCAATAAACTGTACAAAACTCAACAAAGAATTAGCCAATAAACTGAACAAAACTCAATAAAGAACGAGTCAATAAACTGTACAAAACTCAATAAAGAACCAGTCAATAAACTGTTCAAAACTCAATAAAGAACCAGTCAATAAACTGCACAAAACTAAATAAAGAACCAGTCAATAAACTGTACAAAGCTAAATAAAGAACCAGTCAATAAACTGTACAAAACTCAATAAAGAAACAGTCAATAAACTGTACAAAATTCAATAAAGAACTAGTCAATAAACTGTACAAAACTCAATAAAGAGACAGTCAATAAACTGTACAAAACTAAATAAAGAAACAGTCAATAAACTGTACAAAACTTAATAAAGAACCAGTCAATAAACTGTACAAAACTCAATAAAGAACCAGTCAATAAACTGTACAAAACTCAGTAATGAAACAGTCAATAAACTGTACAAAACTCAATAAAGAACCAGTCAATAAACTGTACAAAACTGAAGAAAGAACCAGTCAATAAACTGTACAAAACTGAACAAAGAACCAGTCAATAAACTCTACAAAACTAAATAAAAAACCAGTCAATAAACTATAGACTACTCAATAAAGAACCAGTCAATACACTGTACAAAAGTCAATAAAGAACCAGTCAATAAACTTTACAAAATTCAATAACGACCCAATCAATAAATTGCACACAAAATCAATAAAGCACCAGTCAATAAACTGTACAAAACTCAATAAACTGTACAAAACTAAATAAAGAAACAGTCAATAAACTGTACAAAACTAAATAAACAAACAGTCAATATACTGTACAAAACTTAATAAACAACCAGTCAATAAATTGTACACAAACTAAATAAAGAAACAGTTAATAAACTGTACAAAACTCAATAAAGAACCAGTCAATAAATTGTACACAAACTCAATGAAGAAACAGTCAATAAACTGTACAAAACTCAATAAAGAAACAGTCAATAAACTGTACAAAACTGAATAAAGAACCAGTCAATAAATGGTACAAAACCCAATCAAGAACCAGTCAATAAACTGTACAAAACTCAAAAAACAAACAGTCAATAAACTGTACAAATCTCAATAAAGAAACAGTCAATAATCTGTGCAAAACTAAATAAAGAAACAGTCAATAAACTGTACAAAACTCAAAAAAGAACCAGTCAATAAACTGTACAAAACTCAACAAAGAAACAGTCAATAAACTGTACAAAACTGAACAAAGAACCAGTCAAAAAACTGTACAAAACTCAATACAGAACCAGTCAATAAACTGTACAAAAGTCAATAAAGAACCAGTCAGTACACTGTACAAAATTCAATAAAGAACCAGTCAATAAATTGTACACAAACTCAATAAAGAACCAGTCAATAAACTGTACAAAACTCAGTAATGAAACAGTCAATAAACTGTACAAAACTCAATAAAGAACCAGTCAATAAACTGTACAAAACTGAAGAAAGAACCAGTCAATAAACTGTACAAAACTGAACAAAGAACCAGTCAATAAACTGTACAAAACTAAATAAAAAACCAGTCAATAAACTATAGAAAACTCAATAAAGAACCAGTCAATACACTGTACAAAAGTCAATAAAGAACCAGTCAATAAACTTTACAAAATTCAATAACGAACCAGTCAATAAATTGTACACAAAATCAATAAAGAACCAGTCAATAAACTGTACAAAACTCAATAAACTGTACAAAACTAAATAAAGAAACAGTCAATAAACTGTACAAAACTAAATAAACAAACAGTCAATATACTGTACAAAACTTAATAAACAACCAGTCAATAAATTGTACACAAACTAAATAAAGAAACAGTTAATAAACTGTACAAAACTCAATAAAGAACCAGTCAATAAATTGTACACAAACTCAATGAAGAAACAGTCAATAAACTGTACAAAACTCAATAAAGAAACAGTCAATAAACTGTACAAAACTGAATAAAGAACCAGTCAATAAATGGTACAAAACCCAATCAAGAACCAGTCAATAAACTGTACAAAACTCAATAAACAAACAGTCAATAAACTGTACAAAACTGAACAAAGAACCAGTCAATAAACTGTACAAAACTGCTGTACAAAACTGAACAAAGAACCAGTTAATAAACTGTACAAAACTAAATAAAGAACCAGTCAATAAACTATACAAAACTCAATAAAGAACCAGTCAATAAACTGTACAAAAGTCAATAAAGAACCAGTCATTAAACTGTACAAAACTAAATAAAGAACCAGTCAATAAACTATACAAAACACAATAAAGAACCAGTCAATAAACTGTACAAAAGTCAATAAAGAACCAGTCAATAAACTGTACAAAACTAAAAAAAGAACCAGTCAATAAACTATACAAAACTCAATAAAGAAACAGTCAATAAACTGTACAAAACTGAATAAAGAACCAGTCAATAAACTGTACAAAACTCAATAAAGAACCAGTAAATAAACTGTACACAAACCCAATAAAGAACCAGTCTATAAACTCTACAAAACTGAATAAAGAACCAGTCAATAAACTGTACAAAACTCAATAAAGGACCAGTCAATAAACATTGCAAAACTGAATAAAGAACCAGTCAATAAACTGTACAAAACTAAATAAAGAAACAGTCAATAAACTGTACAAAACTAAATAAACAAACAGTCAATAAACTGTACAAAAGGAAATAAACAACCAGTCAATAAATTGTACACAATCTATATAAAGAAACAGTCAATAAACTGTACAAAACTAAATAAAGAACCAGTCAATAAACTGTACAAAACTCAATAAAGAACCAGTCAATAAATTGTACACAAACTCAATGAAGAAACAGTCAATATACTGTAAAAAAATCCACAAAGAAACAGTAAATAAACAGTACAAAAATGAATAAAGAACCAGTCAAAAAACTGTGCAAAACTCAATACAGAACCAGTCAATAAACTGTACAAAAGTCAATAAAGAACCAGTCAGTACACTGTACAAAATTCAATAAAGAACCAGTCAATAAATTGTACACAAACTCAATAAAGAACCAGTCAATCAACTGTACAAAACTCAATAAACAACCAGTCAATAAACTGTACACAAACCCAATAAAGAACCAGTCAATAAACTGTACAAAACTGAATAAAGAACCAGTCAATAAACTGTACAAAACTCAACATAGAACCAGTCAATAAACTGTACAAAATTCAATAAAGAACCAGTCAATAAACTGCACAAAACTCAATAAAAAACCAGTGAATAAACTGTACAAAACTCAATAAAGAACCAGTCAATAAACATTACAAAACTGAATAAAGAACCAGTCAATTAACTGTACAAAACTCAATAAAGAACAAGTCAATAAACTGTACAAAACTAAATAAAGAAACAGTCAATAAACTGTATAAAACTAAATAAAGAAACAGTCAATAAACTGTACAAAACTAAATAAAGAAACAGTCAATAAACTGTATAAAACTAAATAAACAACCAGTCAATAAATTGTACACAAACTAAATAAAGAAACAGTCAATAAACTGTACAAAACTGAATAAAGAACCAGTCAATAAACAGAACAAAACTGAACAAAGAACCAGTCAATAAACTGTACAAAACTAAATAAAGAAACAGTCAATAAACTGTACAAAACTAAATAAAGAACCAGTCAATAAACTGTTCAAAACTGAATAAAGATACAGTCAATAAACTGTACAAAACTGAATAAAGAACCAGTCAATAAACAGAACAAAACTGAACAAAGAACCAGTCAATAAACTGTACAAAACTCAATAAAGAAACAGTCAATAAACTGCACAAAACTGAATAAAGAACCAGTCAATAAACTGTACAAAACTCAATAAAGAATTAGCCAATAAACTGAACAAAACTCAATAAATAACGAGTCAATAAACTGTACAAAACTCAATAAAGAACCAGTCAATAAACTGTTCAAAACTCAATAAAGAACCAGTCAATAAACTGTACAAAACTAAGTAAAGAACCAGTCAATAAACTGTACAAAGCTTAATAAAGAACCAGTCAATAAACTGTACAAAACTCAATAAAGAAACAGCCAATAAAGTGTACAAAATTCAATAAAGAACTAGTCAATAAACTGTACAAAACTCAATAAAGAGACAGTCAATAAACTGTACAAAACTAAATAAAGAAACAGTCAATAAACTGTACAAAACTAAATCAAGAACCAGTCAATAAACTGTACAAAACTCAATAAAGAACCAGTCAATAAACTGTTCAAAACTCAGTAATGAAACAGTCAATAAACTGTACAAAACTCAATAAAGAACCAGTCAATAAACTGTACAATACTGAACAAAGAACCAGTCAATAAACTGTACAAAACTGAACAAAGAACCAGTCAATAAACTGTACAAAACTAAATAAAAAACCAGTCAATAAACTATAGAAAACTCAATAAAGAACCAGTCAATAAACTGTACAAAGGTCAATAAAGAACCAGTCAATAAACTGTACAAAATTCAATAAAGAACCAGTCAATAAATTGTAAACAAAATCAATAAAGAACCAGTCAATAAACTGTACAAAACTCAATAAAGAACCAGTCAATAAACTGTCCAAAACTCAATAAAGAACCAGTCAATAAACATTACAAAACTGAATAAAGAACCAGTCAATAAACTGTACAAAACTAAATAAACAAACAGTCAATAAATTGTACAAAACTAAATAAAGAAACATTCAATAAACTGTACAAATCTAAATAAAGAACCAGTCAATAAATTGTACACAAACTTAATAAAGAAACAATTAATAAACTGTACAAAACTAAATAAAGAAACAGTCAATAAACTGTACAAAACTAAATACAGAAACAGTCGAAAAAGTCAATAAACTGTACAAAACTAAATAACGAAACTGTCAATAAACTGTACAAAACTAAATAAAGAACCAGTCAATAAACTGTACAAAACCTAATAAAGAACCAGTCAATAAACTGTACAAAACTGAATAAAGAACCAGTCAATAAACAGTACAAAACTGAACAAAGAACCAGTCAATAAACTGTACAAAACTCAATAAAGAACCAGTCAATAAACTGTACACAAACTCAATAAAGTACAAGTCAATAAACTGTACAAAACTGAATAAAGAACCAGTCAATAAACATTACAAAACTGAATAAAGAACCAGTTAATAAACTGTACAAAACTCAATAAAGAACCAGTCAATAAACTCTACAAAACTCAATAAAGAACCAGTCAATAAACTGTACAAAACTCAATAAAGAAAAAGTCAATAAACTGTACAAAACTAAATAAAGAACCAGTCAATAAACTGTACAAACTAAATAAAGAACCAGTCAATAAACTGTTCAAAACTAAATAAAGAACCAGTCAATAAACTGTACAAAACTGAATAAAGAACCAGTCACTAAACAGAACAAAACTGAACAAAGAACCAGTCAATAAACTGTACAATACTCAATAAAGAAACAGTCAATAAACTGTACAAAACTGAATAAAGAACCAGTCAATAAACTGTACAAAACTCAATAAAGAACCAGTCAATGAACTGTACAAAACTCAATAAAGAACCAGTCAATAAATTGTACACAAACTCAATGAAGAAACAGTCAATAAACTGTACAAAACTCAATAAAGAAACAGTCAATAAACAGTACAAAACTGAATACAGAAACAGTCAATAAACTATACAAAACTCAATAAAGAACCAGTCAATAAACTGTACAAGTCAATAAAGAACCAGTCAGTAAACGGTACAAAATTCAATAAAGAACCAGTCAATAAATTGTACACAAACTCAATAAAGAACCAGTCAATAAACTGTACAAAACTCAATAAAGAACCAGTAAATAAACTGTGCAAAACTAAATAAAGAAACAGTCTATAAACTGTACAAAACTGAATAAAGAACCAGTCAATAAACTGTACAAAACTCAATAAAGAACCAGTGAATAAACTGTACACAAACCCAATAAAGAACCAGTCAATAAACTGTACAAAACTGAATAAAGAACCAGTCAATAAACTTACAAAAAACAAAAAAGCACCAGTCAATAAACTTTACAAAACTCAATAAAGAACCAGTCAATAAACTGTACAAAACTCATTAAAGAACCAGTCAATAAACTGTACAAAACTCAATAAAGAACCAGTCAATAAATATTACAAAACTGAATAAAGAACAAGTCAATAAACTGTACAAAACTAAATAAAGAAACAGTCAATAAACTGTACAAAACTAAATAAAGAAACAGTCAATAAACTGTATAAAACTAAATAAAGAACCTGTCAATAAATTGTACACAAGCTTAATAAAGAAACAATCAATAAACTGTACAAAACTAAATAAAGAAACAGTCAATAAACTGTACAAAACTAAATATAGAAACAGTCAATAAACTGTACAAAACTAAATAAAGAAACAGTCAATAAACTGTACAAAACTAAATAAAGAACCAGTCGATAAACTGTACAAAACTGAAAAAAGAACCAGTCAATAAACTGTACAAAACTGAATAAAGAACCAGTCAATAAACAGTACAAAACTGAACAAAGAACCAGTCAATAAACTGTATAAAACTCAATAAAGAACCAGTCAATAAACTGTACACAAACTCAATAAAGTACCAGTCAATAAACTGTACAAAACTGAATAAAGAACCAGTCAATAAACTGTACAAAACTCAAAAAAGAACCGGTCAATAAACTGTACAAAACTCAATAAACAACCAGTCAATAAACTGTACAAAACTAAATAAAGAACCAGTCAATAAACTGTACAAAACTCAATAACGAACCAGTCAATAAACTGTACAAAACTCAATAAAGAACCAGTCAATAAACTGTACAACACTCAATAAAGAACCAGTCAATAAACATTACAAAACTGAATAAAGAACCAGTCAATAAACTGTACAAAACTCAATAAAGAACCAGTCAATAAACTGTACAAAACTAAATAAAGAAACAGTCAATAAACTGTACAAAACTAAATAAACAAACAGTCAATAAACTGTACAAAACTAAATAAACAAACAGTCAATAAACTGTACAAAACTAAATAAACAACCAGTCAATAAATTG
Source organism: Limnoperna fortunei (assembly GCA_944474755.1). Lineage (NCBI taxonomy): Eukaryota > Metazoa > Mollusca > Bivalvia > Mytilida > Modiolidae > Limnoperna > Limnoperna fortunei. The sequence continues at coordinate 52,837,143 of OX104117.1, forward strand.
TACACAAACTAAATAAAGAAACAGTCAATAAACTGTACAAAACTCAATAAAGAACCAGTCAATAAACTGTACAAAACTCAATAAAGAACCAGTCAATAAACTGTACAAAACTCAATAAAGAAACAGTCAATAAACTGTATAAATCTCAATAAAGAAACAGTCAATAAACAGTACAAAACTGAATAAAGAACCAGTCAATAAACTATACAAAACTCAATCAAGAACCAGTCAATAAACTGTACAAAACTCAATAAAGAACCAGTCAATAAACTGTTCAAAACTCAGTAATGAAACAGTCAATAAACTGTACAAAACTCAATAAAGAACCAGTCAATAAACTGTACAAAACTGAACAAAGAACCAGTCAATAAACTGTACAAAACTGAACAAAGAACCAGTCAATAAACTGTACAAAACTAAATAAAAAACCAGTCAATAAACTATAGAAAACTCCATAAAGAACCAGTCAATAAACTGTACAAAGGTCAATAAAGAACCAGTCAATAAACTGTACAAAATTCAATAAAGAACCAGTCAATAAATTGTACACAAAATCAATAAAGAACCAGTCAATAAACTGTACAAAACTCAATAAAGAACCAGTCAATAAACTGTCCAAAACTCTATAAAGAAGCAGTCAATAAACATTACAAAACTGAATAAAGAACCAGTCAATAAACTGTACAAAACTAAATAAAGAAACAGTCAATAAATTGTACAAAACTAAATAAAGAAACATTCAATAAACTGTACAAAACTAAATAAAGAACCAGTCAATAAATTGTACACAAACTTAATAAAGAAACAATTAATAAACTGTACAAAACTAAATAAAGAAACAGTCAATAAACTGTACAAAACTAAATACAGAAACAGTCGAAACAGTCAATAAACTGTACAAAACTAAATAACGAAACTGTCAATAAACTGTACAAAACTAAATAAAGAACCAGTCAATAAACTGTACAAAACTTAATAAAGAACCAGTCAATAAACTGTACAAAACTGAATAAAGAACCAGTCAATAAACAGTACAAAACTGAACAAAGAACCAGTCAATAAACTGTACAAAACTCAATAAAGAACCAGTCAATAAACTGTACACAAACTCAATAAAGTACAAGTCAATAAACTGTACAAAAATGAATAAAGAACCAGTCAATAAACTGTACAAAACTAAAATAAGAACCAGTCAATAAACTCTACAAAACTTAATAAAGAACCAGTCAATAAACTGTTCAAAACTGAATAAAGAACCAGTCAATAAACTGTACAAAACTCAATAAAGAAACAGTCAATAAACTGTACAAAACTAAATAAAGAAACAGTCAATAAACTGTATAAAACTAAATAAAGAACCTGTCAATAAATTGTACACAAGCTTAATAAAGAAACAATCAATAAACTGTACAAAACTAAATAAAGAAACAGTCAATAAACTGTACAAAACTAAATATAGAAACAGTCAATAAACTGTACAAAACTAAATAAAGAAACAGTCAATAAACTGTACAAAACTAAATAAAGAACCAGTCGATAAACTGTACAAAACTGAAAAAAGAACCAGTCAATAAACTGTACAAAACTGAATAAAGAACCAGTCAATAAACAGTACAAAACTGAACAAAGAACCAGTCAATAAACTGTATAAAACTCAATAAAGAACCAGTCAATAAACTGTACACAAACTCAATAAAGTACCAGTCAATAAACTGTACAAAACTGAATAAAGAACCAGTCAATAAACTGTACAAAACTCAAAAAAGAACCAGTCAATAAACTGTACAAAACTCAATAAACAACCAGTCAATAAACTGTACAAAACTAAATAAAGAACCAGTCAATAAACTGTACAAAACTCAATAACGAACCAGTCAATAAACTGTACAAAACTCAATAAAGAACCAGTCAATAAACTGTACAACACTCAATAAAGAACCAGTCAATAAACATTACAAAACTGAATAAAGAACCAGTCAATAAACATTACAAAACTGAATAAAGAACCAGTTAATAAACTGTACAAAACTCAATAAAGAACCAGTCAATAAACTCTACAAAACTCAATAAAGAACCAGTCAATAAACTGTACAAAACTCAATAAAGAAAAAGTCAATAAACTGTACAAAACTAAATAAAGAACCAGTCAATAAACTGTACAAACTAAATAAAGAACCAGTCAATAAACTGTTCAAAACTAAATAAAGAACCAGTCAATAAACTGTACAAAACTAAATAAAGAACCAGTCACTAAACAGAACAAAACTGAACAAAGAACCAGTCAATAATCAGTACAAAACTAAATAAAGAAACAGTCAATAAACTGTACAAAACTGAATAAAGAACCAGTCAATAAACTGTACAAAACTCAATAAAGAACCAGTCAATGAACTGTACAAAACTCAATAAAGAACCAGTCAATAAATTGTACACAAACTCAATGAAGAAACAGTCAATAAACTGTACAAAACTCAATAAAGAAACAGTCAATAAACAGTACAAAACTGAATACAGAAACAGTCAATAAACTATACAAAACTCAATAAAGAACCAGTCAATAAACTGTACAAGTCAATAAAGAACCAGTCAGTAAACGGTACAAAATTCAATAAAGAACCAGTCAATAAATTGTACACAAACTCAATAAAGAACCAGTCAATAAACTGTACAAAACTCAATAAAGAACCAGTAAATAAACTGTGCAAAACTAAATAAAGAAACAGTCTATAAACTGTACAAAACTGAATAAAGAACCAGTCAATAAACTGTACAAAACTCAATAAAGAACCAGTGAATAAACTGTACACAAACCCAATAAAGAACCAGTCAATAAACTGTACAAAACTGAATAAAGAACCAGTCAATAAACTTACAAAAAACAAAAAAGCACCAGTCAATAAACTTTACAAAACTCAATAAAGAACCAGTCAATAAACTGTACAAAACTCATTAAAGAACCAGTCAATAAACTGTACAAAACTCAATAAAGAACCAGTCAATAAATATTACAAAACTGAATAAAGAACAAGTCAATAAACTGTACAAAACTAAATAAAGAAACAGTCAATAAACTGTACAAAACTAAATAAAGAAACAGTCAATAAACTGTATAAAACTAAATAAAGAACCTGTCAATAAATTGTACACAAGCTTAATAAAGAAACAATCAATAAACTGTACAAAACTAAATAAAGAAACAGTCAATAAACTGTACAAAACTAAATATAGAAACAGTCAATAAACTGTACAAAACTAAATAAAGAAACAGTCAATAAACTGTACAAAACTAAATAAAGAACCAGTCGATAAACTGTACAAAACTGAAAAAAGAACCAGTCAATAAACTGTACAAAACTGAATAAAGAACCAGTCAATAAACAGTACAAAACTGAACAAAGAACCAGTCAATAAACTGTATAAAACTCAATAAAGAACCAGTCAATAAACTGTACACAAACTCAATAAAGTACCAGTCAATAAACTGTACAAAACTGAATAAAGAACCAGTCAATAAACTGTACAAAACTCAAAAAAGAACCGGTCAATAAACTGTACAAAACTCAATAAACAACCAGTCAATAAACTGTACAAAACTAAATAAAGAACCAGTCAATAAACTGTACAAAACTCAATAACGAACCAGTCAATAAACTGTACAAAACTCAATAAAGAACCAGTCAATAAACTGTACAACACTCAATAAAGAACCAGTCAATAAACATTACAAAACTGAATAAAGAACCAGTCAATAAACTGTACAAAACTCAATAAAGAACCAGTCAATAAACTGTACAAAACTAAATAAAGAAACAGTCAATAAACTGTACAAAACTAAATAAACAAACAGTCAATAAACTGTACAAAACTAAATAAACAAACAGTCAATAAACTGTACAAAACTAAATAAACAACCAGTCAATAAATTGTACACAAACTAAATAAAGAAACAGTCAATAAACTGTACAAAACTCAATAAAGAACCAGTCAATAAACTGTACAAAACTCAATAAAGAACCAGTCAATAAATTGTACACAAACTCAATGAAGAAACAGTCAATAAACTGTATAAATCTCAATAAAGAAACAGTCAATAAACAGTACAAAACTGAATAAAGAACCAGTCAATAAACTATACAAAACTCAATCAAGAACCAGTCAATAAACTGTACAAAACTCAATAAAGAACCAGTCAATAAACTGTTCAAAACTCAGTAATGAAACAGTCAATAAACTGTACAAAACTCAATAAAGAACCAGTCAATAAACTGTACAAAACTGAACAAAGAACCAGTCAATAAACTGTACAAAACTGAACAAAGAACCAGTCAATAAACTGTACAAAACTAAATAAAAAACCAGTCAATAAACTATAGAAAACTCCATAAAGAACCAGTCAATAAACTGTACAAAGGTCAATAAAGAACCAGTCAATAAACTGTACAAAATTCAATAAAGAACCAGTCAATAAATTGTACACAAAATCAATAAAGAACCAGTCAATAAACTGTACAAAACTCAATAAAGAACCAGTCAATAAACTGTCCAAAACTCTATAAAGAAGCAGTCAATAAACATTACAAAACTGAATAAAGAACCAGTCAATAAACTGTACAAAACTAAATAAAGAAACAGTCAATAAATTGTACAAAACTAAATAAAGAAACATTCAATAAACTGTACAAAACTAAATAAAGAACCAGTCAATAAATTGTACACAAACTTAATAAAGAAACAATTAATAAACTGTACAAAACTAAATAAAGAAACAGTCAATAAACTGTACAAAACTAAATACAGAAACAGTCGAAACAGTCAATAAACTGTACAAAACTAAATAACGAAACTGTCAATAAACTGTACAAAACTAAATAAAGAACCAGTCAATAAACTGTACAAAACTTAATAAAGAACCAGTCAATAAACTGTACAAAACTGAATAAAGAACCAGTCAATAAACAGTACAAAACTGAACAAAGAACCAGTCAATAAACTGTACAAAACTCAATAAAGAACCAGTCAATAAACTGTACACAAACTCAATAAAGTACAAGTCAATAAACTGTACAAAAATGAATAAAGAACCAGTCAATAAACTGTACAAAACTAAAATAAGAACCAGTCAATAAACTCTACAAAACTTAATAAAGAACCAGTCAATAAACTGTTCAAAACTGAATAAAGAACCAGTCAATAAACTGTACAAAACTCAATAAAGAAACAGTCAATAAACTGTACAAAACTAAATAAAGAAACAGTCAATAAACTGTATAAAACTAAATAAAGAACCTGTCAATAAATTGTACACAAGCTTAATAAAGAAACAATCAATAAACTGTACAAAACTAAATAAAGAAACAGTCAATAAACTGTACAAAACTAAATATAGAAACAGTCAATAAACTGTACAAAACTAAATAAAGAAACAGTCAATAAACTGTACAAAACTAAATAAAGAACCAGTCGATAAACTGTACAAAACTGAAAAAAGAACCAGTCAATAAACTGTACAAAACTGAATAAAGAACCAGTCAATAAACAGTACAAAACTGAACAAAGAACCAGTCAATAAACTGTATAAAACTCAATAAAGAACCAGTCAATAAACTGTACACAAACTCAATAAAGTACCAGTCAATAAACTGTACAAAACTGAATAAAGAACCAGTCAATAAACTGTACAAAACTCAAAAAAGAACCGGTCAATAAACTGTACAAAACTCAATAAACAACCAGTCAATAAACTGTACAAAACTAAATAAAGAACCAGTCAATAAACTGTACAAAACTCAATAACGAACCAGTCAATAAACTGTACAAAACTCAATAAAGAACCAGTCAATAAACTGTACAACACTCAATAAAGAACCAGTCAATAAACATTACAAAACTGAATAAAGAACCAGTCAATAAACTGTACAAAACTCAATAAAGAACCAGTCAATAAACTGTACAAAACTAAATAAAGAAACAGTCAATAAACTGTACAAAACTAAATAAACAAACAGTCAATAAACTGTACAAAACTAAATAAACAAACAGTCAATAAACTGTACAAAACTAAATAAACAACCAGTCAATAAATTGTACACAAACTAAATAAAGAAACAGTCAATAAACTGTACAAAACTCAATAAAGAACCAGTCAATAAACTGTACAAAACTCAATAAAGAACCAGTCAATAAATTGTACACAAACTCAATGAAGAAACAGTCAATAAACTGTATAAATCTCAATAAAGAAACAGTCAATAAACAGTACAAAACTGAATAAAGAACCAGTCAATAAACTATACAAAACTCAATCAAGAACCAGTCAATAAACTGTACAAAACTCAATAAAGAACCAGTCAATAAACTGTTCAAAACTCAGTAATGAAACAGTCAATAAACTGTACAAAACTCAATAAAGAACCAGTCAATAAACTGTACAAAACTGAACAAAGAACCAGTCAATAAACTGTACAAAACTGAACAAAGAACCAGTCAATAAACTGTACAAAACTAAATAAAAAACCAGTCAATAAACTATAGAAAACTCCATAAAGAACCAGTCAATAAACTGTACAAAGGTCAATAAAGAACCAGTCAATAAACTGTACAAAATTCAATAAAGAACCAGTCAATAAATTGTACACAAAATCAATAAAGAACCAGTCAATAAACTGTACAAAACTCAATAAAGAACCAGTCAATAAACTGTCCAAAACTCTATAAAGAAGCAGTCAATAAACATTACAAAACTGAATAAAGAACCAGTCAATAAACTGTACAAAACTAAATAAAGAAACAGTCAATAAATTGTACAAAACTAAATAAAGAAACATTCAATAAACTGTACAAAACTAAATAAAGAACCAGTCAATAAATTGTACACAAACTTAATAAAGAAACAATTAATAAACTGTACAAAACTAAATAAAGAAACAGTCAATAAACTGTACAAAACTAAATACAGAAACAGTCGAAACAGTCAATAAACTGTACAAAACTAAATAACGAAACTGTCAATAAACTGTACAAAACTAAATAAAGAACCAGTCAATAAACTGTACAAAACTTAATAAAGAACCAGTCAATAAACTGTACAAAACTGAATAAAGAACCAGTCAATAAACAGTACAAAACTGAACAAAGAACCAGTCAATAAACTGTACAAAACTCAATAAAGAACCAGTCAATAAACTGTACACAAACTCAATAAAGTACAAGTCAATAAACTGTACAAAAATGAATAAAGAACCAGTCAATAAACTGTACAAAACTAAAATAAGAACCAGTCAATAAACTCTACAAAACTTAATAAAGAACCAGTCAATAAACTGTTCAAAACTGAATAAAGAACCAGTCAATAAACTGTACAAAACTCAATAAATAAAAAGTCAATAAACATTACAAAACTGAATAAAGAACCAGTTAATAAACTGTACAAAACTCAATAAAGAACCAGTCAATAAACTGTACAAAACTAAATAAAGAAACAGTCAATATACTATACAAAACTAAATAAAGAACCAGTCAAAAAACTGTACAAAACTGAATAAAGAACCAGTTTAGTTTAAACATATTTTATTTGCTCAAATATGCAAATAGGATAAGACACAAGTTAATCAAACTTATGAAGTCTTCTCCAAATATACAGTATGTTACAAAAATATATTGATGGAGCAGCATACATAGTAATACAATTCAAATTATATTATGTTTGTTAGAAATGAACTTTAAGGGATAAAATAAAACATTTGACAAATATTAAAGAAAAAAAGGAATAGAGAGAAAATAGAGGATAGATGATAGATGATAGATGTGATGGTGAGTGTGATTTAAAAACATTGTGAAAAGAATCAAACAATCGGGAACCAGTCAATAAACTGTTCAAAACCAAATAAAGAACCAGTCAATAAACTGTAGAAAACTGAATAAAGAACCAGTCAATAAACAGAACAAAACTGAACAAAGAACCAGTCAATAAACTGTACAAAACTAAATAAAGAAACATTCAATAAACTGTACAAAACTGAATAAAGAACCAGTCAATAAACTGTACAAAACTCAATAAAGAACCAGTCAATGAACTGTACAAAACTCAATAAAGAACCAGTCAATAAATTGTACACAAACTCAATGAAGAAACAGTCAATAAACTGTACAAAACTCAATAACGAAACATTCAATAAACAGTACAAAACTGAATACAGAAACAGTCAATAAACTATACAAAACTCAATAAAGAACCAGTCAATAAACTGTACAAAAGTCAATAAAGAACCAGTCAGTAAACGGTACAAAATTCAATAAAGAACCAGTCAATAAATTGTACACAAACTCAATAAAGAACCAGTCAATAAACTGTACAAAACTCAATAAAGAACCAGTAAATAAACTGTGCAAAACTAAATATACAAACAGTCTATAAACTGTACAAAACTGAATAAAGAACCAGTCAATAAACTGTACAAAACTCAATAAAGAACCAGTGAATAAACTGTACACAAACCCAATAAAGAACCAGTCAATAAACTGTACAAAACTGAATAAAGAACCATTCAATAAACTTACAATAAACAAAAAAGCACCAGTCAATAAACTTTACAAAACTCAATAAAGAACCAGTCAATAAACTGTACAAAACTCATTAAAGAACCAGTCAATAAACTGTACAAAACTCAATAAAGAACCAGTCAATAAACATTACAAAACTGAATAAAGAACAAGTCAATAAACTGTACAAAACTAAATAAAGAAACAGTCAATAAACTGTACAAAACTAAATAAAGAAACAGTCAATAAACTGTATAAAACTAAATAAAGAACCAGTCAATAAATTGTACACAAACTTAATAAAGAAACAATCAATAAACTGTACAAAACTAAATAAAGAAACAGTCAATAAACTGTACAAAACTAAATATAGAAACAGTCAATAAACTGTACAAAACTAAATAAAGAAACAGTCAATAAACTGTACAAAACTAAATAAAGAACCAGTCAATAAACTGTACAAAACTGAATAAAGAACCAGTCAATAAACTGTACAAAACTGAATAAAGAACCAGTCAATAAACTGTACAAAACTCAATAAAGAAAAAGTCAATAAACATTACAAAACTGAATAAAGAACCAGTTAATAAACTGTACAAAACTCAATAAAGAACCAGTCAATAAACTGTACAAAACTAAATAAAGAAACAGTCAATATACTATACAAAACTAAATAAAGAAACAGTCAATAAACTGTACAAAACTAAATAAAGAACCAGTCAAAAAACTGTACAAAACTGAATAAAGAACCAGTCAATAAACTGTTCAAAACCAAATAAAGAACCAGTCAATAAACTGTAGAAAACTGAATAAAGAACCAGTCAATAAACAGAACAAAACTGAACAAAGAACCAGTCAATAAACTGTACAAAACTAAATAAAGAAACATTCAATAAACTGTACAAAACTGAATAAAGAACCAGTCAATAAACTGTACAAAACTCAATAAAGAACCAGTCAATGAACTGTACAAAACTCAATAAAGAACCAGTCAATAAATTGTACACAAACTCAATGAAGAAACAGTCAATAAACTGTACAAAACTCAATAACGAAACATTCAATAAACAGTACAAAACTGAATACAGAAACAGTCAATAAACTATACAAAACTCAATAAAGAACCAGTCAATAAACTGTACAAAAGTCAATAAAGAACCAGTCAGTAAACGGTACAAAATTCAATAAAGAACCAGTCAATAAATTGTACACAAACTCAATAAAGAACCAGTCAATAAATTGTACAAAACTCAATAAAGAACCAGTAAATAAACTGTGCAAAACTAAATATAGAAACAGTCTATAAACTGTACAAAACTGAATAAAGAACCGGTCAATAAACTGTACAAAATTCAATAAAGAACCAGTGAATAAACTGTACACAAACCCAATAAAGAACCAGTCAATAAACTGTACAAAACTGAATAAAGAACCATTCAATAAACTTACAATAAACAAAAAAGCACCAGTCAATAAACTTTACAAAACTCAATAAAGAACCAGTCAATAAACTGTACAAAACTCATTAAAGAACCAGTCAATAAACTGTACAAAACTCAATAAAGAACCAGTCAATAAACATTACAAAACTGAATAAAGAACAAGTCAATAAACTGTACAAAACTAAATAAAGAAACAGTCAATAAACTGTACAAAACTAAATAAAGAAACAGCCAATAAACTGTATAAAACTAAATAAAGAACCAGTCAATAAATTGTACACAAACTTAATAAAGAAACAATCAATAAACTGTACAAAACTAAATAAAGAAACAGTCAATAAACTGTACAAAACTAAATATAGAAACAGTCAATAAACTGTACAAAACTAAATAAAGAAACAGTCAATAAACTGTACAAAACTAAATAAAGAACCAGTCAATAAACTGTACAAAACTGAATAAAGAACCAGTCAATAAACTGTACAAAACTGAATAAAGAACCAGTCAATAAACAGTACAAAACTGAACAAAGAACCAGTCAATAAACTGTATAAAACTCAATAAAGAACCAGTCAATAAACTGTACACAAACTCAATAAAGTACCAGTCAATAAACTGTACAAAACTGAATAAAGAACCAGTCAATAAACTGTACAAAACTCAAAAAAGAACCAGTCAATAAACTGTACAAAACTCAATAAACAACCAGTCAATAAACTGTACAAAACTAAATAAAGAACCAGTCAATAAACTGTACAAAACTCAATAAAGAACCAGTCAATAAACTGTACAAAACTCAATAAAGAACCAGTCAATAAACTGTACAACACTCAATAAAGAACCAGTCAATAAACATTACAAAACTGAATAAAGAACCAGTCAATAAACTGTACAAAACTCAATAAAGAACCAGTCAATAAACTGTACAAAACTAAATAAAGAAACAGTCAATAAACTGTACAAAACTAAATAAAGAAACAGTCAATAAACTGTACAAAACTGAATAAACAAACAGTCAATAAACTGTACAAAACTAAATAAAGAACCAGTCAATAAATTGTACACAAATTCAATGAAGAAACAGTCAATAAACTGTACAAATCTCAATAAAGAAACAGTCAATAAACAGTACAAAACTGAATAAAGATCCAGTCAATAAACTATACAAAACTCAATAAAGAACCAGCCAATAAACTGTACAAAAGTCAATAAAGAACCAGTCAGAAACGGTACAAAATTCAATAAAGAACCAGTCAATAAATTGTACACAAACTCTAATAAGAACCAGTCAATAAACTGTACAAAACTCAATAAAGAACCAGTCAATAAACTGCACACAAACCCAATAAAGAACCAGTCAATAAACTGTACAAAACTGAATAAAGAACCAGTCAATAAACTGTACAAAAAACAAAAAAGAACCAGTCAATAAACTGTACAAAACTCAATAAAGAACCAGTCAATAAACTGTACAAAACTCAATAAAGAACCAGTCAATAAACTGTACAAACCTGAATAAAGAACCAGTCAATAAACATTACAAAACTGAATAAAGAACCAGTCAATAAACTGTACAAAACTAAATAAAGAAACAGTCAATAAACTGTACAAAACTAAATAAAGAAACAGTCAATAAACTGTACAAAACTAAATAAAGAACCAGTCAATAAATTGTACACAAACTTAATAAAGAAACAATTAATAAACTGTACAAAACTAAATAAAGAAACAGTCAATAAACTGTACAAAACTAAATATAGAAACAGTCGAAACAATCAATAAACTGTACAAAACTAAATAACGAAACTGTCAATAAACTGTACAAAACTAAATAAGGAACCAGTCAATAAACTGCACAAAACTGAATAAAGAACCAGTCAATAAACAGTACAAAACTGAACAAAGAACCAGTCAATAAACTGTATAAAACTCAATAAAGAACCAGTCAATAAACTGTACACAAACTCAATAAAGTACCAGTCAATAAACTGTACAAAACTGAATAAAGAACCAGTCAATAAACTGTACAAAACTCAAAAAAGAACCAGTCAATAAACTGTACAAAACTCAATAAACAACCAGTCAATAAACTGTACAAAACTAAATAAAGAACCAGTCAATAAACTGTACAAAACTCAATAAAGAACCAGTCAATAAACTGTACAAAACTCAATAAAGAACCAGTCAATAAACTGTACAACACTCAATAAAGAACCAGTCAATAAACATTACAAAACTGAATAAAGAACCAGTCAATAAACTGTACAAAACTCAATAAAGAACCAGTCAATAAACTGTACAAAACTAAATAAAGAAACAGTCAATAAACTGTACAAAACTAAATAAAGAAACAGTCAATAAACTGTACAAAACTGAATAAACAAACAGTCAATAAACTGTACAAAACTAAATAAACAACCAGTCAATAAATTGTACACAAACTAAATAAAGAAACAGTCAATAAACTGTACAAAACTCAATAAAGAACCAGTCAATAAACTGTACAAAACTCAATAAAGAACCAGTCAATAAATTGTACACAAATTCAATGAAGAAACAGTCAATAAACTGTACAAATCTCAATAAAGAAACAGTCAATAAACAGTACAAAACTGAATAAAGAACCAGTCAATAAACTATACAAAACTCAATAAAGAACCAGCCAATAAACTGTACAAAAGTCAATAAAGAACCAGTCAGAAACGGTACAAAATTCAATAAAGAACCAGTCAATAAATTGTACACAAACTCAAATAAGAACCAGTCAATAAACTGTACAAAACTCAATAAAGAACCAGTCAATAAACTGCACACAAACCCAATAAAGAACCAGTCAATAAACTGTACAAAACTCAATAAAGAACCAGTCAATAAACTGTACAAAAAACAAAAAAGAACCAGTCAATAAACTGTACAAAACTCAATAAAGAACCAGTCAATAAACTGTACAAAACTCAATAAAGAACCAGTCAATAAACTGTACAAACCTCAATAAAGAACCAGTCAATAAACATTACAAAACTGAATAAAGAACCAGTCAATAAACTGTACAAAACTAAATAAAGAAACAGTCAGTAAACTGTACAAAACTAAATAAAGAAACAGTCAATAAACTGTACAAAACTAAATAAAGAACCAGTCAATAAATTGTACACAAACTTAATAAAGAAACAATTAATAAACTGTACAAAACTAAATAAAGAAACAGTCAATAAACTGTACAAAACTAAATATAGAAACAGTCGAAACAATCAATAAACTGTACAAAACTAAATAACGAAACTGTCAATAAACTGTACAAAACTAAATAAGGAACCAGTCAATAAACTGCACAAAACTGAATAAAGAACCAGTCAATAAACTGTACAAAACTGAATAAAGAACCAGTCAATAAACTGTACAAAACTCAAAAAAGAACCAGTCAATAAACTGTACAAAACTCAAAAAAGAACCAGTCAATAAAATGTACAAAACTCAATAAAGAACCAGTCAATAAACTGTACAAAACTCAATAAAGAAAAAGTCAACAAACATTACAAAACTGAATAAAGAACCAGTCAATAAACTGTACAAAACTCAATAAAAACCAGTCAATAAACTGTACAAAACTAAATAAAGAAACAGTCAATAAACTGTACAAAACTAAATAAAGAAACAGTCAATAAACTGTACAAAACTAAATATAGAAACAGTCAATAAACTGTACAAAACTAAATAAAGAAACAGTCAATAAACTGTACAAAACTAAATAAAGAACCAGTCAATAAACTGTTAAAAACTGAATAAAGAACCAGTCAATAAACTGTACAAAACTAAATATAGAAACAGTCGAAACAATCAATAAACTGTACAAAACTAAATAACGAAACTGTCAATAAACTGTACAAAACTAAATAAAGAACCAGTCAATAAACTGTACAAAACTGAATAAAGAACCAGTCAATAAACTGTACAAAACTGAATAAAGAACCAGTCAATAAACTGTACAAAACTCAAAAAAGAACTAGTCAATAAACTGTACAAAACTCAATAAAGAACCAGTCAATAAACTGTACAAAACTGAATAAAGAACCAGTCAATAAACTGTACAAAACTCAATAAAGAAAAAGTCAACAAACATTACAAAACCGAATAAAGAACCAGTCAATAAACTGTACAAAACTCAATAAAGAACCAGTCAATAAACTGTACAAATCTAAATAAAGAAACAGTCAATAAACTGTACAAAACTAAATAAAGAAACAGTCAATAAACTGTACAAAATTAAATATAGAAACAGTCAATAAACTGTACAAAACTCAATAAAGAAACAGTCAATAAACTGTACAAAACTCAATAAAGAACCAGTCAATAAACTGTACAAAACTAAATAAAGAACCAGTCAATAAACTGTACAAAACTGAATAAAGAACCAGTCAATAAACTGTACAAAACTAAATAAAGAACCAGTCAATAAACTGTACAAAACTAAATAAAGAACCAGTCAGTAAACTGTACAAAATTCAATAAAGAACCAGTCAATAAATTGTACACAAACTCAATAAAGAACCAGTCAATAAACTGTACAAAACTAAATAAAGAACCAGTCAATAAACTGTACAAAACTAAATAAAGAACCAGTCAATAAACTGTACAAAACTAAATAAAGAACCAGTCAATAAACTGTACAAAACTCAATAAAGAACCAGTCAATAAACATTACAAAACTGAATAAAGAACCAGTCAATAAACTGTACAAAACTCAATAAAGAACCAGTCAATAAACTGTACAAAACTCAATAAAGAAACAGTCTATAAACTGTACAAAACTGAATAAAGAACCAGTCAATAAACTGTACAAAACTCAATAAAGAACCAGTCAATAAACTGTACACAAACCCAATAAAGAACCAGTCAATAAACTGTGCAAAACTGAATAAAGAACCAGTCAATAAACTGTACAAAAAACAAATAAGAACCAGTCAATAAACTGTACAAAACTCAATAAAGAACCAGTCAACATTACACATTGCAACACATCTTAAACGCCTATACTCCTCATATTGTTCGTTGCCTTGGGTTGGGAATTATAGACATGGTACCGCCCAAGCGCCACACCAAATATGGCGCCAATAGCTCAAGGCGTTACAGTACGGTAATCGTGTAAAGATCTCGTTTTTCATATTGAATGAAATTGCATATGCTTAACATTGCACCTTCAAACGCAACTTAAAGACTAATTATGATATAACAGCTTGTTCTCCTGGGTTGTGTATTGTAACCAGGGCACAGCCATGTGCCCTACCAAACATGGCGCCAATAGCTCAAGGCGTTACAGTACGGTAATCGTGTAAAGTTCTCGTTTTTCATATTGAATGAAATTGCATATGCTTAACATTGCACCTTCAAACGCAACTTAAAGACTAATTATGATATAACAGCTTGTTCTCCTGGGTTGTGTATTGTAACCAGGGCACAACTAAGCGCACTACCAAATATGGCACTCATAAGTCAAAGCGCTAGAGGACGGTAATAGAGTAAAATACTCGTTTTGTTCTGTAATACAATGGTAATGCAATGCAATTACCAAACAAAAACTCACCGATCCGGCAAAGATTAGGTGGATTATGTAGCCACTCATAAGTAACTAATCCACACCAAATATTTCGAATCGATCTCATCGCCTAAGGCCACAGGACGAGTTTAATGGAGAAACAAAACTCGAACAAAACTCACCAATCCGGTTTCCATTGGCTGCATCTCAATCCCACTGACGCCAAACTAAGCCACGTCAAATATTACGAATCGATATCAACGCCTAAGGCGACGCTGAGCGTTTAAAAAATGTTCCCATAGTGTTAACATTACACATTGCAACACATTTTAAACGCCTATACTCCTCATATTGTTCGTTGCCTTGGGTTGGGAATTATAGACATGATACCGCCCAAGCGCCACACCAAATATGGCGCCAATAGCTCAAGGCGTTACAGTACGGTAATCGTGTAAAGTTCTCGTTTTTCATATTGAATGAAATTGCATATGCTTAACATTGCACCTTCAAACGCAACTTAAAGACTAATTATGATATAACAGCTTGTTCTCCTGGGTTGTGTATTGTAACCAGGGCACAGCCAAGCGCCGTACCAAATAGCGCCCTCAAAGCGCTAGAGGACGGTAATCAATATTTAAAATATATAATTTAAACGCAGTAGGTTTTTACGATACAAATTAATAAAGTGCACACATAATTCAAACGATTAGCAGTATTTAAAATAGTATGCAATTGAAATTAATATTGTTAATGCAGTGGGTTAAAGATACACTTTTGGCACAAAACGACAGCTAAATGAATATTCTCAGGGGCGGATACAGGATTTTCGAAACGGGGGGGGGCGTAAAAAATGGGATATAGGAAAAGAAAGGCAACGAACAAGATTTTTATAGTGTTCAGTAACCTTTATTTGGTACAGTATATACAACAGAGATATCACAATAAACGAATTAGTACCGTTAATGCATTAATGTATGGCGAGGACGAGCGGAGATTATATTTTTGCCCTTGGCGCTGGTTGTTACCCTCCCTGTTCTCTTTTTTTTTCTTTTCTTTTTTTTAAGGGGGCGTACGCCCTTACGCCCCCTGGATCTGCCACTGATACTGTAACACTAAAAAGGTAGATTTGAAAAAAAAACATTATCATAAAACGACATTTTATCATTTTATTTTCGACATTTGTATTTTTCAGCTTATTTCATTAGATTATATGGACAAAAATAAAAATACAGAACTAAATATATATTTTTCATATCTCAGGTCACAACCCGCCGTGCGGTTTTTTTTTGTCCGTACGTGTCCTGCGGAGGTTACGTTCGCAGCGTTTTTGGGTCGAACGTGAAAAGAGCAGAGAGCACGCACAGCACACTCACGGTTGTGCAAGGTGTGAGTACGTAGACCGCACGCCATGCCTAGGGGTAAAAGGTTGCCTGCATCCTACATGCCGTAGGTGGTAAGTGAGTTGTACGTGCTGACAACTTGATTACAACGCAAGATCTTTGTGCAATTTCCATGTCAACGTACGGATGTTGTACGTACGGTGTTCTTACTCGCTGTTATAAGTTTGTGCAAGTGCGGTGAACGAGAGTTATTTTCGGTGGCTGTTGGGTGATATTTGCTCCTCAGAAACCACAGCTGCCGCTGCCTCGGTGGCATTTTGAAGTCAAATGATGGCACTAATCTGTCAGCTTTACTTTTATATACCGTTTCGAAATTGTTTAGATCTTTTTTCGTCGTGTCATACTACTTTTCACCAAAATGATATAAGTCGGTTGAACGGTGTGATTATGTTAGATGGAAATCCGAACTGACTGACCAGTATCGACACGTTATTTCTGCACGCTAATTAGATGTATTTGACTACATGTATAGACTGAATGGCCTAATCCTGTCTGATAATGTCACGGGCGATCAGGTAAATAATTTGGTGGATGACCTTGTTCATGTTAGCTCACCTGGACCGAATGTTCTAGGTGAGCTTTTGCTATCACTTGGCGTCCCTGGTCCGTCGTCTGTCGTCCGTCGTAATCTTTTCAAAAATCTTCTCCTCTGAAACCACTGGGCCAATTTTTTTTAAACTTGGCCACAATCATCCTTAGGGTTCCTAGTTTCAAGTTTGTACCCAAGGGTGTTGATCAACAGACAAAGATGGCCGCTGTTACTAAAAATAGAACATGGGTGTCAACACAGGTTTTTTATCAATATCTCAAAAATTATAATAGCTATTGAGAAAACCCTACTTCAAATTGATCAGCACATAAAGGTCTATAATAGTTGCTATTAGTGTGAAGTTGTGTATAGGCTTCTTGTAGGAGTTATTGTCCTTTATTGACGATTTTTGACAAAATATTTGGTATTTATAATATAACTTGAAAACTATAAGAGGTAGAGTAAAACAGCAAATGGCAAAAATGATCAACAATAAAAGCCCTACAATTCACTCGATTGGTCTGAAATTGTCAGATGACTCCTTATATGAGTTATTGCCCTTAAATGACAATTTTTTATGAAATTTTCCCTATTTGTCACGTTACTTAAAAAAAACTATAACAGCTAGAGTAAAACTGTAAATAGCAAAAATAATCAGCAATACAAGCCCTACAATTCACTGTATTAGTCTGAAACTGTCAGATGACTCCTTATAGGAGTTATTGACCATAAAATGGCAATTTTTTATGAAATTTTCCGTTTTTGTCCTGCAACTTGAAAACTATAGCAGCTAGATTGAAACTGTAAATTGCACAAATGATCAGAAATAAATGCCCTACAATTCACTTGATTGGTCTGAAATTGTTAGACAACTCCTTATATTAGTTATTGCCCATAAATGGCATTTTTTAATGAAATTATCCGTTTTTGTCCTGTAACTTCAAAAACTGTAACAGCTAGAGTGAAACTGTTAAAAGCAAAAATGATCAGCAATACAAGCCCTACAATTCACCATATATGTCTGAAATTGTCCGATAACTCCTTATAGGAGTTATTGCCATTAAATTGCAATTTTTAATGTTTTTATCCTGTAACTTAAAAACCATAACAGCTAGAGTGAAATTATGCATAGCAAATGTAATCAGCAATAAAAGCCCCACAATTCACTTAATCGGTCTGAAATTGTCAGATGACTCCTTATAGGGATTATTGCCCTTAAATGACAATATTTTAATGAAATTTTCCATTTTCGTCCTGTAACTTGAAAACTATAACAGCTAGATTGAAACTGTAAATTGCACAAATGATTAGCAATAGAAGCCCTAAAAATGATTGCTTAGTCCAAAATTGCAAGATGACTCTTTATATGAGTTATTGCCCTTTAATTATGAATTCGGACAAATGAACAGTTTTTGTATTATAAATTAGTCTATAACACACCTCGAGTACAACTGTAAATTTCTAAATTTCCCTGAATGACAAGGCGTACAAAACTATTTAATTTTCAGAAATTATCTGATGGCACCTTATAGGAGTTATTGTACTTAACTGAAATTTTTGAAGAAATGTTTAGTTTTTGCACAGTAACTTAAAAGCTATAACAACTAGACTGAAACTGTTAATTTCAAAAATGTAAATATAGTTGAAGTCATTTGGGTTCCAGGCGAGCGATTACAGGCTCCTGGGAGCCTATAGTTTGACTAATACGGCGTCTGAGGTCATAGGTACTTTTATCCAAAATGGAAAGGAAAACTAAACATTCAGAAAGTAAACCTTGATTGAAAGAAAAAAAAGAGACGCGTTAATAAAATTTAAAAAGATTATAGTAAAAAAAAAGTGATATTAAGATATCTTTAAAATCTCGGGACTACAAAAAGCAAATGAATATGAGTTATAAAATAATGTATCAAAATGAATGCATTGTTGACTTAGGTCAGCATTATAAATCAGACCCGAAAAATTTTTTGAATATTTTAAATAGATTAATGTTTTTTTTAAATGGGCCTGATATACCATTAGAAACCCATTAGAAACTTTTTTAGATTATTTCCGAGATTTGAATGATGACAATTCAGATGATGCATCTAACGAATATGAAATTATTAGTGATGACAATTTTGCCACCAAAAAAACTCTTATTAATGATATTCTTAATGGCCCTGTAACTAATAAGAAGTTAAGAAGCCCATTAAATTTAAAAAAACAGCAAAGCGCCGGGGGGTAGATGAGGTACTTAATAAAATATTCCGACTGAATTTATCAATATCTTCTTTAAACTCTTTAATCTCATTCTCGATTCAGGAATAATACCTAAAAATTGGCTTATTGGAATCATTAAGCCCATTTATAAAAATAATGGTGATGTGTTAAACCCAGATAACTTTTTGTACGTTTATAGACTTCAGGAAAGCTTTTGATATTATATAGAGAACTGGTCTATGGAGTAAGCTTCAGAACAGCAATATTAAAAGGAAGTGTTTCCGGGTAATATACAATATGTATAATAATATCAAATCATGCGTGGTATACAAAAATGAAAAGTCTGAGTTTTCCCTGTCTCGTCGGAGTGCGTCAAGGGGAGAACCTATCACCTAGTTTGTTCTCTATATTTTTGAATAACTTGGAGAAATTCTTTAAAAATTTACACTGTGAACCTCTGCATCTGGTAAAGCAATAAACAAAGCCACGATATATTACAAATATACTTGGAGATTTTTGCATTTCTCTATACAGATGATACAGTTATCTTTACTGAATCAAGTGAAAATCTACAATAGGCACTTGACATTTTTGATATGTATTGCGATATGTGAAAACTCTCTGTTAATACGAATAAAACACAGTTTTGATATTCAATAAAAGAAAGGTCAGGGACACTTTCGATTTTAAATTTAAGGGTGCATCACTTGAAATTAAAGATAGCTATACATATCTAGGTTTACTTTGAAATATAATGTACAATTTAACGACTCCAAAACCAAACTGATAGAACAGGCACAGGAAGCAATGTTCGCATTGTTTGAAATTTGAATTTACCTATCGAAATCCAAATTAAACTTTTAGATAGCTTGTTGAACCAATCTTACTATATGGTTCCGAGATATGGGGATATGAAAACAATGAAAAGATAAGAAAGTTACATCTTCAGACGTGGTAAACGCATTCAAGGGCTTCGAAAGAGTACTCCAAATTTTACGGTATACGGCGAACTTGGCAGATCAAAATAATATTACATCACTCTGATAAAACGGGTTATTAAACGACATTAAGAGATAAGTTTATACAAATGGTTTAGAATTATAGACGATTCATCTAGAGGAAATTTTTACAGCTTATTTAATATTCAATTTGTCATGGAAAAATATCTCACTAATCTCCCTGGAAATAGATATTCCAAAAGAAAAAGGGCGATTGTACAATATCCCGAGAGAAAATAGAACATGTGCTATGAAAATGTAGTAGGGGATGAATAGCTTTATCTTTTTATGTGTGGAAACTGGGAAAAAAATTCATTCCATCATACTATTTTCGATACCCTTCATCGAATAAAATGAAATATATGTTTATGTACTGTAATTCAAAATTATTAAGTAATATTGCAGTATTTGACAAAAATTTATGTGCATTTTTTTTAAAATGTTAGTTCTATGTATTTGTCTGTTTTGTCATTTTATATTGTATGTATTCATAATGTCCTCATGTAACACATAACATGTGTCTGCGTGTTATAAAGAATATCAATCAATCAATCGATCAATCAACTGAATTCATTGAAATATACAGAGACACTGTTACCGGTTATTTGTACGAGAGATCCCGATATAATCAGAAGTAACTTGCGGTAGAAGAACAAGGTATATTCCTGAATAGTTCTTTATAAACTTTACTCTTCAAAATACCGCATAGGTACGTTTTAATTTATAAAAATTAATTTTTAATAATTATGACTCCCTTTAAAACAGTGTTTAATCTTATACTAGATTATTGCTTGACATTTTCCATATCGGCCCATATGAGATAGTGCTCTTGCTATTACGAGATAATTATAATTATCTGATGATGACAAGAAACTTGTCTCATAAATAAGAAAGAAGTTTTTTATGTGAGCCTTTTAGGCTATTTCGTACATCTCAAGAATTAAAAAGTGTTATTTACTTGCACAATTTGACAATTTTACTTCTCATACTACTGGTATAAGAATATTCCTCGGTGTATATTTTTCTCAATTTATCTAAATATTTTCCTTAATTTTAACTTGTCATCTATCTGGCCAAACACATAATGCATGACAAATGATTTTAGATTGGTTTGTTTCGCCACAATACCAACATACACCCTTTATGGAGTTTAACAATTTTTGGAAAAATTTACTTATGAATCCATCCGACTTTTGTTTTGATAAAATTCATCGCAAACAAGAAAAAGAAACATTTGAATGAAATATAAAACAACCTATTGTGTGATCAAACCAACCAAAGATTTTTTTTTACGGATTTTTTCCTCTGAAGATGTACCTTTTCTATCGGTAAAATATGAAATGATCTGTGAACAAGAACAAATGTGTAATAAAAAAAAGACATGGTAAAAGAGTTATTCTTAGGTATAATGTTTATGTGTTGTTGTAATGAAATGTATGTAGTCCTTAATAAATTCTTTAATTAAACTCTTTTTTGTTCGACTTGAACAGATTCTATGTCTACAAAAACTAAAATAAAAGAAAAAAATCCCTGTTACATGATTATAAAATAACTTTCTTTGTGAACATAACATTGACATTGTTCAATAACTTAGGTTTCATGCTTTGAGTAGAGATCTTGAATATTTTGTTTGAAAAATTGCCGAAGCTGTGGTCTTTTATTCTTAAATGTTGATGTCAACAAGTTGTTTTCTACACTGAAAAGTTCAGGATACAAGTAAATATCTTTTACCTGTAAAAAGAAAAATACAATAAATATAAACTTTAGCTGCATAATTATATAGTAAAATGAGTCAATTTCTTGTTTCATTTAAAAAATGTTATTCTTATATGACGTGCTTGAAACGTTTTGAGACCACACTCGTTGTAAAAAAATATTAGTAGCTGTTCATGTCATTGGAGCGATATTCTATCGCGTTAATAAAAATAACGCGTTATTTTGTGAGAATAACGCGTTATTTAGTGAAAACAGTGCGTTATTTCTTTCAATGACACAAACTATCGCGTTAGTGTATAAAAATAACGCGATACTCTAGTATACCACAACTAATAACGCATTACTTTGGTAAAATAACACGTTATTTCTTACTGTAACCGGTTGATTGCCTCTTCATGTCATTTGCTTTTTTTCTATCGCGTTGATAATATTAAAAAAGTCGTTTTTTTTTTTAAATTAACGCGTTATTTTTACCAAATAATGCGATAGATCTGTCAAATAACGCGATAGATATTTTGCAAAAAAACCCACCGCGTTATTTAATATTATTAACGCGATAGAAAAAAGCAAATGACATGAAGGGCCAATCAGCCGGTTACGCGTTATTTATTACGGATCTAATCAACCGTAATAAATCGTACAAACGATTTAATAAACCGTAAAAACGAGTTAATATAAACCGTAAAAATTGATTAATAAATCGTACAAACGATTTAATAAACCGTACAAATGATGTAATAAACCGTACAAACGGATTAATAAATCGTACAAACGATTTAACAAATCGTAAAAACGATTTAATAAACCATACAAATGATTTAATAAACCGTACAAACGGATTAATAAATCGTACAAAACCATTTAATAAATCGTATAAACGATTTAATAAACCGTACATACGGATTAATAAATCGTACAAACGATTTAATAAACCGTACAACAATTTAATATACCGAACAAACGGATTAATAAATCGTACAAACGATTTAATGAATCGTACCAACGATTAAATAAACCGTACAAATGATTTAATAAACAGTACAAACGGATTAATAAATCGTACAAACGATTTAATAAATCGTACAATGATTTAATAAACCGTACAAACGATTTAATAAACCGTACAAACGATTTAATAAATCGTAAAAAATGATTTAATAAATCGTACAAACGATTTAATAAATCGTACAAACGATTTAATAAATCGTACAATCGATTTAATAAACCGTACAACGATTTAATAAACCGTACAAACGGATTAATAAATCGAACAAACGATTTAATAAATCGTAAAAAACAATTTAATAAATCGTACAAACGATTTAATAAATCGTACAAACGATTTAATAAATCGTACAAACGATTTAATAAATCGTACAAACGATTTAATAAATCGTACAATGATTTAATAAACCGTACAAACGATTTAATAAACCTTACAAACGGATTAATAAATCGTACAAACGATTTAATAAATCGTAAAAAACGATTTAATAAATCGTACAAACGATTCAATAAATCGTACAATCGATTTAATAAACCGTACAACGATTTAATAAACCGTACAAACGGATTAATAAATCGAACAAACGATTTAATAAATCGTAAAAAACAATTTAATAAATCGTACAAACGATTTAATAAATCGTACAAACGATTTAATAAATCGTACAAACGATTTAATAAATCGTACAAACGATTTGATAAATCGTACAATCGATTTAATAAACCGTACAACGATTTAATAAACCGTACAAACGGATTAATAAATCGAACAAACGATTTAATAAACCGTACAGACTAAATATTTTTTTTTTCTTTTTGTTGTTTGGCACGAATAAGCCGTCGTAGTACCGCTTTTGTCTTATTAGAAGAAATATTATTTCTTAAATGAACAATTGACGGACCCATATATTTATCTAATTCATAACTGCAATAAAATGGCAATTAATTGTACCATTGAGATCTTAAATGAAAGGCACAATTTAAATGATAACTTAATGATACTTAAAAAGATTTGTGTTACATTTTTTTCAAACCGTTTTGAATCCATTTTTTGTGTTTCTTTGTTTTAAGTGTTTGTGAATGTATAAATGGATGTCTGAACAAAAGAAAAGTTACATATGTAAGGCTTATATTTATTATGTTTACAGACTCATAAATCACCTGGTTCCTCGATGTTCGGGTAGTTTAGGCATTTAATATTAATCACTGCATGTCAACACTGGAGTTCGAATCCGACTTAGCAAGGTGGGCTCGACTTCAACATTGACAAGAATAGTTATTTTCCTGCCGAAGTTCATGGTTTCTTACTAATGAGACAGCGAGGTACCTATTTTTAGCCGGTTGAGATATCATTTTCTCACTAATGAGACAGCGTGGTACCTATTTTTAGCCGGTTGAGATATCCTTGTCTCAACCCGAGGACGAGACAAGAATTTCATGCCCCTGTTCCCGTAAAATTGTATTCTGACGTCAACTGTCGGTTCAGCAATACAAATTATAAAATATTTGCTTTAGTCGTGTTAGTTTACTATGTTTGTTTAAATATTAACATGAAAACAACATATCTGAGCTTCCATGACCCAATTTATATCACAATATGAAAGCCAAACACTGACGCAACATGTGTACACTGCAGATTACGTTAAGGGTAGATAACTCTATTTGTTTTCCATCTTCCGACAGAACAGAACCGGATTTTTTTAAGGAATTAGTGAGAAATAGAATCAAACACCGGTGGTAAGACAAGACGGGAAAATCTCAGACACAGGATTTCTTATGTTCTCCAACTCGGCAGAGCCTCGTTTCTCCTCTTGTGTTCTCCAACTCGGCAAGCCAGAAATCTTTTCCCTTGGGTGTCTGAGATTTTCCCGTCTCGCCCTCCCACCGGTGTTAGATCCTTTATTTCTTATCGGGTAATCTTACTTTCTCACCAAATAAAACCTACGACACAGCTGAAAAATTGTTCAGGTAGCTCACTGTAGTCGGTTTTTAACTGCCATCCATTCGAATTATCTTTTTCCCTTAAAATGCATTTGTTGCAAATAATTTAATGAACTGAATTGAATTTAATAATCACATTGTTAAGCTCTTTTTAATATTTATTTAACAAGTACCTGTTCAAAAGATTTCAGTCCAAGAGACTTTCCAACTTGTATCACATCTTTCAAAATTATATCTTTAATTTGCTGCAAAATCAAACACAACTGCTATTAGTGAAACAACTAGCAGCTTAACTCTTCCGATATTACCCGCCACGAGGTTTGCTATAGTTTTTTTTTTAAGAAATACATAACACGAAAATTTACTGTATATCGGTGTCACTTAATAAATAAAATTTTTGTTTTTTTTTCTGGAGGGGGGGGGGAGATATTTATGAGCCTGGACAATCGAGTGTATTTTTTTTAAAAGAGGGGGATTTGTTATCTTCATTTAGTGTTGATTTTGTTACCCAACATTTTCAGTTATTTTTTGCTGATCAACATATTTTTTTTTATTTGTCATTGAAGTTTAAGATTTCATCTTACACAAGCGAGTGTTTTCGGGAGTTAAATTAAGAGGATTTTCGTACATCTTCAATGCAGGTACCCCCATATGGAAAATGCATGACAAACAATTGGTTTATTATATTGGTCACCTTAAACTCGGAAATGGGATTGTCAGCCTGTTCTATGTTTGCCTATATATATGTTACCTTGCTTTGGCAGACACTCTTCATGTCTTTTGAGACCCCAATTTCTTCAGCAATTGCCATGATAGTTTCCATGTCTGGTACTACTATACCCATGAGGAAAGGCTGAGATAGGAACATAAATATTAAATCAGACTTTAACAATAGTATTTCACTAAATTGCCAAAACAAGCAAGATCTAGAGCTAGACATGCGATAAAAAACAAATAAATTAGCTACTCTATGCACTATACCATAAAAACGGAAAGAAAATGTTCAGATCCAATGAACTACTTTAACTGTAGTCTGTATTAAAATCATACATACTAAGCTTTGATAATTTATTGAACTATTTCGATTTTTGAACTCGAATTCTACCAAGACTTGTACACTCTAAGTTATATACGTCATATACATTGATGTGCAGATTTTAACACCTGAAGTGCCACCAAGTACGCCAATGGTTGTACAGGGGTGCTGAAGTTGTTAAAATCTCCATATCTACGGATATAAACGTGTTTAATGAATTAATTCCCGGTATTAGTTTAAAATAATGATTGATTGGTTTTTTGGGGTACTTTGTCAAACCCAATGGCGTTTTAAAGTAACGTTTTCATCATTATCAAAGAAATTAAAATTTGATAAAAATGAGTTTTTTGACAAGGTTTAGGTACTAACGTTAGTAGAACCCTACAATTCTCGAAAAAGAACAGTTTTTGATTGGATTCAAACAGATGTTTAGGAAATAAATTTTGGCGCCGAATGTCTTGCAGAGACGTTATAATAGTATGACGTCGTTGTTTATTAAACTGCACATCTTTTGTTTCTTTTTTCTGTTAAAAATAATAATAAGGTATATTATTTATTCTTCCGTAAATGGCCGATTTCTGGTACAGATAACCCAGTACAAATGAGCTCACGCGCACACATCTGTACTTGCTGCGTCATCCAATCAAAACGCCAGAAACAAGAACGTTGTTATGGAAGCATAACAACGTTCTTCTATGACGTTCTTGTTTCCGCCGTTCTGATTGGACGTCAGAGACAATGGAATCTACAACAATGGAGAGTCTATATGTTATAGCGATGTGAAAGTTGTTGGTTTACGGAAGAAATAGGTACTTTCATACGTTTTTGGGAAAGTCCGTGTGAACTTTCAATCGTGATAGAAATTTTTATGTCTTTTGGCTCGTTCCGCTGCGCTCCTGTCGCGAAAAGACATAATATTTCTATCACTCGTGAAAGATCAACCGGTCTTTCCCAAAAACGAATGAAAGAAACTATTATTCTTTTTATTTTATATGTAAACATTCATGGTTATACCTTTAAACTGTCTCCCTCTATGAAGACTTGAGCAACATACTGACTTCTGGTATAAGCTATTTCAATCTTTTCAGGTGCAATATATTCTCCCTAAATAAAAAAAAACGACTAGCATTAATAGTTTAATTTCTTTAAAATGCAATAAAAAAATTCCCAAGGTCATACATTTACTACAGCAGACAATAGTTTCGTCTAATCAAAAATCCTTAGTGGCACTTAATAAGGCCAAATAATGAAAAGGTTGAATAGCTTTCATGCTTATAATCTAGCTATAGATATTTACATTTTGAGAATTAAATTTCAGGCAGTACTTTTAAACCTTTCAGTGCCAAGGCGACATATTTGTCGTTTAGGGGTTGCGTGCCAAGCGACATGTTTCTTTTAATGTGGTTTTTCGCCATTTTAATGATTTTTGTCTGCTGTTTCATGACGTCGAGATTTTATAGGTGAGAAAGCGGGGAAAATCTTATGAGACCTCACGTCCTTTGGCAGAGTAAAACGACAATCTTTGTCAAGTAAGATAGAGTAGAGCCATCATACTCGAACAAACAACTAAAATGTCAACACATCGGTGAGTATTCGTAGATAGCTACTTAGACCACTAGCTTCGCTAAATTATTTGAAAATCGGTTTGTCAAAAGCTGGGATGATTAAAATGTTATGTTTCATTTTTATAAAATAACATCAATTTAGGCATAAGTGAAAAATAAATAAATAAATCATATTAATGAAATATTTTATTTAACACATTTCATTTTCCTACATGTCTTTTTCTTTTGTTCCTGTGTATATTTTCGTATATGGCCCGGTCATATACACCCAGTTTATAATTGATGAGTTTAATGTTGATTAATCTTGTTTTGTTTTGTTGATATTGCAGAATTACGAACATTCTCTTATAAACTAACGCATATATTCCTTCTATCATGTGCATGAACAAATTTGACATGCGTTTATAATGTATCTTTTTCCTGCAAACTCTAAACATACATGGTTATGTGTATTTTTAACATTGTATATAGATTGGGTTGGTTGAGTGTATAATATATCAATAAATTATGATAGTGTGTTATGGACCGGGAGCTCATCTCTAAATAGTATATGGACTTTAGCTATATACATGATATACAGATGATCTCACGGCCAATATAACACCAAATGGTCCGCAGTATCAATAATTATTTTATAAATATGAATGCAAATAAAAGTTTATGTAAATGAATTGTGCATTTATTATCTTAGTACATGTATTGCTTTCCTGCGTTTAGAGGAATTAACTATGAAATAGTTGTGAATATCATCACTGAAAAAAAGATATGATGCATCATGGAAAAAAGATATGATGCATCATGCTTTTGTTATACATAATTTTTCATGCATCCTCCTTTTTATGATAATTTTTCAACAACATATATTTAATGCAGGCTTGGCTTTTCTGGATAGATAACATGCTGCATTCACCGTAATGTCATATACACAAAGCTGAATTCTTTTAAATCTACAACTTATTAACAAAATGCCAATTTTACGAAATCTCTGAAAGTATTTAAGTTTCAGAAATACACATCGTTTTACATCACTGACTGCATGAGTCAGACTCGGAACCAATGAATTCTACGGATGGAAAAATCACCCCCCCCCCTTTTCCGCGTGGTAAATAATTCAGATTCTGTTAATTACTAGGATTTTTTTAAGTTGTTAAGTTTTATTATCACCAATCCGAAGAATGGGTAGGTCTATATATAATACCGATATAGTATTTATTCCATAGAAAGAAACAACACACGCAATTTTGGAATTTTTTGTTGTTTTTGTCTGATGGTTTTATGTTCTTGTTGATGACTGAGGATAAAACTATCTTGACATTGTTCAAATTTTTTCGCATTAATATCACATCGACTAGGCATATTTCTTGAAGCGACTTGTAAAGATGATATGTACGTCTGATTGTTCTCTTGACTTTATGATTTAGTGCCAGACTTTGTAAAAAGTGCACTCGAATCACATTGATATGATTAACTTAACCCTTTTTTGCCTGTCTTTATTCATCCTATTATGAAACCGATCTTAAATTAATAGATATTAATATTTAAGAATCAAAAACAAAACGAGATGTAACTTGTAGCGTTCTTTGACATTCCATGCATTTGGCAGAGGAATGTAAATAACATATTTATCCTCTATCAGTGAATAGTTACTGACCAGTTTTTCGTCCTTAGCCACTACGGCGATTTCTTAAACTAAATGTTTTCATTGAATAGTATTTCATTTCTAAGTGTATAATGTCATATTACAACATTATTCGACGTGTATTTAGGCTTTAAAATGTTACAAACAAACAAAGATCACATTTCACCTTTCAAGTCTTGAAATACAACTTAAGCTAAGGCCGAATTTTAATGCCGTTATAAACCGAAAGGTAATTTTGTGATTTGTCGGATTAACAAAAAAAAAAAAAAAAAAAAAAAAAAAAAAAAAAAACACCGCGAGGAAACGATTATTTGTTCTAAAGCAAAGTTTGAAGGTCGCGTTCAGACTTTCAACTTTTAATTCTTATGTTTTTGCAACGTTCTTGTATTGTCTGTTTGCTCTTCATACACCAGAAACATTTATTTCAAAACAGAAAATATATATAATTAAAACAAAATTCAAACGTAAATTATATATGTTATTATAAATAGCAAAAAATCTTAAAATTGTTATATATATGTTAACTCTCCTAAAGTTTTTGTTGCAATTTTCGTTTAGAAACAATTATTTTCTCCTATATATTTAGGATTTTTGTAAAGCAGTAAAAAATTTACCGAGGAATGAGTGCATGCATTTTTTATTGTTTTATTTATGGCAGTACACATACATTTCGGCGATAAACATGTCTTGAAAATGTATCGCTTTACGGTCGGTCATTTAGTTTCCAACACCTGTTTATGATTAATGACAATAAAAATCGATGCGTATGACCATTTGTTTTCATCTAAAATACTTGTACTTTTAGTGACGTCTAATAAATCAATAAATAAGGGTCGCTAAAAGTTTAAAAGAATTAAATAACAGAATCATCACGATCATACAGGTATAAATAAGTGTGGTTTCTGTTGATATGGTCACTAACAGCGTAATGTGCGTGCTGCAGAAGAAGATATATAGCAAAAAATTGAATCATTTTGTCAGTCTGTTGCTTCAATTCTACCAAATCTGTTAATGAGGTTAGCACGCAACGAAAATAATAGTCTGAATGAAATTTGTATATTGACAGTATTGAATCAAATGAGCCAAAATAGTGTAGGTCAATAGTTAGTTCCAACTGCATTACTGCATGAAAAAGTAAATGACGAATTGGGCATCCTTGGCATCCTAAAAAACCCCAAAAGTAAACCAATCAGCTTACAATGGCGGTTTATTGTGGTAGGTGTAGGTGGTGTTTAGTGGAAGTGTACCGGCAACACCCCCTCCTTAAAAAAATACCAAAACAACAAAATGGACAAAGTGAAAAGTGATTTTGTTGTAAAAACACTGTTGATCCAGCGAAATATGTGTGCAATTTAATTATGTATCCAGATGCTGTTGTACAACCTTTTAAACGAATATATTATTATTTTAGTCTGTACAGTATCATTCGAGGATAGTACGTGCGATGTCTTTAAAAGCTGGGTGGTATGTTAGGACAAACCGGACTCTATTGTTAGTTTTCTTTTCTCTGTACTGCAGAATCTGGTCCCTACTGATGTTGTTGGCTTTATTAAAACCTATTGATATGTTTTTGTTATTGTATCCTCTCTGCTTTAGATGGCATCGAAGCTCTCCAAGACGCTGCTTAGTTTTAGCCTCCGAAGAACAGATGCGTTTAACTCGCAGGGCTTGGCTGAAAGGAATACTTTTGCTGCAATGTTTAGGATGGCAGCTGTTTGGGGAGAGGTATTGATGTTAATCTGTGGGTTTACAGTACAGATAGGTTGACATAATTCCTTCTATTACGGTGGTAGTGGTATCTAAGAATGAGATTTTAGATGCGGACATTTAATGTGTGAATTTGATAGAAGGATGTATACTGTGGTCAAAGAACTGTTTAAGGTTTTGTTCGCTTTCAATCCATTTCATGTCAACATCATCAATGAACCTAAACCATGAGAGTGGATGGTGGAGAGAAGAGTTTAGAAGTTGTTTCTCGAGTTTTCCCATAAAGATGTTAGCATAGGATGGTGCCATTTTGGTTCCTATGGCTGTTCCGTTAATTTGTATAAATAGTGCTCGCCATTAAACGTAAAATTGTTATGTTTTAATACAAGTTCGAGTAGTTGAATTAGGCACTCAGTGGGGGGGGGGATCTTTGATGTCGCGTTGTTCCCAGACCTCCTTGCATGCTGTTATGCCGTCGTCTTGTGGTATATTGGTGTACAATAATGTTAAATCCATGGAGACGAGGATTGTGTCCGGGGAAGAGGATTCATGGATTCCATTTTACGCAGGTAGTCGGATGTGTCTTTTATGTAAGATGGTAAAGTTTCCACGTGTGGTCTTAAGAAGAAATCTATAAATTCTGATATTTTCTCTGTAGGATGTCCTTTGGCCGAAACTATGGGTCTACCGGGGTTATTCTTCTTATGGATTTTAGGCAGGAGATAAAAACGACCAGCTCTGGGATTTTCCGGATGTTGATATTCAAGGGTGTCTTTATCAATGTGACCCTTTTTTGTGCAGGGATGTTAGCGTCTTATTTATTATTTTTGCAAAATTATCCGTTGGATCAGAGTCGAGTTTTTTATAGAATGTTTCGTCAGTCAGTTGTCTTTCGGCTTCTCTAATGTAATCAGATTTATCCATTACTACTACTGCACTCGTTTGTCTGCTGGTTTGATGATAATGTCACCTCTTTCTTTTAGTTGTTTCAAAGAGTATATTTATATATGCCCAACATAGCGGACGGATCTGGTCTAGAGATTACACCTCTGTCTTTACATGATAGGCGCAGTAGCCATAGATGTTATAAACTGACACGAGTTCGATTCCCGAGGTGGGACGGCTCAAAAATCAAATCTGTTTGTACAGATGATTTTCAGAGTGGAATAGACATATATATATATATATATATATATACAAACGTTTAAGTATTGTGACAACCATATAATATATCTATCCAGCGGATTTCTGAAACATCAGAAATACAGTGTTAATATCAATTTTTTATATATACTTCTACAAATTAAGCCCAACACTGTTTGAATTAAATTTTTAACACTGTCAAATTTTTGTTTACCCTCAGCGGGATTCGAACTCACACCGTTGTGACACTGTGGCACCAAATCGCCTGCACTATGTCCAGCGGTCTAGACCCCTCGGCCAAATCCGCTATATAAAAATATAGCTTCATTAACCGGGGTGAATCGTAGACATAGACATAGTACATGTGTACTAGCGTGTGACGATGGAATTTTCGTAACCAATACATATTAATTTGACAGTAATCTAATTCAGCATTTTTGTATATATTATATAGGATGACAAAGTTACTTGTCATTCAGTCACAGTAAGTAAATTATATACAAACGTCTAAGTATTGTGACAACCATATAATATATCTATCCAGCGGATTTCTGAAACATCAGAAATACAGTGTTAATATCAATTTTTTATATATACTTCTACAAATTTAGCCCAACACTGTCTGAATTAAATTTTTAACACTGTCAAATTTTTGTTTACCCTCAGCGGGATTCGAACTCACACCGTTGTGACACTGTGGCACCAAATCGCCTGCACTATGTCCAGCGGTCTAGACCCCTCGGCCAAATCCGCTATATAAAAATAGAGCTTCATTAACCGGGGTGAATCGTAGACATAGACATAGTACATGTGTACTAGCGTGTGACGATGGAATTTTCGTAACCAATATATACAAAAATGCTGAATTAGATTACTGTCAAATTAATATGTATATATATATATATATATATACAAACGTCTAAGTATTGTGACAACCATATAATATATCTATCCAGCGGATTTCTGAAACATCAGAAATACAGGGTTAATATCAAATATTTATATATACGTCTACAAATTAAGCCCAACACTGTTTGAATTAGATTTTTAACACTGTCAAATTTTTGCTTTCCCTCAGCGGGATTCGAACTCACACCGTTGTGACACTGTGGCACCAATTCGCCTGCACTATGTCCAGCGGTCTATATATATATATAAGTCTAGAGAATTATGCAACGATACAAATTTAAAGATGTTATTCTAAAAAATGATTTAATTAATAAATATGACAAAATTTTCGACCAACTGATGGCCTTCTTCAGTGTCAATATCAATCTATGATAAACGATAAAATTTGGATACTGGTACAACAGCATCCGGTAGTGATGTGATCGGATCTGATTTTATTGATCTTGAACTTTCTCGAATCACATCTATCAGTCATTACATAAGGGAGTACTGTACAGTTATATAAACCATCTTATCTTTAACTTCTTGCTTCGCACACTGCCAGTTAGGCGTCTAATTTGTTGAAGCGTTATCTGTCGGCATTCCCGGTGTAATTGAGCTTCTAAATGTTGCAAGTTCTGTGAAGGAGGTTCCAGAGCTTGTAATCGCCTACCCAATCGATCCCATAGATGCTCTATTGGGTTGACATCTGGACTTTTTGCAAGCCACTGAAGAGTGGTCACAGCTTTGTTCTCCAGATATGCCCTCACTGCCCTGGAACGATGTCTTGCGTTGTCATTCATGAAAACATGTTTTGACTCTAACAGGTGGTTTTCAAAATGAGACACAACTACTCGTGTAAGCACGTCCCGGGTGTACTTTGCGCCATTAAGGTTGCCATTTATTATTAATAGATCCAGTTTGCAATCACGTGAAATACAGCCCCACACCACGACTGAGCCCCAAAAAGCACTATTGGAACAATGTTACTTGGCGTGTAAGCTGTGTTTTGATGCATGCAAGCACGGATCGCCTATCATATAAATGAAGTAAAAATAGTCTCTCTTCTGACCAGTGTATTCGGCGACAGGTTCAAAGGTTCCAATTTTGTCTTGCTCTGCACAAGGCCAACCTGTCTCTGCGATGGCGATCATCAAGCATTGGGCGTTTAATGACTCTCTTTGACCTCAATACTGCAGCTTTAATACGATTTCCGTACTGTTAAGACCAGGTAACCATTGTTGCTCGAGACAGGTGCTTGCTGAAAACGGATTTCGCCTAACCAATCTACAATGGCTCCTATATCTTCACGTTGGGTTGTCACAGATGGTCGACAAAATGGGGAACAGCTTGCGTGGTGGTGTGTTTTCTGACCAAACGACTAATGTCTGTATACTGATAGCCAAGCTGACGTCATATTGCCTTGTAAGACATACCAGTGGAATGCATACCGATGATTATCTATTTCTGTGCTTCTGATATCCGCCTCCTTGCCATGCTTACTTCAAATGATTCGGCAATTAGAAAATTCGGGATTTAAATACCGATATGTTGCACGAAAAAATAGTGCTCTTTGGACGTGGTGAAAGGAGCAAGCTTCCCTAGGACAGAAAACCGCGTTTGATTTCATACATGAACACTCACATCTTTTAATTATACATTAAAGAATAATACTGACCTAAATCGTCACAATTAAACTTAATTTACAACAAACGAAAAACAAAAAATACTGGGGGTGCTTAACTTTTTTCCAGATGTATATGAAAACACGAACACGCAATCTTCCATAATTCAGTTGTGTTATCAGTAGTTTTAATATATGTAACGAACATGTTGCAAACTATAGATGCCAACAGTAATACCCGAAGTGTTTTGGATGCGAAAGCCTTGCACAAGTTCTCTTGAATTTACTATTTGTGGCAATCAGCAATGAATACAGAATGTTTTGAATGCTTTTCAATATAGATATCTTCAAATCATTATAAAACATGCTACCATCGTGGAATGCGTAACGAACACTAATTAATTCTAAGCGACATCTCCATTTCTTATAGGAAAAAAAACACTTTAAGCACCTTTGATGAAAATATTATTAGGAAAACATTAAACACTAATTCTTACAAATATCGTTTATAAAGCAAGACTCCTGTTAAGTTGTCATATTTAACTAGTAACACTACTATACCAAAATCGGCAACAGCAACGATGCAACTGTTGCTCTCGTAATTACTTTCGGTAACTCAGTTATCATTAACAGCAACATTTTAGAATTAATCAAACTGCTATTATTAATAATATAATCATATTACAATTAATAATAGAATGATGGTATGTTTTTTTATCATATTAATAATATAAGACAATTTTTTTTCATTTTAAATATATGTTTTTTTATCATTATCATTAATGGAGTTCCTTTTTTATAGTTGTTGTTTCAATGTGGAATCATTATTTTTTATTCTCAAAAACTATTACTATATTTCATAATTTAATAAATCATAAATTTATCAATGAATTATGGTTCCTAATAAACATTTGTGACAGATGTGTTATTAAGAACACATTTAATCAGGGACAGTCTAAACTAAGTATAGTATACTTAGTATAGACTGTCCCTGATTTAATGTATTGAATTTTAACCCTGATAAAGCTTGCACTGTCATAAACTTCTCTGTACAGGTTGTTTTTTGAACAGCGTTTTCCTTAAAACTTGCATTTTGACTACCTTTATGACTGAGAAAAATGCGACTAAAAATGGGATATTTTTGTAATTAACTCTTATAGGAATACTTTATAAATATTTATCACAAAGTTCATTACCACATTTTCAATTGATTATTCAAGACAAGATAAGACGAGACAAAGCAATTGCAGTTAAATCTACGCTTTCTGATGACAGTATTTTGTAAAAATACTTTTAAATTTAAATGTTTTTTATATTGTTAAGATATTTACTAATAAGTTAAAAATATAACAAATTTCTGAGATATAATTTTACCATAAAAATGCCACAAAACACTGTCCCCTGTCTGAACTCGGAAGATTCCATGCCAGATTGCCGAATCTCAAATTGCCGACTCCCAATTTGCCGAGTCCATTTTGCCGATTCCCAAATTTCCGTAAACAAACTTATGCTCAAATATTTTTTAAGGAATTTGATAAATAGGAGTAAAATGCAAGGCTTATCACATAGACCAAAGAAATCAATTATTTACCTTTAATTTTTAAAAATTTAATGGTTGCTTTATTATAAATCTATTGCTTGATGTCAAATTTATGAAATAAATTATATGTCTATATATTGTTTATATTTATAATAATAATTATTATTTAAATAATTACGTATATACGAAACAATACACAGATCTTCATGAAACTAATTCCATGAAATCGTTATATTACCAAACAACTTCTCCGACAAAACAATCATTAATAACATATAGTTTAACTTTTGATTGTCGGCAATTCGGGAAACGGCTAACTGGACTCGGCAATTTGGGAATCAGCCATGTTAAAAAATGTAAAATTATCGAATTTCAAATTGAAATGGGAAGTATGAAGATCAGCAATTAAGTGTAAAACATGTGAAAACTTAAAACATAAATAAGTCTACTAAATGTATATATGTGCAAAACATAGTTTATACCAGATGTATTTATGCAATTCACGTCAGAAGTGGTGCATAATTGACTATTTTGCATTGAAACAATCAAACCAGAAGGCAGAAAATAAGGCATAAAGTATTTTGCAAGGAATTTAAAATGATAAAATTTATATTACTCGAAAGAAAAGAGACTGTAAAACCAGGACTATTGTGCAAAACATATATATTTAATTTATTTAACAAGATATCCGCGTTTTTTAAATAGCCCTTTGATTTTCTATGGAGTGGAAAATCCAATATGACTGACAAAAATACGTCACACAAGTCACGTGATGTCGCTAATAGTTGTATACGTATGTCATTTTCTTGTTTCCGTTACCGAATTAAGAACATAAGAAATAATTAATGCTAAATTATGTTATTATCTTTGAATGACAATTACTGACAATACCAGAATTAAAAGATAAATGATGGAAACATGTCAAAATAGCTAAATGTTTCGTTAAATGGTCAGTGATATCATATGCACCGCTTTTTTGAAAATGAGTGTCTAGCTTAAACACATGCGGTTCAATTAGCCGAAGAAAACTGCATACCACATCTGGACAGACTGACGGACCACGCTGAAACAATAAACCCCAGCAGAGCATCAAAAAATGGTAATGTTATATAAGGTAACATCTATAGTACTTGTGTCATGTACAGTGCTCAACGTTCAGACACATTCTAGATTAATTCAAACAGAAGATGCGAAAATTTAGGATAACAATATAGGACCTGAATATCACAATAATAATATAAATATGTTTTACTTTACCTGTGCCAATTTAAAGATATTCTTTTTTCTATCAATTATCTTAAGTGTTCCATTCTGTAAAATTAAAAGTGGAAACTGTTGTTGTATAAAGAAACAAGAAGCTTTCTTGACTGTATTTAGCTGGTTATTTTCTTATAAAATGCAATGTATATACACAATTCAAATCTGTAACTAAAACGCAGACCGAGACGCTCACGTTGCTCCCATAGTAAAAAAGTGATTAAAGTATGTCGGTTGCTCTGTTGAATGTTTTGCGGCTCAAATTTTGTCATATTTTTGCCCAAAACTTAATAGAAGTCATAAGGACAAACTATATAAAAGCTAGAAGTAAAACTAGAGCATACAAACTGAACAGTATATAAGAACATAATTCCACGCTGGCATAAAATTGTTCCCTAAAGTCAAAATCTGTAATAAAATAACTGAATTATGACTGACATTTAGGTACATACTTAACAAAATTCTGTTTTGTTCAGATATTAACTATGGTGGCATATATCTGCCACCACATATCACTTAATTAACTCGACATATTTTCGGAAATATGTCAACATGCTACATAATTAAGTTAACATAATACTGAATTAAGTCATCATTATCAGATTAGAAAAAAAAGGGGAAGTGCGCTGTTTGAACAGAATGTGCCATCTACTTTTCCACTTATTTATCGTGCAAGTAGACATAATTATGAATTAAGTGGACATAATTTTCTGATTAAGTCGATATAATTTTATGATTAAGTCAACTTATTTTTCTGTTTAAGTTTAGTTTAAACATATTTTATTTGCTCAAATATGCAAAAAGGATAAGACACAAGTTAAACAAACTTATGAAGTCTTCTCCAAATATACAATATATTACAATAAGAACGTTCGTGGAGCATGCATACAATTAAATATAATTTATAGTATATCATACGTGTAGAGTAAAATATGTACAAGGAGAAAGAGAGAATGTATAAGGAAAGAAAAAATATTACAGATATTAGAAAAAATAAAGAATAAGGATGATGTGATGATATGATTCTGTTTAAGTCGACATATGTCGACATAATTA
Source organism: Limnoperna fortunei (assembly GCA_944474755.1). Lineage (NCBI taxonomy): Eukaryota > Metazoa > Mollusca > Bivalvia > Mytilida > Modiolidae > Limnoperna > Limnoperna fortunei. Next base: position 52,875,899 of record OX104117.1, read on the forward strand.
AGTCCACATAATCTGTCTGATTATTAAGTCGACATAATTATCTAACATTTAACTTGAAAGGGGGGGGGGGCAGAAATTAGACACGAGCCAGCAGTATGTCGTGGCTCGTATAGAGGGTTAAGCCCCCTTAAATCATTGATCAATATAAAAATGAAAATTACTTGAAGATATTGACCATCAATTTAAAAGGTATAGTCACAATGAACAAAATGCAAATTAACCTTTATATATGTAAAAAAATGAAATGAAAACATTAACCATTCCAAAATAAAGCAAAAATGAAATAAATTAAATAATCTGAACCAAAATAATAATTATCAAAAATAGTTAAACAGGGGGACATAATCATACCTACTACAGAAGAAAAAAATATTATGAAGAAAAATTGCTGCCATACAAAATATTGCTAATTTTGAAAAAAAAATATTTTGTCTCGACGCATTAAAAAATATCGCTGCGTGTTATAAAAATAAAGATTTTTTCTTGGCTGTTGCTACTTTGCCGTAACTGATTAAATTTCACCTGTATGAGCTGTTAATTAGCATGATTAGGTGAAACTTACAAGTTTTGTATTGTATGGTAACCGTGCGCGAGTTACCTATACGTGGTGTTAGATTTTAACACAAAAAAGACCTCTAAACTACGGGAAACAAAACTGAGAAAAAAGAAAACATATATAACTAGTAATCCTGTGTTGGGGATGGCCAACACAAAAGAAGTCCCCTCTCGTTACTGCACATAACTTAAAAAATTATACTAAAAGAAACCCTCAAGAAAATCGGACCAAATTGTGAATTTCAATTATTTTTTTCACAAGTGTTTTGGTAATTTTAATTTGGCGGCCAGTTTTTTTAATATGATTTTCAGGCTATTACGAATGCCATGGTGGTTTTAGCCTTGGGTTACCACCCCTGATTTACTAAAAAGCGTCCGATAAATTATTTAAAGGGTTCAAAATCATTTTAAATTTAACGATTACTTCATAAATTCAATGCTGGGGCTTTCATTATAACTGATCGTGCGCTAAATCCTGGCCCGGTCAATCTTTAGTAAACCAGGAATGAAAAGTTTACCAACATTGTAATTGAACCACCATGGCGTCCGTAAAAGATTCAAAATCAGAATTCTTCTGGTCAAAAAGGTCCATATATTAATGTCCAAGGTAACATGAAAGTGATTATCCCGCTGCTGAACAGGAACACTTGCCTGCTAAAGAGTAATGTCCATGCAGTATGCCATTTTTCAACCACCGAATAAACAATTAAGTACTATCTTTAAAAAAGATAATCGACGCTGTCTGACAGTAGTTGGATTTAAATATTAAAATCACAAAATAGGGATTGTACCTTAACAAATATAAACTTGAAAAATAACCTCCTATTTAAGTGCATATTAGTTATAAAATTAGATTGGTCACTACTCTGATCAATTAATATTGTATGAAGCTATTTACAATTCGAGACGCAGCTAGTTAACCATGGACGCAATATGACGACGGAAGCAAAGTGTGTGCATAGGATTATTCTATAATACAAAAAATATAGTTTCAAGTTCCCTTTTTATACCCCCCGCTTGAAAATTGGGGGGTATATAGTGATAGGGGGTGTGTCCGTCCGTCCGTCCGTCCGTCCGTCCGTCTTTCAGTTACATCTAAGGGTATCCATCTCTTGTCCGCAACTCCTCCTAAACCCCTCAATGGGTTTTTTTAATGCAACATGATTTAAGAGGGCTTAACCTCTATACGAGTCACGACATACTGCTGGCTCGAGTCTCATTTCTGCCATGATTCTCTCATTGAGGTCTTGGAATTTCAACTTCTAAACCAAGCCCACCCCACCCCTTCAAGTTGAATGGTAGATAATTATGTCGACTTAATAATCAGACAGATTATGTGAACTTAATTATGTCGACATATTAAAAAATTTATGTCGACTTAAACAGAAAATTAAGTTGACTTAATCATAAAATTATGACGACTTAATCAGAAAATTGAGTTGACTTAATCATAAAATTATGTCGACTTAATCAAAAAATTATGTCCACTTAATTTAGAATTATGTCTACTTGCTCGATAAATAAGTGGAAAAGTAGATGGCACATTCTGTTCAAACAGCGCATTTTCCCTCTTTTTTCTAATCTGATAATGATGACCTAATTCAGTATTTTGTTGACTTAATTATGTAGCATGTTGACATATTTCCGAAAATATGTCGACTTAATTAAGTGATATGTGGTGGTAGATATATGCCACCATAGTTAATATCTGAACAAAACAGAATTTTGATTGTTTGAATGTTTGCTTTACATCCGGCGAGCAGAATTTCAGCCGAAGCATGTATCGCAAGATGCTCGTTTGCTCAATTTGAGCCTGTTTTATTAAAATATAAAGATAAATCTTTTTGTTTGAATAAAATGAGATCATCTTGGGTGAAGACCAGAGCCACGAGCTAAAACAATTCAAGAGCCTTTGCACGAAATATGTTTCTTAGTAAATCTGGATTTTGTTACTATGTCAAGATAAAAAGTTTAATATGCAAATACACTACTAAGTGAAACCTATATATTAAATGTTTCCGTTCCTCGTTGCGATCACCTAAACCTTCTATTTAACGATTAGGTAGCTTCAAATTTCCTAGATACTATTGAGGCATGGACACTAGTAAAGATCATTCTATGCTTTTCACATATTTTGTCATCCTTTATGCCTGAAGTATATTTTAATATTAATTAAATACCGATAACCAGACACCGATGTCCCCAGTATGTAACCATCCATCTTGGTCCAATGTATCTGCAGTCTTCTCCTTATCTTTATAGTAACCTATAAAGTTATTAGGACCATAACTGCAAATCTATAATAAGAAAAAATGTCAAACAGATTAAGTCATAAATGGGAAATAATTATTTTATTTGTGAGATGACAATAATTAACACGTTTGTTCATTTCGCAAACACACTTAAAAGCCGATTTCACATCTGCTGTATATATTTACCATTTTGTACAGTTATTGTAGTCTATTGCAAATGTTGTCAAAGTCTCTCTTATCTTACTTAAGTATATCTAGAAATGGCAATACATGTAATTCGATAACCAAAATTTATGAAAAAAAGAAGACATTAAAAAAAATTAAAAGGAGTCTGGGTCCCTGTAAATTTGCGTCCATTCACTTTTCTTTTACTAAATCACAAATAAACAGCACAAATTTTCGTTTTTGATGTAGCAAACGAAAAACAAGAAAAAAACTTAGATTTGTCATCTTTTTGTACCGAAATAATAAAAAAAATTGACATTGTCTGACGATATGTTCAGTTACAATAAGGAAGTCAAGTTTAAAAACAATAGATCAACTAGTAATAGCGGGAGCGGGCTGCCAACACAAATGTCTCCCAAACCAACACCTTTTGTGGCAATAGGTGTTGGTTTGAGAGACATTTGTGAACATGTTGAAAAGCCCCCAAATACAAATTTTTGCCAAGATAATCCTGTACAATGACCACTGTTTCCATGGAAACGATAGCCATTTTGAAAATTCCAAAAATGGATTGCAAAACTTCAGGTCACCCCTAACATGTTCCTAAAGTTTCATATTGATTGGAGAATGGATCTCAGAGAAACTGTGCGGACAAGATTTGTGGGGAAAGAATAAAAAGAAAAAAGAAAGAGGAAGAAAATAACTAGTAATATGCCAACACAAAATGTCTCCCAAACGAACCCCCATTGCTACTTTATTCTTGAGCATGTTGAAAACCCCCATATACACATGATATTGTTTGTGCATTAAAATCTACATGCATATCAAATTTCGTTGCAATCAGACTAAGTTGACGTTGCGGGGGGGGGGGGGGAATGTGGTGAAACGGACGGCTGCCATTACAAAATGGTGTCGTTCGCGTCCCATTTTTTTTAAACAAAAATGCTCAGGATAGTTAGATGCATTAGTTTACGAATTTTCATTGAAATGGCTCTGGCCATTCCTGAGGTCTGAGAACTGCACTTTCTTCTTCAACGGCGGCTATTTTAAAAATTCCAAGGGTGGATTGCAAAATTACAGGTCACCCTTAACATGTTCCCAAAGTTTCATTGATTGGACATTGTTTCTCGGAGAAAATGCATGGACAAAATTGAACGGAAAGAAGAAAAATGAAAAAAAAATATGAAACAGGACAAAAACAGAATCCGAGAAACCGTGCGAACAAGATAGAGCTTAAAATGATAAAAGATCTTATAAGAAATACATTTTAACAATTAAAAACTATTTTGCGGTGAAAATGTCAGTGGTATAAAAAAAAATCCTCACATCATTAACAAAACAAAAGGATCTCCGGTCGGCTTTTAGTGTATTTACCTCCCCTTTTCCATCCTTCGCAAAGTATCCCATTTCTGGTACATCTATAACTTTAACCAAACATCCTGGAAGAGGGCAGCCAACATGCCCTGTAAACAAACATTTAAAAGTAATCATGATTTTAATCGTCATATGGTCTACAGAGGAGGATAGAAAAAAGAGAGTAGTAACGGTGAGTGGTCTGGGACCGCTTAAGGTCTACGGCGGGTCCAAGACAGAGCATACATTTATATGACTTTGCCTAGGTTTTGTATTATATTATCTGGAACTTTTAAGAAGAAACCATTGACACGCTAAATAGATCGGCATGGAACAAACGGTTTCTTTTTGAACCACACGTGCAACAGAAAAACTCATACGAACCAGATAATGGAAAGCACGACGTACACCGTTTGAATGACGAACGGGCCTCAAAATTCATTTAATTTTAAAATTGCATATGTAAATTTAATAAGTTAATGCTGAGAAGCAAACACATAATTAATGCATAAACAATCACAGCTTGTTTCCCCTAACGCCCACACTATACTAAATCAATCACTGGACCACAAGACACAGATAATGATGGTGACCCACATACGAAGTAACTAATATATCAAGTTCAACGAAAAAACTGCCCTATTCACAAAGGCTCGAAGCCAATTATAGGACCATAATAATTAGATCATAGCCATGTGCCCTTGTCCACATAACAAGGAATTAACATACAAAATATTATTAGCCCACCATCCCTACTTTTGAGCGTAGCGATGAGATAGAATTAATATACACAATAATCTCGACCTGTAATAATAATAATAATAATAATAATAATGACTTTATTTAAAGAGGGTTACACAGTTAGTAATACAACTAATCTTCCCTGAGGCCCTCATGAAAAAAAAAAATTACAAATTAATAATGGTTGTTAGGATTAGGGAAGGTTAGGGGAAGGGTTTGATTTAAGATTAAGGTAGGAATAGGGTTAAGTAGCACATGTATGTATAGATGGCGGATCACTAAAATTAAGGGGGACCTAAACCATTTAGATGACCCGATTTCTCATTGGGTTAGTGATTTAAGGATAGAGTTAAGGTTCTGATTAGGGTAGGGTTAGGGTTAAGGTAAGTAGTAAATGCATATTTAAAAAACCATCTAAACAGAGAAAGATAATGGTATCAATTGTCTCTCGTTGTCCCAGACCATTTTTTTTTGAAAAGTCAAAACATTTTTATATTTTTTTATGTTTTTATACAGGCACTATTTTATGTAAAAGAGGACACGAGTGTGGTGAAGATAAAGACATAATAATTGAAGTTGACAATCCCTCCTTTGGAAAACATTTTGTAAGAATCTATTTCTGCATCTGTCCGTACTTTTTGTCCCGTTCCTTATATATAAATATGACAGTTATCAATAACGATCAATTCATCGGGATCGATTCCTGCTGACGAACAAGACATTTTGTTTTCTTCTTTTTTCCTGATGTGAAAGACTTAAATAAATGGGGGATATCGTATGGGCCAACATGAAGAAATTTGGACTCCTTCTAGAAATGAGCCTTGGATACGGACTCAAAGTATCCCCTTTTGTAACCGCCAAAATACAGCCTTATCTTTTTTCGACGCAGTCGGTATATTTTCGAATTGTGACCTTTGAACTAGAAGACGCTAACCGATGATAACACATAGTTTTAAAGACAAACTTGCATACCGATTGGACAAAAATGGTAAAAAATTCTGCGTACGAACAATTTATTATATTTTACTCAGAAAAGCATCCTATTTGATCCCTGATTATTAAAGAGCCAGATTGGCGTTTTAGGTGGTAAACTTTAAACAATAAGTTTTAAGCACAAGAATGCCATTTAGAACTAAATATACAATAATTACACGATTAAACCCCACGTCGTGTAATTTTTGACTATTTCTTCTGGGATAAAAGTATTTTAATTTACTGACCAACTTATTTGTAAATAAGTCACACCCTGGTGATGTATTTACGCCATACTTTCTTAATTTGATCGTCTGACACACACTATAACGATATAATAATCATTTAAGTCATTATGTAGTAATATCATTGAATAATGACACAGTGATTCGATGAAACATTTTTTAACTTTACACGTACAGCCTATGATCATTATGAGTTGAATTCATTTATGGTTCTGTTAAAATTATGTATTGGAACACCAATTACCCATACAATTTAGTCTGTACCGAACCCTCCTCCTTAATTTTGGAATAGCCTACATGTGATATTAAAGATTTAAATTCAAATTTAGTTGGCATGGAATTGCCATTTTTATGTTCCTGTGAGCACAACACAATTATAATTAAAATATTTCAGTTAGAAGTTCCTATTTCAAAAGATAGTAAAATTATTAAAATAGCAAATTGTAATGATTATAACATGATACATGTAAGTACATATGCGCTTATATGTAGTACAAAATTAGGAGTTGTGTTGAAATTTTAAATAACTTTGTTTTGAGTTAATATGAGCGATACCTGGCAAGACAATTTAAAAAAAATTACGAATTCGAGATATAAATAGAAAGGTTTGTATTTTTTATAAAACATTGTGGTCTTCAACGTCTTACATTGCTTTCATTGGGAATATCAAAATATGTTTATTGTTAGATCTATGATTTTTAAAGCAATAAATGCTTATCTCCTTTCTTTGCGTCCGTCGTCATTCACATTCATACAGGAGTTGAACTGCAAATTCACTTTTTGATAATACCTAATTGTTTAAAAACATGTTTGTAAAATCCATGATGAATACAACAATGCAGCAACCTTCTTGTTCTAATATCATGTATATCATAGCCTAATTTTATTTTGATTTGATACAGTTAGCAGCACTTTAATTATTGTTCTCTAATTTTGACACCGGTGTGGAAAATATAGTTCTCGTCACTATTGAATTTGTTGTTCTCAGCAGTTTATTGGTTAAAAATAATAACGTCATAATAAGAACTCATGACGTCATAAACAAAACACTTTCCATTTACCGCGTATTCAAGTCATGAACGTATAATGGAGGTTGGGAGAATTTGTACTTCATTTCGCAAATTTACTACTTTTTAAAATTAGGGAAACAGAATCTTACACCAGTACTCTTGGATAATCGGATTTCTCTAATCGATACAGTTAAATTATGGAATTTTAAGTTCGAGCCTTCGGGTCGTTATCTTCGTCCGGCGACTAACAGCCAACTTATAAAAAGGCTCGGCCTTAAAATTCCATAATTTAACTATCTCGATTGGAGAAATCCAATAATCCACTCGTACCAATGTAAGATCAAATATATCTTTCCCTCTACATTAATGAATGTTTCTTGTCTCTTTCGTTTGTTACATTTGTTGTTTGTAAGGTTTAACAGGCATCTCTAAAAGTGAAATGCGTCGACTATCTTTTAAAAAAAAATATTACTTGTTCACATGTATATAAAGGGTCTTTATCACATAGTTGAAGAACTCTTAAAAAACGTTGCTAAGTATTGTCCGTGGAAAAACTTTCTATAATATCTGCACCTGTTAACGCGCTGAGCAGCTCTGTAGATCGAATCCTTCACACTACAGGGCGTATGAATACATCATGTCAGAGAATTGTCAATTGCCATTAAAGTACCTATAAGTAGTTTTTTTCACCTCGTTAAAATTTCGAGTTGTTTCGAAAACTGTGGGAGTTTATTCTGCATAATGTAAATTTCACGATTCGTTATCAACGCGAAAATAGATTATTTCACATTGTTTTTTTTTGTTGAATAAAGAACTAAATTTTTTAATGGCTTTAGCATATCCATACTGTGCAACATAATTATTTTTGTAAATCAAGACGCTGTTCTGGCTGTAATTCCCTCGTTTCTTTAGGTATTTGAGGTTGCTCTGCATAAACTATTTCTTTCTGCAAGCTCATTTCCTTTACTGTAGTCATCGCCAGAAAAATGTATTCTTGCTAAATATTTCAAGATTGGCATGCACATTGACAAATATGTTTGTTATATTCTTACCGCGCGTACTTTTCAAAAGTTCGCAGACATGGATGTTTGAAAAAGAAAGAGATGAACAACTCTATCTTTTTTATGTTTTGCGTGTTTTTTTCACGTTCCAACTTTTACAAAAATAGCGAAAATTAAATTACAGTAAAATACTTATACGGTACGTTAATAATCTTGTTGTATATAATTTGTGTCCTACTGCATGGTAAAGTTACTGCTGGAAGCAAACAGTTTCAGATTTGAAAATCAAGAACTAAAATTTGATTGATTTTATTGAATGTAGCAAGCAATATTTTAGCTATATTCAAGACCAGAACAAGTAAACAAACAATAAACCAACGGCAAACCGGGGTGGGATGGAATACGGAGAACTGCCACTGGAAAAGTATGGAGTATTGGGTAGCGGCGGAGAATGTAGCTATTTGCAGCGGCTACAATGAGATTGCTCTTTTTTTGAAATCTACAACAGGGGTCTTTATCGTGTAAAGGAGTGTGGCACTCTCCAAACACGTTACCCGCTATGGTCCACGGCAAGGCTTTCCGTATTATGAACTGATAACCCCAACAAGAGGGTATCCCATATCCGCCACCCTAGGATGCGATGGGTTTCTCTGTTTGTCGAGCACTGCGAACCATCCCAGTATGGTCCATTAACTAAAGTTTGTCACCTGTTGAATAATCTCCTGGAGTTGTAAATGTTATACCAGCTGTAGCCTCCGTTTGGCCATATCCTTCCAGTACCTGGAAAAATATAACTTCTTATCAATTTTTACGGTATTATTCAATTAGTTAACAATACAACTGCCGATATGATATATTTTGCCGAACCGTTCCAATACGGACCTAACTTGTCCAGTATCAGTACTGGTCTGATTCGAGCTGTATTGGCCCGATTCCGAATAATATTGGCCTGATTGTTTTGGTCTTGTTAATTAATACAGATATCATTATGTGATGTTTTCTGAATTGGCTTAGTAATTGGTTCTCCGCCAGCTATATTGGCCTTCGTCTGCCCCTGAGGCCAATACAGCAAGCATTGCTGCAATAACTAGACCAATACAAAAATCCTCACGTAATAATAATATAGGCCAGAACGCAATTGCATATTCTTAGACAAAACAGTATGATTTAATTATGTTTAAATATTATTTTTAATGGCTAATAATCATGTTTCCAGTCAAGTCACAAAATGAACAACATTTACTAAAGTTACTTTGCAACAAACACACTTCTTTCCTAACTTCTACAAATTAGTTTCGGTGTTTGCAAATATATCACAATAGGAATGCTGACATCAATAGTTCTCAAGATTATCTGATCCATTAGACATTTGTTAAAATCAATAACCAATAGCATGCAACAAAGTAAACACAGTAAACAGCTGAGATATGGATTGAATTTTTACTGGTAATCATATAAAGAACACAGGGAAATTTAAATAAAATTTTAATTAATCTGTCACAGTAGTTTCATATAATATTTGTATACATACTAGTATTCCCAAATGTTTCACCATATGATCGGAGTAATTTGAATATAGGTTCTTATTATATAAAGTTCCCGAAAAGTGGTTTTCTTGAAAATTTAGTCATACAAAACTTCGGGCAATTCCACGAAATGAACATATCAATGCATTACAATAATTAGAATAGTTTTAAATTAACAAATCATTAACGTCAATTTATCATACAAAAAATTTGATCGCCGTCGATATTGAATGCCGCCATCTTCTTACATTGGTTACGCTAAAAATAGTTCGGTCAACGTCATTTATCCTAAAATAAATTGAGTCAACTTCATTTGTAAAAAAATTAATTTAGTTAAAACCCTCAACCGGAAGTAATCTCGACCAATCAAAAAATTATTATAAAATATCATGACTGCAATTCCTTTATTCCTTAAATAGATCCATATTTTTGCAACCGAGGAACTTTGTAAACACAGTCAAGATCAATAGTTTCTAAGAAGAAGACATTTGCAGTGATCACGACTTATTGATGGTTATCGTTCGCCTACACAATAACAGAATCGGAATATTTCAGGCAATGATAGACGGATAGTTGCATCATTGACTCCTCTTGGATAACACACACACACACACACACACACTCACACACACACACACACGCGCACCCTCCCCCCTACACATTTTAAAGTATTGTGACCAACCATATAATATACGTTTATGTCTACGATTCACCCCGGTTAATGAAGCTATATATTTATATAGAGGATTAGACCGAAGGGTCTAGACCGCTGCACATAATGCAGGCGATTTGGTGCCACAGTGTCACAACGGTGTGAGTTTGATTCCCGCTGAGGGTAAGCAAAAATTTGACAGTGAATTCTAAAAGTGTTGGGCTTAATTTGTAGACGTTTATATAAACATGTCTAGAAGGCATTTTTTGTATATATAATATAGGATAAGTAATAGAATTATATACAAACGTGAAATATTGTGACAACCATATAATATATCTATTTATTCTGTATTACCATTAAAAACATACAAAATGGTATTGTCGTTCTTACATACATCCTTCTTATTGGAAATATCGAGTCCAACCCAGGCACCAGATTACCTTATAGTAAAACCAGACAAGATATTTGTACTGGTAAATTGAAAATTGTACATATGCATCTATGTAGTTTACTACCTAAACTTGACCTGATTGACATAGAACTTTCTGATAATGATATCATACTCTTCTCAGAAACTCATCTCAGTCAGGAGGTTAAAAATGATGACCTTATTTTAAATGGTTTTAACATCCTGTTCGTCATGATAGAAATCGATATGGTCCGTAAACGAAATCTATCCATGTGAGAAACCAGAGTTTAATAGCACTGAAATAGAAATATTATGGGAAGAAGTTAACATAAATAATACGAAAGCAATGATTGGATTTCTATACAGACCTACTCAGTCCAATGCTCAATACTGGAATGAATGTGAGACAAATATTCAACAAGTATTGGATTTAAATATTCCTATTTAACAAGTGCAAAAAAGTGTCCCAACCCCTGAAGCATGAAGGTAGTATTATTGTTCATCCTTCTGAGAAGTGTGAAATCTTTTATAAATTTTTCAGTGATATTTCCCATATTGATGAAGAACCTGATTTACCAAACACAAATATACATGTTATTTCTGAAAATATATGTCCTGATCTACAGATAACTGAGGATGAGGTCAGAGATCAATTAAAGATATTAAATTGTAATAAACCTAGTGGTCCCGATGGTGTGGCACCAACTATCCTACGTAACATCTCAAGTTCTATTGTTAAACCACTTACAATACTATTCAATCAATCAATACAGAGTGGACGACTTCCTTATATTTGGAAACGCTCACTTGTAACACCAGTTTACAAAAACAAGGGTTCAAAATCTGATGTCTCGAATTTCCGACCAATATCTCTTACTTATGTATTGTGTAAAGTAATGGAAAAAATTATAGTTAAACATTTACATAACTATATGATTGAATGCCTTATTACAGAACATCAGTCAGGGTTTCAACCCAAGGACTCAACTATTAAACAACTTCTTAAGATATATCACACTATAATTAGCAACTTAGATGTGGGAAAAGATTTTGTTTGTTTGAATGGTGTTTTAACGCCACTTTCAGCAATTTTTCAGCTATTTCATGGCGTCCAGTTTTTATTGGGGGAGGAAGCCGGAGTACCCGGAGAGAACCCCCGACCTGCGGTAGGAAAACTGGCAATCCTTGTCAATTAAGATTGGAGTCGAGTACACGCTGCATGCAGTGAGAATCGAACCCGCAATCTCAGTGTTGACAGACCACGTGATCAATAGTAGACGAACTACCTTGACCACTCGGCCACCGAGGCCCCTGTGGGAAAAGACACAAGATTTGTATTCTGTGATGTTTAAAAATCATTTGACATAGTATGGCATAAAGTGCTTATACATGCATAAGTTGAATAAAATGGGGATTTCAGGAAAATCGCTAAATTGGAAATCAGACTATTTACAGAATAGAGAACAAAAAGTAGTCCTTGATGGTTTTAATTCAAGGTGGGAAGAGGTTGATGCAGGCGTTCTCAGGGATCAGTTCTTGGTCCTTTTCTCTATATAATAATATATATTAACAATATCACTGAGTGTATTGATTGTGGAATACAACTTTTTACTGTTTGTAATAGTGGATAATAATAACTACATAGAAGCAGCAAATAAATTAAATGCTAACTTAGCTTCTATACATGATTGGTTTAAGAAATGGGCTTTAAAGTTTAATCCTGATAAAACAGAATCACTCCTTTTTAGCAGGAAGAAAGTTAACCATTCTCCAATCCACTTTGGTAATCTAGACAATATTGTAAAAGATGTAACCTCCCATTGTCTTTTTTAGGTCTTGAATTCCAAAGTGATTGCAAATGGAATAATCTTATAAATAAAATATATAACAAAGCATGTGAGCGTTTAAATATACTTAGAATGCCTAAATTCCAAGTGAACAGAAAAGTACTAATAACCATTTATATGTCATTTATTCCACCAATTTAAGAATATGATGATGTTGTATGGGATAAAGCTAATCTATTATAGAGTGTGCAAATTGAGGCAGGCAGAATTATCACTGTTTTAAGAATAAACTCGTCTAAAACTAAACTTTATGAAGAACTTGGATGGGAGCCTCTTTATAAGAGAAGAGAAAAACATAAACATATATTATTATATAAGGCTTAGCGCCACAATATTTACTTGATATTGTAAAACCATCTACAGTCAATATTCATAACTATAATCTGAGAAATGCTATTTTAGAGAGTACTAGTAATTTTAGAATCCCTTTTTGTAATTCTGTATCTTATGAATAACTTTGGAATAATCTTACAGAGTTAATAAAAACAAGTCCCTCAATTGAAATATTAAAGGAAAGGTTAAAATCTGATGTACTGGCTTGTCCAGAATATTTCAATGAAGGAAATAGAAAAGACAATATAATACTCTGTCAGATTCGAAATGATTCCAGTAATCTGAATAAACACTTACTATGTCATCATTTATATGATACCGTTAGTTCTGCCTGTCCTCGTTGCAACCATCCAAATGAAGATCCCAGCCATTTTTTTTAATGTATTGCCCCTCTTATAGTATTTAGAGACAAAATCTTATGAATACATTTGTAACTCTAAATATTGATTTTACCATTCAAAATATTTTATATGGCAGTCCAATTTGTAATAATGAACAAAATAAAACTTTAGTCATCTCTGTGCATGATTTCATAAAGGGAAGTAAAAGATTTAATTAATTAACGAATTAATTAATTAATTGGGATACAGGGATATATGTATATATAAATGAATATTAATTAATATTATTAATGCATTTATTAATCGAGAGCACCAATGATAATTATGATGACTAAAATATTATGTGTTGTTTCTCTATTTTGTTTGAATATATGTTTGTTCTGTTTATTTATTTATTATTATGAGTTATCTATCATCTGTAGTTCCTTCCTTTTTTTTCTCACGTACTCGAAAAGCCACAGATCTCACATTCCATATCCTTGCTTGGAATCTGTCTACATCTGGTTATGATTCATACCTGTAAATCCTCAGATAATAATTACACAGAAACATTACAATAACCGAGATTTTTGGCTTACAATAGAATTTGAGTTGTCTTTCTTTGACTTTATAATGACATGTCTTCCATTGTTTGATGTTACCATGGAGAGGATATATATAGGCTTGGTCCTGCTATCCAATCCAATTCATGTATTTCATGAATAAAATATGTTTAAATCAAATCAGAAAAAATCATTATATTTATCTATCAAGTGGATTTCTGAAGCATGAGAAATACAGGGTTAACACTAAATATTTATATATGACAACAAATTAAGCCCAACACTGTTAGAAATTTGTACCTGCTAACCTATGTAATACAAAATATATACAAATAGATTCTTTGAGCTAATGAATACAAATTATCGTTTTGTTCTTATTGGCTCAGCCAAATTCTGTAAAATTGTAATGTCAATTTTCAAATAATATTTACATTTCAAAATATTGCTTCTTGCAATATATCATTTCTAATGTTACATGTGAATCCTTGGTAAAATATAATGTATGTTTCAAATGGACCATGGTAACGTCACGTTACCGATAACGACTTTATCTGTATACAATACATCCACTGTGAAGATCTTAGAAGGGATGAAACCGGTCGTGGAATACTTACATTATTATTGTGATCAATTGAGTTATGTTGATTTCAAAATATATTGTGACATTCATTTCCGAATTTATATATATATATTATAAATATATATTCGTTTAAAAAGTTGTACAACAACATCTAGATATATAATTAATGCGGAAACAAAGTTTTACACTTAAAAAATTGAACATAAAGTGTAAAACTTTGTTCCCGCTTTATATATTATTATATTATTATAATATTGTTAAAATATAATATATTATTTTATTATTTTAGTCTGTACAATTATCTACGAATTATCGATCGAACATCCGTACCATTGTTTAGACGATATATATATATTGTGACAACCGTATAATATATCTATCCAGTGGATTTCTGAAGCATCAGAAATACAGTTTAATATAACATATTTATATATACGTCTACAAATTAAGTCCAACACTGTAAGAATTAGATTTTTAATACTGTCAAAGTTTTGCTTATCCTCAGCGGAATTCAAACTCGCACCGTTGTGACGCTGTGGCGCCAATTCGCCTGCAATATGTCCAGCAGTCTAGACCCCTCGACCAAATCCGCTATATAAATAATATAGCTTCATTAACCGGGGTGAATCGTAGACATACACAAAGTACATGTGTATTAGCCTGTGACGATGGAACTTTGGTAACTAATACGTATTAATCTGACAGAAATCTAATTCAGCATTTTTGTATATATTATATAGGATGACAAAGTTAGTTATCATAGTCAAAATAAATAAATAATATACAAACGTCTAAGTATTGTGACAACCAAATAATATATCTATCCAGCGGATGTCTGAAGCATCAGAAATACAGGGTTAATATCAAATATTTATATATATGTTTACAAAAAAAACCACTGTTAGAATGAGATTTTTAATACTGTCAAATTTTTGCTTACCCTCAGCGGGATCCTATATAAAATATACAAAAATGCTTAATTAGATTATTGTCAGATAAATAGGTATATGAAAATAAAGTTGAAAAATCCACTAAAGTCTTTATTTATTACACTTTTTGCATTAAATAAATCATATAAATAAATCCATCAATCAATTAATCACGGTACTATCCAACCGGTTTCATCTCTCTAAGATATTCATGACTGAACTGATACATGTTATATATGTATCGTCATGTTTGTCGATCTGATACTTAATAAGTTTACTGGTTGGTACTTTCGTAAGACTCATATATATATGCGTAAAATGTTGATGTGAAAACCTCCACAAGTCACATAATATATGAAAATAAAGTTGAAAAATCCACTAAAGTATCTATTTATTACACTTTTGGCATAAAATAAACCATATAAATAAATCCATCAATCAATTAATCAAAGGATAGAACTGCGATTAATTGATTAAACCAGTACTTCCCAGTTCCGTTCATACTTTTTTGAACGACTTTTGGGGAACCAATTTTTTTCTTGCTAAAATTAAACAAATATGGCGACCATGTGTCTTGTACGCTTCAGACAATAAATTAAGCCAGTACACTCGAATTTTGGCGATTCAAATATCTTGAGTGATGTATCGCTTAAACGAAAAGCTATTTAATTGAAACAGCTGTATATTATAATGAAATCATTTTTGTATAGAGAAATACATATAAATACAAGAAAATATTTTAACAGTACACATCGTTTTGGATTTATTGTACACATTGCTGAATGACGGGAAATAGCCTAATTCGAATGTGGACGAATTGCGAGTGTTAAGGCATATAAAACGATAATTTAAAATTGCGTTTCTTGTAATTTCAATTATGAATCATTTCAAATACACACAATAGCCGTAACGTTAAAACTATGGAAACAATATTCCTATCACAAACCTACATAAGCATCTCGGTGTCACTTTTAGCGATGATGGAAAATGGCAGAAGCACATAGAAACTATAATAGTTAGTGTAACAAAACATTTAAATGTTTTACGTAAATTAAAATATCAGTTAAGCAGAAAAACCTTAGAAAATTTTAATTTAGTTTTTATTAGACATTTTTTGAATATGCAACTGAAGTCTGGGATAAATGTGGTATTAGCAATGCTAATAGACTGGAACAGTTACAATTGGAATGTGCAAGAATAGTAACTGGACTGACGATATTTACTAAAAAAGAATTAATATATCAGGAAATTGGGTGGGAGACATTAGCTGTAAGAAGACAAAGAAGGAAACTACAAATGTTTTACAATATTATAAACAAACAGGCCCCGGACTATCTTTGCAAATACCCCCAAATATACAAAGTATAACAACATATGCTTTAAGAAATGGCGAAGATATTATTCTGCCTTTCTGCAGATTGTCTCTAACTAAGGACTCATTTATACATGCCACAATAAAAAATTGGAACAGTCTTGAACCGTCAATTCGACATTCAAAGTCTCTCGGACAATTTAAAATGGAAATGAAAAAACAATCAATTAATAACAAAAATATCCCGGAATATTTCTCATATGGACCGAGAAAACTTAATATAATTTTAACCCAATTAAGATGCTCTGCGTCATTCCTAAATAATGACCTATGCAAAGCTAATATTACCACAGACTCTTCCTGTCGTTGTGGCTCTGCAACTGAAAATGCACAACACTACTTTTTTGAATGTCCACTGTATAATGACTATAGGGAATTACTTATCAATGATCTCACTTGATTACCTAATAATATCGCAATGGGCCTTAACTTACGAGTTTTTGGTAAGCCAGAGTTAACTATCGATAAAAAAAACTGTATTTAACTATGTTTATACATCTACAAGATTTCTTATACTTTAAGCACCATCAAAGAACGTTAATCGTAGCTTCGTAATCATCACTATATAGCTACATGTATATTTATTTCATATTTTGATACTTAGTGTATTTGTTATTTCTCCTTTTCTTCAACAATATTTGTTCTTATCCATTTTATGTAGCTTATTATTATTATTATTATTATTATGATTATTATTATTATTATTATTATTTTCATGCTCGTTCGTATAAATATTACATGTAAATTTTATATTTTGGAGAGGACTTCATAAGTATGATTTACTTGTGTCCAATCCATTTTGTTATTAACAAATAAAATATGTTTAAACTAAACGTTAAAACTATCTTCTTTTTTCTCGGTCACAACAAATCAACGAAATGAACAAGATGCAGGCGTCACCAACTCCATGTCTCAGCACAGCTCCATCAATTTTCACTGATAAATCCATTGAACAATCGACAACTATTGTTTTTCCTGTTCGTATTTAAAAAAGACGTCTAGCTAGGTTTACGTTGCGTTTGAACAGATATGACGTCACATATGATGTTAATATAAACCGCGGGAACATTAGTATACGAATTATCGTTTTTTGATGAGTCTTCTTTTGTTTTTATTAATAATCATCTCGGCAAATCGTAAAATGTATCTGTTGTCAATGCCAGTTATTCCCTTCAAACCGACCACGTCTTCGTCTTCAGTTCGTTGTGTATATTCCTACGCCTCACACACTTATAATGAAATTTTATTTTGAGAAAAGAATAATAATATATAAAAACAATTTTGGAAAAAGTATAAGGATTAAACGCTTATTTTCGGTAATTCATCGATGAATGAACGAGGTCGACTCACTCACGAACTTATCATAAACTTCGGCCGTTTATTTGTTTGTGAGTGAGTCGACCTTTTGAGTGAGTTGACCACGTTTCATAAATCGATGAATTACCGAAAATAAGCGTATAATCCTATAATTTACACAAAGTGACCAACGAATGGCCTTAGTCATTGATTGTCAATATAAATAAATAACGTAAACAAGTCATAACATATTGATCTTAAACTTTCTCACTCCAACTGAACTCAAAACTTCCATACATAGCACCAACCATCCCCCACCCGGGGACGCACTGTTACTTGGCTTTGCTCAAAAACTCCAACAAAAAGTTATCAAAATTACCAAGGTGACAAATTCATTAATAATCCAGACGCGCGTTTCGTCTATTCAAGACTCATCAGTGGCGTTTAAATCTAAATGTTCTTCAAGATATTCTTCATTGGGAGATGGAATAATATAAGTCCACTGGGATCGTGTAAATACACAATACAGGCAGTTAAAATACTATATACAGAGTCTAAAGAAAGCTGCCAAACCTAAATTATATATATACTATATCATATTATGTTACTTGACTTTCTAAAATATTCCAACAAGATGTAATCAAATCTACCAAGGTGACAAATTCATTACGCCAGACGCGCGTTGGGGTCTACAATTTAAACCAAACTGTCAAATTTTGTGCAATTTTTCATAGTAAGTCAGCCATTTTATTTTCTAAAGGGATCTTGTATTGTTTACAAAAGTTCGTCTGTTTTCGTTATGTTCAATGGTATTTGGACAAACCGCGAGACTTTTCCCGCCTTTACTGCAGACGACATTACCCGAATGATTTCGAACAGACAACAATCGATAGTTCATAACGTACACTTCAAATTGCACTTTAGAAAATCGCTCTATCAAAATGAAAAAAACGCCGCATTTGACAACGCTGTTTATTTTGAGGAAATAATTTCAAAATAAAATTTTCCGGATCTGCGTAAGGAGCATAAGCTCCATCATCTTCGGTAAGCAGTTTTAATTTGTCAGGCAAAAAACCTCCACCAAATAAAACCAACATTGAATATAATTCTATAGTGTAATTTTACAGCCGTTAATGTATCTACGTAAACATGCATGTTCTTACAAAAAGCAATACTTATCCGACTAAGTAACTCATATATTGGAAGGATTTCTTTTAGATAAAACTCATATAATTTGCACTTGTAATGCGACATAAAATTGCAGTGTTTTTAAATAGAAAATTAACATGACAAAACATAATTTAAAGAACTCTAAAGTGTTTCGTAAAAGCAGACACTTATGATGTCAGAGCCCGGGGTTTAAGTTGTCTTACTGAGTGTGTCTCGTTAAAGCAGACACTGCCGGGTATTTTTAAAAAATGAAATAAATATCCGGCTTATGTCGATTTTTCTTCTTTTTTTTGTGCATTCGGCCGTCACATCCGGTTTACATTAGTTGTCTAATGATCATAATGAAACTTAGAACTTACATATCTTGGTTAGATCTACTTAACTTTGCTATGACCTATATTTCACATGAACTAAGACAAAAAAAGTGTTTTAACGTCACCTTTACCTTTTGCAGTAAGACTACATGTAATTTTCTGTGAGGTTAAATTTAGATCGTAATGAGACTTGGTACGCACAGCCCAGAGCTAAAACCTTGTAAAGTTTCTACAAATATGCGACGAGCGAGATATCAGTGTATTCCAGACTTATTATAGTATAATTTATTATATTCTATCAAGGGAGGGACATCACTTCAATAATAATCCACAACCGTACTGTGTAAACAATCATAAATTTCAGGACATAATATTGACAGACACATAGAGTTAGTCAATTCATTTTTAATAAAATAACTAAAACCACGCTTGTTTTGCACGATTAGTCACATAAATTTACAAGTTGATAAAGTATCCAAAATTTTAACTATTTGAAGATCATTCATAGTTTTATATCTTAGATACAAACAGTCCTCTGTATTCAAAGAAATTTTCAAGGAAGCAATCGTTGTTTTCTGGCACATTATAACAGTTTTTGTTCTATCGGTTGTCTATTTCTTACATAAAATTTTATTTATGAACCTAACAGTAAGGCATGATGTCGGATTTGTCAATCTAAATTAGAAAATTAGTTTCATAAGATGTTTTAACAAAATAAGTGTAATTTGCTCCACTGAATTTGTACTGAATCTCAGACTAATCCCATCATAACAATTTTTGTTGTATTAAATATTCTACCTGAAACTGTTTATGTTACGCCAAAAAAGTTGGGGGACATAGATTTTCGGACCGCTTGTTCTTTATTCCGTCTGTCCATTTGTTCTTTCGTTCGTCCGTTTACATTGCGTTTAAGTTAATATATTTTTTTATGAAGCTGACGCCACATCTTTATGAATCTTAGTATACAGTTACAGCATGATGAGATCTTTTCAACCATGGCGAAATTATATATGGCTCTGCCAAATATTTCCCGTTGAGTGAACTTGCAGAAAAGGGTGTTTACCAGTTGATACCAATTAAGCAGGCCATCAGTATGAAACATTCTCTTCGTATCTATTTTTTTTGTGCTGTAAAAGTTTGTCTAGTTAATAATCAAAAATACTATTTAACAATGCCATGCGAAAAAACTAGTGGTGTCAACGGAAAGCATCCTCTGTATTGGGCATTTCCAGGATTGGCTGATGGACTTATATAATTGTTAGCTATGAAAAAGGAACATTCTGGTGGCACGTCTTGGACCTTTCCGTGGGAAGTAACCCATAGCCCCCAGCTACCCCAAAACCTATTTTTGTGTTATCAACGGAGAACGGAAATATTCTTATCACCTTATTAAGTTTTATTTCAAAATAATCTTAAATTCTGCCATTTATTTCAATTCATCAGAAGTAAACAAGAAAGAATACTGACCAAAATCTAGAATCAATTAATGGATCAACAAAGGGAAATCACTATTCGGGAATTTAAGGGTCGGTTAAAATATGGGTTTGATAAAGAAGCCTACGATTGAGAAATACTTGAGGAAAAGGATCAAGAGTCAGAGTACACCTTGGTTTCGTAACATGCTTGCAAGAAACCGATTTCAGTTGGTTTTGAAATTTTTTACCTTTGGTGGACAATAGAAATTTTAAACCCAAGGGTCACGTCAATTTCAACCCAACTGCTAAGTATTAACCCATTGTAGACCAGCTTAACATGCTATCTCAGTATACTTATGTTCAGTAATGACACAATACATTCCGTCAAAGCATTCATAGTTTTGGATTAGGCTGTGGATGCTTGTTGAAGCAGTTTCGGGCCTTATCAACCGTGTTATATACACCTCGCCATAAGATAAGCAACAGCCTATTTTTTCCAGGGATTCATTTAAGTTTTTATACATTTTAATATTTTTTAAAGAAATGACAATTTATTGAACATTAACGACAAATGAAACATACAAACATGTTTACAGTCGCTTTACTTATTGTTTGATGAAAAGATATAAAAAAACAGTGCAAATATAACTTTCATTACTAAAAATATAAGTTTGATTGCATACTTTAATTTCATGAACTTAAAAGTAAACACATCATCAAACAGATCAACGTTCAGGGAAAGAAAAGTCACTTTGAAATGTGTTAAACGCAAATCCTTCTCATGCTTTTGACTAAACGACGAAGTGTAGCATGTGGTAAATTCTGCCATTCATTTTGAATGGTAACACGTAGTTCTTGGACATTTTGACAAGCAGGTGCTCTGTTATTGATTTTACGGACAATGATATCCCAGAAATGTTCAATTGGATTCATATCGGGTGACATGGATGACAATGGAAGATACTCAATAGCTTCTCTTTCGATAACATCAATTGCAGCTCGATGAGGTCTTGCGTAGTCATCCATAAAGATGGGTCTATTTCCAAGTACATGATTGTCAAAATGTGGCACAATAATAGCGTTAATGAAGTCATTTCGATATTTCTACCCTATCATTGGTCCATCAACCACATACAGATTCAGTTTACATTAGTATGAAAATCCTCCCCACACTGAAACACCACCACCGCGAAACGCTGTAGTGCCTAGGATGTTGTTCTGGTTGTAAGCAGTGCCTCGTTGTCTCCAAACGCGCATGCGCCCATCAATATGACGAAGAAGAATCTGCTTCGGTCGGTCCAGTGTACTCGTCGAATATTCCAGTGGCGGTTATATCGTGCCCACTCGAAACGTGCTTGGCGATGTCTCTGTGTCAACAGTGGACGTTTCAATGGACGACGAGCTCTCTTTGCATTGTTTAGGCGCCTGTTAACTGTTCGAACGACAACTCTGGTTGCAATATTCCAATCGTCACGAAGATATGTTGCAGTGGCAAACGGTTGGCGTTTGGCTACACGAACAAGTGCTCTATCTTCCCTTTCAGATGTTTTCAGTGTGTGGACCTGACCTAGGAAGTTCCTGAATAGTTCCATCCTCTCGATGACGTTTCAGTAGACGGGATACAATATTAAAGTAAATGCCAAAGTGTTGTGCTATCTGACGTCAGCTCTGTCCACTACTACGCATTCCAACGATCTACCACTTTTCAACTTCACTTAATTTTCGTCTAGGCATTTTAAAAATGTAAAGATGAAGTCAAAAAAAACCAGAAGATGAACACTAAATCGTTAAGGAAGACAAGGCTTTTAGGCGTGATCGACTACCGTATGACAAAATTGTTTTGCGATTTAAAAATTTACCTGAGAAGTTAATTAAAGTTACTTTCCCGTGCTCGAATGATGGCTTTATAACACAAAGTTAATATTCATTCAGATTTTTTAAATTAAAAAAAATGTAGGTGTTGCTTAACTTATGGCGAGGTGTATAGTATACAAATGGAAGAAATACTGGATCGTATTTCTTCCATCTGTATACTATACAGTTGTGTATAAGTTACTATCGAAATCTTCATTGTTGAACAAATATTACCATGTTTGTTGTGATTGCTTCTTTTCATCCATTTCACTGTCAAAACATCTACTTAGCGTTCAAACGTACTTATCAAGGACACTTCGACAACACAGACAAATGCCTGCATTAATTAAAATCCCTCAATTTAAAAGAAACTAGTCCTTTTTCATAGAGAACAGAATGTTTCTCGTTGTTATCTATAAGGAAGGCTATAAAAAACCTATAAGACTTATCAGCACTAATCACAAGGCAAAGACAAAGCTCCGACGAAACAAACCGAAGATGATTTACAAGTATAATAAATATAAGGGATGAGTCGACCTTCAAGACACGATGACAAGTTTTTACGGGGACAATAGAAAAACCATAAAATGTGGAAGTAGATAGTTTTCAACCTTATACAAAAATTTCTATTTAATATATTCATTTCATATACACAATACACTTCCGATAATCATAAGATGTCTCGCCTTAGATTTACAGAGAGTGTGACAGATAGTTTAGCGGAAGAGCACTTGGCACACCGTGACAGCAATATAACTATTAAAAAATCCCAGTCATTTTTAGTAAAATTTTTAAACCAAAATACTGTCGTCATCGATGCCATCAATCATGGTCTTGTCTCGGTTTGTGTACACATTCATGATGTTGATATGGAGAACCGCACCGTAAAACGTAAAACTAATTTGATTAGACATATTTGTTTGAGCACAATAAGAAGGAACATCATGATTAATCCTGCTACAAACATCAGAAGAGCTGCTAGCTGTAGAGAAAACAACTGTTGAAGTTGCTAGAGGTACGTGTACTATGGTTCCAAGTCATTTCTTGCTGTGACAGAATTGCTTAAAATGTGAGATATGTCCTTGTGTTTTTTATCACTAATGGCAGAATACGTATTCACAGAAGCCACATTTTTGTTGCCAGAAATTTTGAATTATATCAGTTCCTTCAATATTGTTTTCTCGCAATTTCTGCAAAAGATATTTTCTTGCACTGTGATTTGTCAACCGTTTATTTGTGTCCAATTTGCCTTTCTCTTTCATAATTTTCATCAAACTTCCTAATTTTTATCGCCCATCTTTGGTCGTAGGTACCAAATATAACTTTTTGTATTTTCAAGTGAAATTGTTCTTGGTAATAGATAAAAAGGATCATCAGCATTGCTGAAATTGACTGGACGTTTTGATAATACATTTCATACATTTGGATAAGATTCCTTCTACTTCCCTTTTGTAAATTTTGGGATTTACCTCACGTACATCACACATATTTTCTCCCGTCCTTGTTTTAGTCTGACGCCCATAAAGCTGAAGATACCTTGTTCCGTCAGAAGCTGTATTTATTGTTACATCTCCCCACCTGTAAGCATTATAAGCAAGTCAGTTCTTATCAACATTACACTTGCAGATACAATTCAATAATTTTTTCACATTTCCATATTCACATTTCTACAGATATATTCGTCATGTAGTGGTAAGTTCAGTATGGAAATAATTTGAACTTCAAATAGAAGTTGTTAAAAAAACTATCCGATAGAAATAAATGGAAAAGCAGCTAAGATATCCTTTTCATATTTTATTTTTTATCAAGAAACAAAATAATTTTTGTACATATTATTTGTACCTGTTTTGAAAAAAGGATAGAATGCTAAGCAGAGCCTATCATTTTCACCACTATATAGAAAGATTATCTTTTCTGTTTGTTTGATTGGTGTTAAATTCACTTTTAGCAATTTTTTCCAGCTGTATCGTGGCACTCACGACTCGAACCTAAAACCTCAGTTTTTGAAATAATGTTTTTATTATTAAGTTACAAATAACAGGCGAAGCTGCGTGATGCATGAATAAAGAGCTGACATAAGTTCAATTGTTTACTGGTATATGACAATTTTGTATAAATGTACTAGTACTGTACTAACCTTAGATTGTAATGTTCTTATACAGCTCTTAAACCAAAGTGCACTGTATTGTTGAACCATATTGTGTTCAGTAGAGACTGTTGTGCGACTACCTAGTAGCTGTCTGTCATAGAGAATGTTGATTTCCTCATCTTTAAGGGGCCGAGATCGTATTGGTTTATTACCCTTGCCCTTGTGTTTTAATAATTTCTATTTTGCTCTCAAGGCCTCCCTTGTCAATTAAAATTTTTCATCTTTTGTTTCTGTGACAATGATGCAATGACCATACTTTGATCTTTTCAGTTTCCTGTCAAAACTACTGATGGTAGAGCGCAAGGTGCTTGGTTCTAAGTTCGCTTTTTCTCACAGTCAGAAGAAAGCTGGCAAGGAGTGGATGGTGGAATAAGCTGGATGTCTCGCTTTTCCTTCAACCGCAAAAATTTTGTAACTAAAGCCACATCACGCAGTGTCTTTTTCAGTGTTATGGCTTTGTTGGCCATCGATACATTCATAAATGTCATTCTCAGACATACTAATCAAAGTGGGATTAAATTGTGGAGGAATAGCATTGTCAGGTGTTACATTATGATCATCTCTTACTGATAGAATTATGGCGTGTCAAGTGTGTGTATTGGATAAACTCGTAGGTGTAACTGTCCCAGTAACATCTGTCTCTGGTGAAGAAAAACACAGACACGGTGGAATATTCAGTTTTCTGGTGGAACTAACGTCCCAAGTTGCATCAGTGTGTCATTGAGGTCATTATAAAAAACATCATCTTCAGACCAGTGCAGAATATTGGAGACCATTCTATATTACACTGTGGTAATTCCTCGTTTGAGAGTGACATTTTGCCGTGGTTTATATGTTTGGATAGTCTGCAGACAAAGCCGTGGAACGAGACTTTTTCCGTTTTGTGTGTGTTTTATTAATTATTAATTTATTTTTTTTTATATCAACATTTTAACGAGTTAATAATAACTTAAAATATGTATTAAAGATATAAACAATTTTATTTAATTAAATTTGTTGTGTTTTTACAATTTTTGTTTTGTACATATTGTACATATTCAAACGCCAAAAGACAATAGTTTAACATCGAAGGCCGATTGTTTACATTAGTTACGAACACACTGTGTTATTTCCTCTTATTCAGGAGCACACGATGCAAAAATGTAGATCCTAAATAGAGTAGCGTAAGAATCAATTGCCATAAGTACAAAATGGACAATGTTTAGTCACACATAAAGCAACAGAATAGTTAAATGATATTTTTCAAAAAAAACCGCAACAATATTGTTATTTGTGAATGACAGAATCATTCAAGTAAGATAGTGACTTATGTATGATGCTCCTGCTCAATAATCGCTCTTGTTTATGATCTACAGCATATAGGAATTAAATGATTGGCGCATACTCATGTTAAACATGTAGACATGATAATATGAAATGCTAAGATTTACGCAAATAATTGTGATCCGTTATAAGCTTAGTACCTATAAATAATTATGAATCTATGAATACTACTAAATGCCTTCAATACTGAAGTAAAATACTGCAAAATAAACCATTTAAATCAATGATAACAATTAAACCATGCATTTGCGTTGTATGAAACGATGCACCTTACGATATACCATGCGATAAACGAAACATGCACGATACGATATACCATACGATTGACGAAACGATCCATAAAAACGATACGCTTAATCATTCCGTCTTACCGTTTATCGTGTATCGTATTGTATATCGTTTTTATCGTTATTTTGCAGTATTTTCCTGTGATCTTTGTGTGCGATATTGTTTACTTAACGACGTCTTGACAGCGAGCTGAGATGGGCCTAGAGTGATATGGAATAATATCGGACACAAAGATCAAAGGAAAATACTGCAAAATAGCGATAATATTCCATCTCACTCTACTAGCTTGAGATAGGCCCATCTCAGCTCGCTGTCAAGACGTCGTTAAGTACACACTGTGACGTCACAATGTTACAAAACAGCGATAAACAGATTATTTACGTTTTATGAAACTCGATGTATTTTCTCGTCATCTCATCTCAGGGCTGTGGCCCGTCGATGATATATGGACGAGAAAACGCATCTCGTTTCAAAAATCGTAAATAACCTATAAATATCAGTCATTTTAAAATGAATTCGGAAGTGATTTTCCGAATTCAATATCCCATTTAGTTTATAAAATCTTAAAGTTCCATATTTCAACATAATCACATGTGCAGCACATTTTTATGTACTAAGCAAAAAATCATTTCTTGGACGAATTGGGGTAGGTTGCATTAATTTCGACATTTTTAAACAATATTCGTATTAATTGTTTCAGTAAAAATATTATTTTTTTCTAATCAAATTACAAGTAATTCGCTTAATTTAATATATATTTCAAGTATTCACGAAGTATTGGTAATCGATCATACTTTTACGAGATAGCAGCACATTTTTTGTTATAGATTAATTTAATCAGGGACAGTCTATACTTTGTTTCGACCTACCCTGATTTAATACAAATTGCAGATGACACGCCCGTGCATTTCTATATAAAGCGACATCGCCATATTACGATCATTGCACATGTGATTAAAGTCACGTAAGAACCGATATACACACTGTCATGACTGTAGTTGAACATGATTATGTGCATTAACGTATTTCATTGACAGCCAATTGTGTCTATTTTATATAGGTTGACAATTTTACTCTTCGAACACTTGCAGTAAGTAAATAATATTCAGACGTCTCAGTGTTGCAACAACCAACAATGTATGTATTATCTAACTAATGGATTCTGAAGCATCAAATACATGGTAAAACATAATTGTTTATACATGGTAAACTGATTAAACCAAACATTGTAGAATATAATTATATTGTCAGTGTGGCAAATTTAGGCTTATCTGCTGTGACTCAATGACACACGTTACCCTGAAATCCTTGAAACAGATTAATCTTAATTTTATCAACGTGAACATGTCAAATTTTTGCATATAAAAGGCATATCTACTCATGTTGTCCATCCTTGAGTTCTATAGTTCTTAAGTAAGGCAAATTACAGTTATATCATTAAAATTTTTAGGTGATAATAAACCCACCCTATCCCCCGAAACGCATACGTACTTACCAGACATCCAAAAGCACATCTGCAAAAGTCTATGACTCTTGGATCAATAGGGGCTGAGCCAGTAATAATGACATTAACTTTTCCACCAAGTTGTCGCTGTATTGCCCCAAATACAAGATAGTCCCAAAAACTGTTCTTTCTAATAATTCCTCTATAATAATAATAATAGTATATAACATAAAAATGAAATTAATACAATTCGGAAACCGAAAGTAAAAATGTTTAATATCATGCTAAAACAAACTAAAGGTGCAGTCACACTACACCGCATAGCGTTAACGGACGCCAAACGCAAAGGAAAATGCGGCCTAAAGTTATCTGGTGATGAAAAGCATTTCCCGCTGCTGCTCTCATGATCGCTGTACGGGGCGCATAAAACGTGCAAAACGCACAATGACTGAACGATCAACGCACATATACCGGATGAACGACGTACAGTTAACGGACTTTAACGTACTAGTAACGGATTTGTACCGCACAAAACGTACACGCAGCGTACACTTACGTTACATCCGCTGCATGTCCGTTAGTAGTCCTGTCGTAAATCAGGTCCACCGGGAAAGAACGGACTCGAACCGGACAAGTACAGAATAAGGAACGTACGAGTAACGAACAAAACGCATACCAGCGCATTGTTACCGAACATCTGACGGACAACTTTATCCGGTGCTGTACGTTCCAAATTTTGAACATGTTCAAAACTTTCCACCGAACGGAA
The DNA here is from genome assembly GCA_944474755.1 of Limnoperna fortunei. Taxonomy (NCBI): domain Eukaryota; kingdom Metazoa; phylum Mollusca; class Bivalvia; order Mytilida; family Modiolidae; genus Limnoperna; species Limnoperna fortunei. The sequence goes on from OX104117.1 coordinate 52,904,749, forward strand.
CGAACACCGCCGGGCATCGCCGGACAAGAAGCGCAAACGCCGCGTGATAAACGGAAAAGAAACGCATGCGAACGGACATGGGCGGATTGAAAATTTTGTTATGCGTTGGACGGACGTTCGCTATACGGTGTAGTGTGACTGAAGCTTTTGATTTAAGCATGAATTCGAGAGCCACCAAATAGATAGTCTTGCAAAACAGCAATAAAGTATGAGTAGCTGATGAATATCGACAGTTAGCAGAGAATATTTGGTTCTAAATAACGCTGAAGGATTAAGAAGGACTGCGTACAACAGATCTAATGCGTCATCTTTCCATCAGGTATTGGTAATATTTGTTTCGGCAGTTTATAACCGAGAAGTCCGAAAGTCAAGGCAATTATAAATTCGGATATAGACAACTATATACAGCGCAACACAATACAGAAAAACACAAAACAGAAAGAGAGTAACCAGATCCTATTAAATTCTCTTCAGCAGTTGAGTAACGTTGAGAGTAGAAGGTGGCAAACCAATCTGTTTTAGTTGAATGAAATGCATTGTCTTAATGTGCTATGTTTTCGATAATTTCATTTAGAACAAAACAACAGTTATGTTTTCACATCAGCAGATGATTAAAAAGTGTTTGATTAAGGAGTAGTGGATAAACAGAGAGTTACAATGACACAAACACATGATGGCGAGTTATGGAACCTTATGTATTGACACACTTAAGAGAAAGGTATAGGTTGGTTCGTCAAACATTCTTATAATGATCATTCTTAACATTGAATAGGTAACGATATCAACAACGACAGTCACACAAAACACATATTTTTAATTATGTCATTGTAGTTCTCATCTTATATCGTACAATTAATATTACCTTTGTATTTCACTTCTTTTTTTTGACAATGCCAGATTAAACAACCACGATTTAAATGTGCTGGACTTAGTAGCAGCAAGCACCTGTTAAATAAAGAAAGAGGTAGCGCACAATAAAAGAATACATAATAATTAGGGCATATTCATTGCAGTTTAATGATACATCTAAGCTTAAACCAATTGAAACGTAAAATTAATGACTTGGTGATTAAGTCCTATAAATCCTTACATCAACTAAAATCCACAATCAGTGGCTGTTGTATGATCATCATAAGCATCATAACTGATTCCCTATCTTTAATAGAGACTTGTAAAAAAGATAAGAAAAACAAAAATAAAATATGTTATATATAAATATTTATTGTAAAATGTATTATTATATTTTAACTCATGTTTGCATTGGGGAGTAATGTCAAATATGGGCAGCTATTACACCTGGAACCATACTGTGAAGTGCTCGACCCAGATGCCCACTCGTTTGGGGGGGGGTTTCAAGTCATAATACGGAAAGCATAACCGCGCCCCACAGTGGGAAAGTTTTTTGAAAACCCCCACGCTGCTTGTACTATATAGACGATAAGAGTAGGATCATTTAAGCTGCTACCAAGAGCTAAATTTCCCCCCCCCCCTTTACACAATACTTCATACTTTTCCTTAAGCAGTCAAAATTGCATTCCTTTTGTCCAAGCAATCAATCAATCTACTAGAATAATAATTTAACATGATTATGATCTTATGGATCATAACTGGCCCCCAGACCCCTTGTGGGCCCTCTAGTTCAGACATCCGTTCACAGCAACTGTATCTACCAGGAAACCAAGTTTCGCACAAATCGGAGCATTTTTTTATTGTGTCGGCCATCTTGGATTCAAAATAGCCACAATAGAAAGTCGACATGTGCGTAATATAGTGCGGCGTAACATACTCTACTTATATACCAATAAATTTTTTACCGTAAACTTTTGGATTTTTCAGGATTATTTTTTCATTTTCAAAATGGCCGCCATTTTAAGGTAGCCGCCATGATCGAATTCAAATATTGATAACTAACATCTCATCGCAACATGGTAATCTAGTTTCGTGGGAATAGGAGCATTTTAAATTTTTTGGCGGCCATCTTGGATTCATAATGTTCGTCATAGAGAATCAACATCTGAGTCATATGGTGCGATAGAACGTACTCTACTTATATTCCAATTTTCGTCGAATCCGTTAACTTTTGGATTTTTAAGGATTTTTGTCATTTTTACAATGGCCGCCGATTTACAAATGTATAACCTGGAAGACATCACTTCTCATCATGACCTATTTTTTGGTATTTAGTGGTTAAGGTGTAGTTGAAGATAAGAGATAGGTGCCAATATGGCAAAGATTGGAAAAGTCCATGTTTTGCAATTGAAAATCCAAATTATTTCAATAAAAATATGAAATTACAGGTGCACAATGGCACTTAGTGATTAAGTGCATGTGAAAGTTTTGTAAAACTCCATTTAGCGGTGTAGGTAGGAAGTCTCTATAATAACATCGGTGATAAAACAGAGGTCTTTGCTTGCAGCTAACTATAAAAACAGTTGATCCAGGGTCTGTGGTGGTGGTTTTCGCTGGCGCACACGTGTGTCCAGTTGGTCCTATAAATGTTCGATGGGATTCAAATCCGGCTATTTTGAAGGTTGTAACAACACATTATGGTTATTCCGCTTAAAAAAGTCTCTGGATATTTGAGCTTGAGCATTGTCCTGCTGGACTTACTCCCTCTAGTGGTCGATTAATGCAAGAATATATGGTTAAAGGATGTTGCCTGAACCGTTGAGCGTACCATCACGCTCCTGTAGAAGGAAATGCACGCGACTCGTCACTAAACCAGATTCTGCGCTCTTCCTGGAATGTCCAGACCCCAATCCTGTTGCACTATCTGACTCTTTTACGGTCGATGTAACGCCGTCAAAACTGCTCCAAAATACGGTTTCCTGATTCTAATATCATGTTGTCGTAGGCGGTTTCTGACAGTTTGGGAGCTGATTCTTCGCAATCCACTTATCCTGACTGCAATTGTTGTTGCTGTGACTGTTCGATTACGTAAATGGAACACTCGGATGCACCTATCTTGACGTGCTGTGGTAAGGCGTGGTCTACCATTTCTTCGACAGTCATTAGTCGTACTGTCTGTTGGAATCAAGCCCATAGTCTAGAAAAGTTTCTGTGGTTTACATTCTTGGTCCATGCAACCCCGCTTTGGGAGACTCCAGCCTGTAATCGTCCGATAATCATGTTTCTGGTAGCTGTATCCATACACGGCATGGCAAACCTTTATTTTTTTAAAAGTTGGACCATCAAACCGATTCCTTTTCTACGCTACACATAGACGGTTGAGTAGATCACGAACTTTCGTTGGAACGCTTTCAAAATTTCGCAGAAATTCACAGTGTATGCACTGTTCCATTTTTATTTTTATAATGTGGCAAGATGGCAAATTTGAGTAAAAGTGGCCAAACCATTTAAAATGATCTGTACATTTATAAGTTTCAATTGTCATTTAAATTATTTATTGATAATTATGAAAAATTCATTTTGATAAATTAAACCGTAGCTATGTGTTTCTTTTTTTTAGAAGAGTATTTGATTAAGTAGTTGCTTCGAGCTCAGTAAGTTGTATAACAGCTATATTCATGAGATGAGGAGACCCTCTTTACAAACATCAAAGCAGTGGAAATCTGTAAGTTATTAAACTTCATTGTGTTCATTTCAGACAAAAAAATACCACATGTTATAATGATTATGAACTTCTCCTTAAACGTTTACGCTTAAATGCATACTCCATATAAAGTGTTATGTATGATGGGGAGGGGATTCTATGCTACTCTAGGTGCAATAAGAGTAAATAAGTTTTTAATAAAGTTTGAAATTATCGAAAGACAACACATATAAACTATTATTACTCTATGTAAATGAACGGAGGAAAAATAAATAGAGCTATCCTACAGACATGTCAGATTGCAGTCTCTTTGCACAAAACAATGATTTAAGAATTCGTGATATACTAGACTTAAAACCGTCATGCTTTTGATCAATTTAAACAAACCCAATCTTCTTTTAACGTCCATTTCATAAGTAAACAAGGGGCCTCGGTGGCCAAGTGGTCAAGTTAGTTCGTCTACTATTGATCACGTGGTCTGTCAACACTGAGATTGCGGGTTCGATTCTCACTGCAGGCAGGGTGTACTCGACTCCAATCTTAATTGACAAGGATTGCCAGTTTTTCTACCGCAGGTCGGGGGTTTTCTCCGGGTACTCCGGCTTCCTCCCCCAATAAAAACTGGACGCCATGATATAGCTGAAAAATTGCTGAAAGTGGCGTTAAACGCCATCAAACAAACAACAAACATAAGTAAACATGATTTGTTTTGTCAACATTTGAAAATTCGCACGTTTTTTTGTCAAAATTGTGTGGCTTATAACGATGGATAGTGACGCATGTCGAGTTACATAACGAGACAAAATATTGTTTAATCAAGAAATAATAACTACATTAAAAAGGGCGGTAATAAAATAGTGTCAGCTTCGATATGGAATAATTTTGTCAACAAACGGAACGGCACTATTTTTTACGGAAGCCGTAAGGGGACATGAAAAATAAGAAGAATTTTTTGTTAATTCGTTATCTCGATAAAACAAAATTGTTATATCGAGATCTCGATAAAACAGTCTATCCTTATCTAGAGAAAACGATATTGTTATGTCGTGATCTCAAAATAAATATATCGTTATCTCGAGAAAACGAAATTGTTTTATTACATGAATAGAATTTTGCGTGTTTTTGATTGGTCTAAAAACAACTTTTGGGTCACGATAAGTCGCAACAGTACTAAAATTACATAAAATGTTTGTACGCTGCATGATTCCGTTGCATAGTAGTCAAGCGGAATACGATATCGACCTGGTTTTTTATGTTTTAGCCAATCAAAATAGCAGTCTTAACAAATTCATTCGTCAAATCAAATCGATTGTAATAATTGTACATCGTGCGTGACAGCAATAAATGGTAGAAACGTCGTCTCTGCGATGTGTTGATTCATTTGTACTCTTCTCAATATTTGAAACTGGAATTTCAGGATTACCAGCAAATGAATATCAAAATGCAGTATTAAATAAAAAATATTAAGGGTTAACATTTACGAAATGTAAGCAGGGGCTCCAGTGGAAAAGGGATCCTCTGTTTTTCTGATCAAGGGAGATGGTTGTTTTATTCATGTAATAGAACAATTAATCGCTTTGATATACGGTCGCTATCAGGATTGATCAGCCCTAAAAATGTATATTCACCTCGCTCAGCGGCTCGGTGAATATAACATTTTCTCTGGCTGATAAATTCTGATAGCGACCTACATCAAAGTCATTAATTGTATAATATCGAGATCTCGATAAAACAATGTATCGTGATCTCTACAAAACAAGTGTCTCGTTATCTCGAGAAAACAATACTGTTATATCGAGAAAAAGATATTGTTACCTCGAGATAACAATAATCTTTATATCGAGATCACGATATAACAATATCGTTTTCTCGAGATAACGGTACACTTGTTTTATGGAGATCACGATATACAATATCTTTATAACGAGATCACGATATAACAATATCATTTTCTCGAGATAACAATACAATTGTTTTATCGCGATCACAGTATAACAATATCGTTTTCTCGAGATAACAGTATCGTTTTTTCGAGATAACGATATCTTTATATCGAGATCACGATATTATACAATTAATGACTTTGATTTAACAATATCGTTTTCTCGAGATAACGATACGTTGCTTTATCGAAATCTCGATTTAACAATTTCGTTTTCTCGAGATATAGGGAAACTAACACTGGGGGAAAATCTCAGACACCCAAGTGAAAAGATTTCGGTCTCCAATGAGGCTCTGCCGAGTTGGAGACCAAAAGAAATCTTTCACGCGGGTGTCCTAGATTTTCCCGTCTTGCCCAACCACAGGTGTTTGATTCTATTTCTCACTAATTCATTAAAAAAAATCAGGTTATGTTCTATTGAAATATGGCAACAAATAGAGTTATCTACCCTGAACGTAATCTCCAGTGTACCGTGTTTGTTTTTGATCTTTACCGCTATCATATTTTGGCATAAATTGGGTCATGGAGGCTCAGATATGTCGTTTTCATGTTAATATTGAAAAAGGCATAGTAAACCAACACAACTAAAATAAATATTTTATAATTTTTAGTGCTGAATTGACAGTTGACGTCACAATACATTTTTACGGGAAAAGGAGCGTGAAATTCTTATCTCACCCATGGGTTGAGATAAGGATATCTCAATCGGCTAAAAATAGGAACCACGCTGTCTCATTAGTGAGAAGATAACGATAGACACTTTTATCGAGATCTCGATATAACAATTTTGTTTTATCGAGATAACGAATTAAAAAAAACTATTTCTTATTACTTTTTATGTCCCATTAGGGCTTCCATAATTTTTACATACAACAAGACAATTATACACAGCTGTCGCCTACCCCCATTCTAGCGAATGGATATGTTGCATACACTCCCCATGGTACGCAACCTCTAATGCAGTCTACAATTGATTTTAGGCACCGACGCAAACTGTAAACCAGACAATATAAAAAAAAATTGATGAAGTCTGCCGAAAACTGTCGTGTCTTGATACTCTAGCCGAAATAATTAATAAATTCGAAAAAAACTATGCAAGACCTAGTTAAAAATTCGGAAAAGGTCACAAAGAGAGTTGATGATATAGAAAAAAGCATGGATTTCATTAATTCACAATTTGAAGCAAATAAGGCCAATATAAAAGAGGTTAAAAGTAATGTATTAGAAGTCCGCTCGGAAAACGCTTCTTGTAAAGACAATACTACACGCTTGCAAGCAAACCTAGAAGATTTGCATCAAAGACACATTGATCTACAATGTAGATCCATGCGAGAAAACTTAGTTTTTACTGGAATACCGATGCAAAATACAGATGAGCAAGTAGAGGAAACCGAACACATTCTGGTAAATTTCTTTGAATTAAAACTTAAACAAAAAGTTGAATTCCATAGAGCCCACAGATTCGGAAGAGAAATCGAACAGAAAAACACCGATGGTACAAAACCTATTGTATGTAGATTTAACAACTTTAAAGACCGAGAACTACTTACAAAATCTGCCCATGAGCTGAAAGGTACAAGGTTTAGTGTAAGTGAACAATTTCCCAGAGAAGTAAATGAAAGAGTGAAAACTTTGTAGCCATTTTATCAGGAAGCAAAACGAAAAAAGGAAAAAGTCTTCTTTAACAGAGACCGTCTCTTTATTGATGGAAGGGAATTCTCAGGACAGTCAAAGTCCGATATAAATAGACCAAACGTACAAATAAATATGACCACTTTTGAAGAACAGGGAGCCCGTCCAAAACAAAAACAAATTTCGAAACCGAACATACCGAATACCCGTAGCGAACCTCAGCATCATAGAAATAGGTAGACCGTGGAGAAGTTTACAATGAAACATTAAACCGATCAAGTGAAAACGACGACTCTCACTCATCTGAATACACCCGAGAAAAACCCGATGTTGATAGAAATTGTATGAACATATTGTCATTAAACGCTTGTGGTATTAGAAATAAGTTATTATATCCTGAATTTAAATCACTATTAGACGACCAGATATTGTTTGTTTAACTGAAACCAAATTAGATGATTGTGATGAATTGCATTGTAATAATTTTATTTTTCATTATAAAAACAGAAAACAATGTTCTAATTACAGATCAGTTGGTATCGCCCTAGGTTATTAAACGTATCTGGATAAATATATAAAACCTATTGAAACTGATTGCTCTTGACTGGTTTAGTATCGATAAACAAGTTTTAACGTACCACAAATCGTCATTGTTGGTATTGTCTTTATACCACCAGTTAATACAGCTTATACTTCGGTAGAAACATTTAATGAAATAGAAATAGAATTCGAAAGATTTAGTCAAGTTACGAATTACATTTTTTTAGCAGGTGATTTTAATAGCAGACTTGGTAATCTAAATGAATTCTATGAAAATGACAATTCGAAAGACAATTTTATAAATAACCTTACTGATCTACCCGAATCAAACGAAGTCTTAGATCTTAACATATCCAAACAACGTAATAGTCCTGATTGTATTGTAAATAGCTATGGGAGAAAAATAATAGAATTCTGTAAACATAATAATTTGTTTATTCTAAATGGCACAGTTGGAAAGGACGTTATCGGAAAACCAACAAGTAAAAATCTAAATGTGGTCGATTATATAATCAGTACAGGTCAACACATGAAACGTATTCAAGATTTCGAAGTTCTTGAATTTAGTAAACTGTATTTAGACATTCACTCCCCAATATCTATGCAAATTGCTAGAAATATTCTCCCAAACCCACCATAAGTAGATAAGAACTTACCTAAAAACGAAAAGATAATGAAATGGAAAACCGAAAAAGAAGGCGCGTATAAATCTAAACTAGAGAAAAACAAAACTGACTATGTATTTAATGTATTATCTTTACATTTAGAAACTAAAGAAATAATTACCAAAGCCGAGATAAATGATGTACTTAGCAAGTGTCGGAAATTTTGACAGATGCTGCAAAAACAACATTTGGAACATCTGATGTCAATAAAAAAGTACATATAATCAAACAAATATATTGAACAAAAAATGGTATTATATAAACTGTAAAAAAGTAAAAAAGAACTCAGAAAATCCCAACGATTGCATAAACACTACGGTTCTTACATATTCAAAGAACTAAGGCAAAGTGAAATATACTATAAAAAAATGGATATAAACATTTTAAACCTAAATAAAGAAATATATAGCTGCAAAAATGAAAACTTTAAAAAGGTCAAACCCCAGAGATTTTGGAAAATATTTAACAATAAAAAGAGAGAACACACTGAAATATCTATAACGAGTTTATTTAACTACTTTCAAGAACTAAATAAAGATCAATCCCGGAAATAATAATTACGTAATTGATAACGATATAGTATTTGGAAATGCTTAGTTATAGCTGAAGTACATATCGCTGGACAACTATCCAACCATACTTAATAACCCATCTAAAACATTACCTATTGTATTTTGAGGGTTGACGAAAAAATCTAAAAGTTGCAGGTACTTAATACGTTTACATTTGTATAATTTTGACGCACTGTTATATTTATAGTGCTTGATATTATATTTATCAAGTATTCTGTATAAAAAGTGTCATAACATCCTCAAAAAGTCAAAGTTTTTAAATGCATGTTGTCATAATGACAAAATAATGATGTGACAACGTAGATCTGTTTACTAGTTAAATCGGTACCAATAAGTAGTATCAAATCCTCATTAATATCTGTGAAGGATATGCTACACAGAAAAAAAGGGCAAACGTATAATATAAACATCACTCCACGAAAGTATTTTATTATATTGTGTTAAAAATTTAAATGTAACTTACTAACCTTGTCATAAATTCTATTTAATAGTCGAGGAACTGTTGGGAAGAAGCTTGGTTTTAAAATCTGTAAATCCTCGGGTAGTTTTTTTATATCTCCAGATGAGAACCCAATTTGACAGCCATGCATATACATAATTACCTTTACAGCAAAAGAAAAAAACACCAATGTAATCTGAACCCATTTCTTTAAAGGTAAAATAAACGAAAAAACGAAAAAAAGTTGTCACGAACGAAATGAGAGAAGGTGTCTAACGCAAAAATAGACATTTCCCACCCACTACCTTTGTTTTTTAGTTTTGTACTTGTGCAACTTACAACTGCCAACATGCTTTTATGTGTTCTACATACACACGGACATTTATTCTTAAAGATTATTCAACCAATTTCTTTAATAGATCCATATTTTTCTTTGGACTAAAACTTTTTCTTTACTTAAAGGAACCGGCCACTGCAGCGGTTTCGCAGTAAATGACAAAAGTAAAATGCGAAGAAGGAACCAGAGAAAGATTATCCGGAAATTGTAAAAGGAAAGCACATGGCTTATGTTATTGGGTTACGTCCCTTTATCAACACAAGTGTTACAAATGTAAACACACTTATTTGAATTTAATTTTACAAAAAATATTAAACATTAGGATTTAAATATTATTTTACTTACATACATGTACAAAGCAAAGTTTTTTATTTTTACCGTTTTACACCATTGATTAAAGGTTGTTAACTGCGCGACCACTGCAGGAGTAAAGAAAGTGGATCTATAAAAAAGAATTGTTGTCATAATCTTGAAGAATAAATGTCTGCGAGTCCGTTGTACACCCATAAATATGTTGGCAGTTGAAAGTTTCCCTAGTAAAATTAACAAAGGGATTGTTTACTGTTTCGTTCGACTCCTTCGCCCACTTCTTTCGTGACAGTATCAAAAGAAATGTGAGGTAGATACACTTGTTTGGTATAAAGAACGCATAACTGAGACAACTTTGAAAATCAAACTAGTAAACAATCACCGGCATTGTTCTCAAGATGACACCATCATCCTTTTTAAATTTTCAATTTGTTTTATTATAATGCTACAGATACTAAGAAAAGGATCTTGAAACAGCTGTACGTGTTCGGCATGAAATAAAGCCCCGCAAATTAGAATGAAAATAATCATATCATTGGTACTTTTTTATTTTTTGGAAGTCTGAAAATCGAACCCATTTCTATCATTGAGTCGATATTTGAATATCGACTCGAACCCACTGCTAACTTCACACCAGTGTTAGTGAGACAAATGAGCATATAATTGATAACAATTTTACTCTTGTAAGAATCAGTTTTTTTGTTCAGAAAGAGCGTTAACAGACCAATATCATAAAATTTCCTCAGTTCGAGCTCGTTGTTTCATGCAATATAAGAAAAGTGTTACTTCTATCACAGAGAGACCTATGTTGTCTGCTATGTACAAGACAAACAAAATGTTTTGGTAATTATAAGTACTAACATTCTGGGTGTGTAAAAATAGGACTTTTGAATAAATTTTAATATGGAGACAAACATATCTGTGCTTGATAAAGTTCATTGTGTGTGTGTAGGCGAACAAATTTGACGCTTATGTACATTTCCTCTGTCATCAATTATGTAGTTTGTGAACAGAAAACCTAGAATGATGTCATGTTATAAATCGAAATGCCCAGTTTGAAAATAAGTGATTAAAGATTGTGTTGAAAATCACTAAATACATGTCAAACTAGAAAGAACAACACATTGAGTGTGGTTTGGTTTGAATTCGATGAATGGTTTTAAAAAGATGTACAGATTTAATCACAATCAACATAAAGTGACGATAATAGCCCAATGAGTCAAACAATGTTTTTCTATCAGCAGTTTTCATTATAATATCTTAGATGTTACTCATGTTACCAATATGATTTTGGATACTGTTTCATACATGCATTCCTCTTTCAAAATTATGAGCCAGTGGTAAGTATGATAAGTGTCTATCTTCTGGTCCTATGTTGACTACTGTCTGGAAAGATTAAAAAACATGCTAAATTAATAACAACGTTAGACAGGTATTACAAATAACAAGTTTTCATACAATAGCCCAAACCTCCTCTTCCTTTTTACATTTGTATAGACTTTGTAGTGTACATGTAATTGTCTTCATTTTTGTTTTTGAAAGCATTCTATCTATTGATAACAGATTTTTTAAATGTTTTTTGTATTCGAAACTATGTACGCACACGTTCTTGTTTCTTGTGATTTATTTTGTTCTCGTATATGTATACACTTGTAATACGGAGAGGTCTTTCTATATATTTGCTTGTGTTTAATCCATTTTGTCATTAACAAATAATTTTACTTTTAATTGAAATTCATTAAATTACAGCATGTTCATAACTCATTTTGTAATTTCAAACTACTGTGCAGATTTTCGAAATAATTTAGGAAATTCTGTTTTGTTCTATAATTACACCCTATATGAGAATTAAGGATTCTAATTGGATTATGGCAAGTATTCTATCATCTCGTGGTCTTTGTTAAAATTTTGTTGTTTCTATTTGCAGACGATACAATATTATTGTCAGAGTCTAGGGAAGATTTGCAGCGTATGTTAAATACATTTGGACAATATTCTGAAGATTGGAAACTTAACGTTACTATCGAAAAAACAAAAATCCTAATATTTTCTAGAGGTAAAATATCAAGAAATGAAAAATATTATTTAAATAATGCAGAAATTGAAATTGTCAAAGATTACAAATATCTAGGAGTATTTTTTGAAGAAAGTGGGTCCTTTTTAAAATTTTTAAAAGAACAGGGTACAAAAGAAATGTATAGTTTATTGAAGAAATGTAGAAGGCACAATTTATCTATCGAATGTCAGTTAGATTTGTTTGATAGTGTTATCACGCCAATATTACTCTATGGCTCAGAAATCTGGGGTTTTGAAAATCTTGATATACTAGAAATAGTACATTTAAGGTTCTGTAAAATTATTTTAAACTTGAGACAGACAACACAAAATAGTATTATTTATGGCGAACTAGGAAGGTTTCCAATATCATTAACAGTAAAAGTTCGAATGGTAAAGTTCTGGTGTCGATTAGTGAATGGAGATGAGAATAAAAGTTCATCAATACTTTATAAATAACTTTTTGTCAACACAGGCTGTGCTCCGTTTATTGGGAGGGAAGAAGAAAACTCAGCATTTAATTGAAAATGTCATTTATTACTTAAATGACGAAAACATAATACAAAAATCATAAAACACATTTACATACAAATAGATAGAAAAATTGTAACTACTATAATGAGGAACCCATCCCATCAAAGATGGGGATATTATTTGCCTTACAGTACAATAAGACCTAAAAACACATTACATACATTATTGTATATAGGCTGTGGTTTATCATTGTTTTACAACGGGGTGACCATTTATGTCGTATCATTTTATCCCAAGCGATAGCGAGGGATAAATTCCGTGGTAAAACAATGATAAATTACAGCCTCCGAGAATTATTTCTATTCTAATAAGACAATTAGAGTACGTTTATAATATTTTCGTACCTATAGAAAACATCATTTCCGCCATAAAGCTGTTATGTCAATGTAACACACAATATATTGCAACGGATAATTTTAGCGCGTGTCGCTATTTATAAGATTTATACGTCATATGCAATAGCTTTCCGGTGGGAGTTACAATTTTGTAATTGGAACAGCCATTTAAAACACGCTGTTAGGCACATATTGTCGCCAACATGTGCATACATTTGTTAGCATAAATTGTGGCCGGTTGCATAAATTGTCGTCGGCGACAATTTGTGCCGCGAGTTGGGGTCACCTATTTATCGTTGTTCGGCGACAATATATGCCTTTGAACAATTTTTGACCGCACAAATTGTCGCCAGGACATAATTTTTCTGTGGCTTTAATAACGTTATCTGTATAGTAAAATAAGAGAGAAGTCATAGTTTTTTTTCATGAAATTTCTACTAAACAGTACAATGTTGGTTATGTCAAACAGTGGAGATGGAGAATTATACCTCTAACAGTGGAGATGGAGACTTATACCTCTAACTTTAACTTCGGAGTAATTAAATTTCATTCATCGTAATGAATAAAACTTGTCTAAAATATTTGTCAACAAAAATCGCAAAAGGGATTTTCAATCATATTTGAAAAAAAAAATAATCCAAATTCGGGTTATGCAACAAGCGGTATTGCCGGTACTGTTCATACCGTACCTCTTTAAATAGCTGGACCGGAAAACAGCACTAGGTTTTTTTGTAAATTGAAATAAAAAATGCCTGTTTTCATCTGAGTCAGGAATAAAAATTGCCGTTTTTTGGTCATTTTCCATTTTAGGGTCAGGAAACTCCCAAAATGCAGGTCTTCGCACCATTTACCCCACGCTTTTCGGGGTAGAAGGGTCCCTACTTTTCACATCTCTGACTGTACCAACATTTTTCTGGGGGCTATGCCTATGTGGTTAACATATCTTAATTTGATATTATATATTTTTTATGGTACAAGTGGTTGAAAATAAAAACAAATATCAATTAAACCGTCATTTGTTCTGAGAACAAATGAGGTCTTTCCCACTGTTCCTCTAAAGTCAGAGAATTAGGGTGATGCTATGGGATTTTGTGTCCTTCTATAGCACAAAATGTCACTTCCAGTCATAAAAATAAGTTATATGAGTAAAAAAAGTGGTCCCGAGCCAAACAATAGATGGTTATTAAGGACTTTCATCCCGTTGCTAGGGACAAAAGGCCCCTTCCTGTCATAAAATCACATATATCAATAAAGTAGATCATTCTGATTCTAAAAATATAATGGTTGCTAAGGACTTTTTATAACGGTCACCTTGTTGCTATGGTTTGACCTTGACCTATGACCTTTAACCATTGGCTCAAATTGAAGCTCTTTTAATGCTGATCATGTTAAACCTATATGTTTACCATATTATCTCTAACCGTTTTAAAGTTATAACCAAAAAACCGATTAACCGAAATGCGTCAAGGACAGTAACTCGAAAACGGTTCATCGCACAGCTTCCGGTCAATGTACCAAATGAAGGTCTCAATAAGAGGAGAATTTTATCCATTTATTGTCTGCTTCTATCTTTTATGGTTTATGAGATATAGTGCTAACAAGACCTATGGTGACCTTTGACCTTGACGTTTGACCTTTGACCTTGACATTTTTAAACGTAACATATGTCACTTAGGATCAATGGTGGTGGTCCCAAGTCTCTAGGACTTACGGTTTTCAAGAAAAAAATTTTGACGCGTTGCGACATTTTTCAGGTCAAAAACGCGTAAACAGGAAGTCGATCGGAAAAAACATTTCGCATGACAAATCATCGCCATAGGTCCAGCGACATTTTGTATACTTTAGATTTTAAGAATCGGTTACGGTTTCTGAGTTTATCTGCTAACAAGGGTTTTCGGGCAGATATCTCTGTTACTAAAAATAGATCGGTCTAAAAGCATGAGCCATGTAATCTCCGGGTATGACCGATTAATGGTACCAAGTATCGAAATGATATGTCGAGACACTTTTTGGCAAACCTCCGCGGAAGAAGAAAAATAATAATCATAAGAAATACAAGAAGGTCTTTCCCTTGGAAAGGGGGAAAGACCTTAATTAAAGATATATTAACCTATTGATAAGATTAAACAACTGTATTAATTTACGACTTGTTTTTTATATACTTAGTTTGACCTCTTTAACAGAAACATCTGTATAAACACTTTAATGTTTTGATACTTGGACAATTCTCTCCAGTGTCATTTTAATAGCTTTAGTGAAAGAAATGGAGATATCAAATCTTAAGAAACTTTCTCTTAACTTGACGTTTGTGACAGGAAGTACTTTCTGTATGGAGTCTTCAGATGCTTTTGTGTATGTACGGTTTGCGGTTTCTTAGGACATGTGGATTACTACAGCTTATACTCTTTAAAAAGAACGAAAGACACGAAGAGAATCTTAGAAACAGATTTAAACAGCGGCGTCCATATTAAGTTTTCTGCTCACCACAATAAAACACGAACCACGTGTAAACATAATATGTCAATGGCTTTTGATATGCAGTTGCATTAACATCCCTCTACTTCAGATTTATGAGCTTTTTAGCTCATCTGACCAGAAGAGTCATGTGAGCTATTGCCATCACATGGCGTCCGTCGTCGTCGTCTTAGTTAACTTTTCTTTAAAAAGCTTCCCCTTACAAACCATTGAATGTATTGCTTGGAAACTTTGCAAGCATCATCAGTAATATATTCTCTACAAAGTTTGCACAAATCATGGCCTCAGACCAACCAACATGCCCGCCACGGTTAAAAATAGAACAAAGGGTCAAAATATATTTTTTGCCTTACTGCTCAAAAAGTATAACAGATACAGGAAAAATTAAGACTCCTCTCTTCTTCAGCATTAAAAGCTCTACAAAACACATCATTGGGTCAAAGCTGCATGACGACTCCTTGTAGGAGTTATTGCCCTTTAATCGTCAAAATTGATGATTTTTTTCCATTTTTGCCTCAAAATCTTGAAAATTAATAGAACTAGAGAAAAACTTAGCATTGCTTAATTGTTCTGCTATATGAGAGCTACAAAAGTGATTTAGGGTCAAGATTGTCTGATCAACCGTTTAGGAGTTATTCCCCTTGAATTGATTTTAAATCTCCTCTTTAAACAATGAAAGGACTGCTTTGAAACAATGCACACATCATCTTTAGGATGTCCTCTACCAAAATTGTGCAAATCATTACAGCTGAAAACCAACATGGCTACATTTGCTTAAAATGGGAGTGGGGGGGTCAAGATAGTGTTTGGCTGATGGTTAAAAAAGTATAACAGAAGTGAACCTCTACAAGACTCTCTATTTTTCATTTTTCCTAAGTAACTTGAAAACCATACGAGCTAGAGAAAATCTTTTCCATGCAAAATTATTCAGCTCATCAAGATCTGCAAAATGATTATTGATGCATATGTGTTGGACAATTCCTTTAAAAGGTCAAAATTAATGATTTTTGCAATTCCTTGTAGGAAAGAAACGCTGGATAAAAAAAGAATAACATAATTGTTCGATTGGTTTTCAGGTTCAGGTGAGCGATACAGGCTCCTGGGAGCCTCTTGTTAAGAATATGCCCCTGCATTCACGCATTGCAATATTTTATTACCTATAGTGGTTTTTTCTGACTTCAACCAAGCTTTAACCACAAATGATACGTCAGTGATGTTTGGTATGCAGTTGTAGGTAGCATCAGCATCAGTTAATCACCGTTACATGATAATTTTGAGGGCATGTCCTGCATTCATGCTTGAATATTATAACATAAAAATGTGTTGACAGTTTATTTAAGAATTAATTCATGAGGGGTACAATGTTGTACTCATTTTTACATTGGCTGGGCCTTTATATTCGATTATTTTTTACCGAGCGAAAGCAAGGTAGAAAATATGAATATAAAGGCCAAGGCCATGTGTAAATGAGTAAAACATTATACCCAGTATGAATCGTTACAATTCTAATATCACATAATCCTGCGTTTTTCGATTAAACGGTCTTATAGGCCATGATTTTTCAGCCGCCATTTTTATGATAAAAAATGTTTGGTTAAGAAATCCATTCAAGGTTGCAATGTGCTGTGGAGAAAATACACTTTAACAAAACATGTATTGAATATTTTACTATAACGTGCCCTCGATATGTCTTATTTATTGACTTTTATTTTTATAAGAACTTCAAAATTCAGCCGTTAATTTTGTGACTTCGTAAAACCTTTTGTGATGTGACGTTACTCCGCATTGCGCGTGTGTAAAATGGGTGTACAATCGTTTGACGTTATAAGAGCGTCATATTATAAGTGTATAGCTCAAATGTTTGATTTAACATGTATTACAAAACATTTTGCGGACAAGTTACATTTCCTTTCGGACAGTGAGTTTAAGTAAATACTTGACCGATGAGGAAAGTTTAAAAAAAAAAGTGTTTGTAGATTCTTGCAAAGGAAATCAGTTGATGACGAAAGGGGGTCCTATAGTGCTATTTTCTGTTCCATAACATATTACATGATATCTTGCACACAAACAAAACTTGAAAACCATTTTATATCATAAATATGAGTAAAGAAAAAACACAATCTATAATGGGATTACTTGGGAAAGGTATGGGAGAGTAAACAACTAAAAATGTTATATCGATATCCGACATAATTTTGTTTCATTTGCAGAGCTGGTAACAGATATGCCAAGATCATTTCTTTGTAAGATCGACAAGGAGCAATACATGACACTCTTAAAACTTGTCAGTGGCACATTTGATGTGCCAAAGTCGAGACAGAGTCAAGTGCAAAAGAATGCCGTTCGACAATACCAAAGGCGAAAAGCTGATTTTGACACAGACAATGAAACTGCTTTTTCAAGGAAAACCTGTTGTTATAGAGAGAGATGTAAAAACAACGGACGGTTGTAGGCAATATAGATATTCAATATTTCGCTGGAAGGGATAATAGAAATAAATGGTTGGTTTTTTAGGTTGAGTTAATAAACTAGGAATTTAAATGAAAGTAGATTTGCATTCTTAATTAACGGGTTTTTATGGGTTTTTTTATATTGACGTTACATTAAAATGTTGCTCAAAAAGGCCTTATTAATTCTGTTTAAACAAAATAGAACAACTTTATATTTTTTGCCTTGACGTTTTGTACCTTTTAGTATACAATAACTTCATGTCTTATTAACAGCCGTTTATTTTTTTTTCTTATTTTTTTTATGCCTATCTATGAATTAAACTACCGATTGTTCAAAGAACATTGTGCAAGGTCTTTCCCGTGTCTCCATTACACTTTCACCTTAATTGTCTCCAGATGACCATTGGTGAAGGTCCTCACGATTTTTATAATTTAATATTATGTGCTATAACGACTTTATCGTAACTGTCCAATAAGGAGTCGTTCAATATAGGTTGCGTCTTTAAGGGTTAAGTATTTTTGTGAGTGGACTTATATTATATCTTTTTACGCTGCGAGTTGTAATAATACCAATGTTCAATGTCAAAGACCATATTGGACCTTTATTTCAGTCAATGCACTATTGGGTCCCATGACCAATGGTGGTGCTCCCATGCTTGTATGCCTTACGGTTTTCAAGAACAAGTTTTTGATAGAAAGTGTTTTACGTAAAGGGCCAATTCTACTATAATGGCGGTGCTAATAGTAAAACTTGTGTCAAAAGTTTTCCAGTTTTCCAGAGGACTAGCCAATCCGTTTCGATAATTTTTCGGTTTTCCGTATTTAGAGAGTTAACTCTAAGAAAAAATATTCCGACATATTTAATGGACAAAAAGTCAGGGACAGACAAAATCATGGATAGACAAAAGAGGGGAAAACAAAACAAACAGAACACAAAAATCAAAAACTAGTGACACGAACCTCACTTAAAACCGTGTGCAAGTCCAGGTGCTCCGGAAGGGTAAGCCACTCTTACTCCACGCGTGGTACTCGTCGTATCAGTCAGGTTAAAATATGGTAATTTGTCATATACGGGTGTAGTTATATTACAGAAAGAAAGAGGGAATGTGGTTACGACAAACTTAACAAATCAGTTGTCATATGTGACATATATCCATAACGGTCAACCAAGTCATGATAGCGACTGTAAATATTTCTAAGTGATGACTACATTTGTACAACCATGAACCCTGGTTAAGTAGTTTTCTGTCAGCAGACACACCCTATCAATGAAATCTGTATATGAAATACAAACTCTCAAGTACCTGATCAACTGAGAGATGTATACTTTGTATGCAGGTGCTGGTGAAGTGTTAAAAAAAATTAAAATCGTCCCTTTTGTCGTTAATGTACGTTTTCAACCAATCTTTATTGTCAACTTCTAGATGTAAGTCAAGTTACAAGGCAGACCTAGCTGTCTCTCCGTGGTCCCTAACATGACAAAATGTTATCAATCAACTGAGAGATGTATACTTTGTATGCAGGTGCTGGTGAAGTGTTAAAAAAAATTAAAATCGTCCCTTTTGTCGTTAATGTACGTTTTCAACCAATCTTTATTGTCAACTTCTAGATGTAAGTCAAGTTACAAGGCAGACCTAGCTGTCTCTCCGTGGTCCCTAACATGACAAAATGTTATCAATCAGAATGATAGATTTGTAAGGTATTCGGCTTACAGAAATCAATTGGCAATAAAGACATTTCGAGATGGCCGCCATTATCGATTTCAAATTTGTATAATAAACATATGATCATTCGCGACATCTTTATGTAACCAAGTTTTGAGCATTTTTCCCTTTTTGCAGATTTGAAATGACCACCATAAAACGTAAACATGTGGGTCATAAGGTGCGGCATATCATATTCCACTTATATACCAATTTTTATTAAAATGCATTAGATTCTTGATTATTAAGAATCCATTTTGATTTTTTTTTCATTTTCAAATTGTCCGCCATAATCGAATTCAAGTTTTTTATGACAAACATACATTGGTAACATTTTAATCCAGCAGGAAACCAAATTTGAGGAACCTTACTCATATCAACTTCCCCAACCTCGTGTTTTTCATTTTCAATTGGTGCAGCAAGTTCTCACTTAAGAAAACTGAGAAAAATGTTATAAATGTGCCTACAATGTGTGCTGTAATACTGTATATATTGGTATATATTGTCGCAGATGAGGTAAAAATACGGCGACAATTTGTGCTGTTAAAACCTGCATATATTGTCGCCGGCGACAATATATGCAGACGTCAATTTATGCTGTATTCTGGATTGCACATATTGTCGCCCTGCACATATTGTCGCCGGCGACAATTTGTGCAGGGCGACAATATGTGCTGTAACACACGCCCTCCTCAGCGCGTGTTGCTCATAGGTAAATCTTTTTTTTACCACAGTTGTGGTCTCAAAGCCTTTAAAGCACGTCATATTAGAATTAAGAGTAGAAGCTGAAACAGATTTGCTGTATTCTTCAACAGTAAACATTTCTAATTTCCTTTTAAGTTATTACGAAATGTAAATCAAAGGCAAAATCATTATTTTACTTAATTAATATAATATGCAGATTTATAGGGAAAACGTGCGGAAATACCAGTGTGATGACTTTTTGAGTCGCAAAAAACCAAAATAAACAAATTATCTGTTTACCGTGACGGACATCAAAAGGGACACTTGACAGAATAAAGGTAAAATGTAATAACAATGAAGGTCTAAACTTTTCCAAAAACTGGATTAGATTGATGATCAATAGTAGGTAAATCTACATTTAGATCCATTTAAAAATTTGTTTAAGAAAGTTCCCTTTACAAAAATTGTTTGGTATAACATATATGTTTACATTAGGTGTCGATATTACATTTTACGTTGCTAATTAGTCGCATTGAAAAGTGTAATAACAACGCCTAATGTAATAAGATAATAGTCGTCATATAACTTTAATAACCCAGATCGGTCTTTGATTGTGCTTATTTCTCGACCAAAAGTGTAAATCAGGACAGAAGGTTTACAAAATTATGACATTTTGTTTCAAATTAATGTAAATGTATAACAAACAAAGCAAGGACTTTAAATACTAAGTATTGTACATGTATATAATCTCCCTGAAAAAACTAAAATTTGTAAAATCCACATGAACTTTATTGCAAAATAGGCAAGCACAAAATAGCAAGGAAAAATATTATATACAGTAAACATTCAGCAGCAAACAAGATCTTTTTGCTAACAATGCCCGAGTGTTTTTCCGAAACTCCTTGTGTTCCCAAAATTTTCTATCTTTATGCTCTAATAGCAATCGTTCAAACTTATTATTAACCGCAACAACTTTGTTAACAATATTATCGGAATACATCGTGAGTAATACATGTATGTTCGACAATCACTTGTTAGACCCTGTAACTCGTGCACCTACAACACCTAACATGGCGGGATCGTGATCGGTATACAACTCGTTAGCCTCTATTTGAAAAAAAAACAATCCGGCTAATAAATATTGATAATAATAATGAAATCTTGGTTTTGAACACACGTTGTCCCTGGACAAAGAGTGCCTCCGCCAACCCTAATAATTCAACCTGAATATCGATTCCGTCCAAACCGAAATAAAGCAAACACATATCACGGTTTCGAATGGTAAATGTTGCTAATCTGTGAACAAAGGAATGACAAAATAATAAAGCACGACGGACTATGTCTCTATAGCAAGATAAAATTTACGACACAAATAAACAATAATGTTCGTCTTTACCTTTATTAAATTTTTTTTTCCTGTCCAAATATCGACGAAAAACATAACAGAATACAGTAAATTTTTCATAAACTTTCCACAATCGGCTAAAACACATAGTTCTTAACGCAACAAAATTGTGATTGTCGCCGAAAAAACGGCAAATTCCTTAAACTTTTCACAATAAATTTAATAAAAATCGTTAAAATCCAAACATGAACGTTCTTCTTTTATGATTTTTTTTAGCAATATATTCATAATTGCAAACATATTTAAAAATTTAGCAATAAATTCATATTATATTATTAGTATCATAGGACACAGAAAATCATTTTTCAAATAATAATGACAAAAATATGTTCAAAAATAGTGACAAAAGTTAACTTCCCTATTCATGAATATCAAAAATCTATAATAAATTGAATTCGACAGTCACGAATCGACAGGATGCATTTACCAGTTAATGAGGCGATTGGTTGATTGTGCTTCGTTCCTCCCCACCTATATATGTACACTTCTGTAAGTTTTATTTATAGGCATGAAGTACCTGAGTTAACTTCCCAATTCATGCGAATATCAAAAATCTATAATAAATTGAATTCGACAGTTACATCGACAGGATGCATTTACCAGTCAATGAGGCGATTGGTTGATTGTGCTTCGCTCCTCCCCACCTATTTATGTACACTTCTGTAAGTTTATTTATAGGAATGGAGTACCTGAGTACTGAGTGAATCCGTTATTTTATTGTCTTTGGGTTACTTTTCGGTTTTGGTTTCGCTTTTTGTTCCATAGTTCCGAATTAGAAATGATATCTTAACTTCGGCTCTCTGTTTATATTGACGTAAATCCAATGTCTACTTTTCCGTCAATTGTCTTGCCAAATTGAATGGTAGTATCCCAATTTCGTAGCCGAGTGTTTACAACACTTTCCAAGATATTTCTTAGAAAAGTTCTCGTTTTGTCGATAAAGTAAAGATAAACATAGCCATGAAAATAATACACATTTTACTTTTTTCGTTTTATTTAGGTGGGTTTAATGCATCATTTTCGACAAAGAATACGTCGATTCGCTTAGAGATATAAAGAGAAAATAAACTAAACACACACGTCAACTTAATTAATCAGTAAACGTTTTAATACATTTTAACAGTTTAACGATATTTTTAATTTAAATGCAAGGTGATTTTTAATATTATTTGTCTTATCTTACTAAGGATTATTGGTATGTTCCCTTGATATAAATTAAGAAGAATGTCCAGACCGTTGACATTTATATCAAGCAATGTAATAACTAAATCATCAGCAAAGTTTTTTTATACAATGTAGTACATATACAAATGTTTTGGTTAAAGTTCATCTGAGTGAGGATGTTTTATACCTAAGGGATATGGTTTTCAGATGTTATGTGTCAGTAGCGCATCAACTTACTGCAGCTAGTTCAGAATAAATTAGGCAAATGTGGTTCTTTTAAATGTTCTATTGACCAATATAGTCATAATACAAGGAGTTTTTTAACTACCTGACGGCATTGCTTTTTTAATTAAATTAAGATGTCTATTGTTCTTTTTGTTACTAAAGGAAGAACTACCCGCGGTTTGCACTGGTAAAATACTTCACCTATAAGCAAAATCCCAAATCAGTTAAACAATTCAGCAATTTCTGATAATATCAAGAGGCACCGCCTTGATCACACTTGATACCACCGTTAAAGTCGACAATCAAAATGTTAGCACAGGAAGTCCAGATACGTTTATATCTTAATATATAGTTTGTTCCTATATTCAAGTGGAGGTTACAAAGTGTTGCCTATATCGATACCCTAAATATAACATTTACAAACTGGCGAAAACACTAAATTAGTCACGTTTGGCAATATATATCTGAACAACCGTACAAAAGAAAATACATATGTAGAGACATAACTGAATAATATAACAAAATGTCCAATAAAAATTCAAATTTCAATTAGGAAAAACACAAAATAGTGACCTAATTGGACAAAAAAAAATTTTGACTTTTATATCTCAAAGCAGTTAAGATAGAAAGATATGAAAACTCTGTTACACATAACTTAAAGCGTATTGAAAGAGACATATAATAAAAAATCCCATCGACATTGGACAACAGATACAAATATTTATTAATATGGCAAACACAAAAATCTGGCCTCTTTTGACCCCTTAAATTTCAAAACCATAAAAGATAGAAAAAGTATGTCGTGGTATTGGAGAAAGCTCATTTAATGATCAATTTAATAAAACCTCTCATCAGGATTCAATTCAAAAAGAATTCCCATTAAGAAACACACAAAAAATTTCCACATGGCCGATTTTATTGCAAAAAGTAAAAAAGTAACATGAAAGACATAAACATGTATAATCTGTTACTGTAAAAATGCATCGAATAAAATAATTAAAATCGCAGAAGACTGACTTTTAAAAACAAATATACGTGGCCATCATTAATATCACCAACAAATCATGCAAACTATTACATTAATGGCACACTAATGACAACTGCAGAACTTTAATAGATATAAGATTAATCGCAATGATGCCCATTCATACTTTCACTCATATCTTTCTTTCCGCTAATAGAGCGATATAAATTGTAGATTATAAATGTACAAAAAATAAACTACAATATAAATGGAAACATGTACAAGCACAATGTTATGAAAAAAATTAGCACAATGTCATGAAAAAGGAAGTACAAAATGTTTCTTGAACAAAGAATTCAATTATGTAGGACAACTGGTGGTTGTTGTTTCACTAATAATTTAGCATGTTTAAATATAATGTTTATTGAGCAATACGTTGCCGATCGAGATCTTGTTGTCAATTTTATAGAAACGAATAAGGTCCGTATTTGAATTCACACGGATTGTCTATTGTCGTGTTGCTAACTTTTGATATAGTTAACAACTAGTCTTTTCCATACCTGGGAACTGGCATCTACATATGTTGAAAATCAAAATGGTACACTTAGACTATGAAACGTTGTTTGTATGGATTTTTTTTAAGTTTTTGTAACCAATACAAGAAAGGGAGATCACAATCTTCGACTTTGATTTGGATTCCAAAGTTCCAAAGGATGCCATCACCGATTTGTGATTTTAAAGAATTTCCCCTTTTTAAAGCGTAGTTATATTCTCGACGCCGGTAAAAAGTGATTTACTTATACCATTACAGTAGTCATTTTTATCTTTTCAGGGGTGACAAAACTTGCCAAAGGTTTATAAGCTATCTTAAAATTATGTCAAGCTTTCTGATCACATAGTATAGTTTGTTTACCTTGTCAAGATCATTGCACACACACTTTTCATTTTCTCGGTAATTTTGGTTAAATCGATATAATCAAGCTGTCGGGTATCTTGTCTCAACAGTTCAAATTTTGAGTCGTATTGAAATGACTTTCTAGATAGTTCTGATGATAAGTCTTCAAATTGAGAAAAAAATTGATCAACATATGACTTCAGATTTTTGTACCCACTTTAGGATTGTTAATTATTTTGAATTGTCTTTCTCGAATTTATCAAGATTTGAAATCCTCTTCAAGATGCCTTGGAGAGTAATACTCACTTCAACACTATTCGAACTAGAATGAGATAGATCAGGTGCACTTTTAGGAGGTTGATCTTCTTTTTTGATAAAATTTTCTATTTAGGAGTTATTCTCTTTTGGAATATTTGAATGATATAGCAGTCATTAGAGTACTACATGTACTTCGGGTCGATGTTTTCTTATTTATTGAGTTTCCAAAGGGACACCTCTCCATCGACTCAATAAAGTACTTCTTATACCAGGTTAAACTATCACCTGAGTTTGATAATATTTTTATCGTCAGAAAGATCAGCAAGGTTTTATTAAACATAAATACAATTAATTTATCAGTATTATTATGTATTAACACAATAATATTTAAGTTTGACTTACGTGCTTAATAAAAAGAATGAAAATATCGACATGTTCGAAAATGGCAGCCAACAGTGATGGCGATGTTTTCTATTATTGCTTTATAATAGAAAACATCGCCATCACTGTTGGCTGCCATTTTCGAACATGTCGATATTTTCATTCTTTTTATTAAGCACGTAAGTCAAACTTAAATATTATTGTGTTAATACATAATAATACTGATAAATTAATTGTATTTGTGTTTAATTTACTGTGGAATGAATTTGACTACTGACAAGTATGTGATAAGGATTTACAAAAATTTGTAGAAAAAATGTATATTGGAAATAAAACATAAAACAAATTAACTTATGTCATGGGCGGACTATTTTTCATGTTTAAAAAGTAATGCGTATAAAAGAGTCTCAAATACCTAAACATGTAACTGTATTCGAGAAACTTTTTATTAAAACGAACTTTATGTGGAAGGAAACAATTTACAAAGAAAAAATGCCATTCAATAAACCTTTTTTGTTATGTTATTTAAATTGCTATAAATTTGACTCATGTATTTGTTTCAATAGTGATGAAGAGAATTCAAACACAAATTAACATCTTAGAGGTTACTGAAATGTCTTTAGGTACTATAAAATTGAATTTATTAGCTTTGTAATTGTTTTATACATATGTATGTTTCGCTTAAATGTATGTAAACATGCGTAGGTAGATGATAATGATTATGATATAAAAATTAATTGAATTTTAAGTTTGCAATAGTATTTATATCAAGATTTTTAATTCTTAGAGGTTTAAACCAGTAATGTTTATTTTTGTGATTTCAGTCAACTGATCGATGGGGTATCCATGTCTTGTTCTATGGCAATGATTGCAATTTTCATAGAACATTAACTGGTTATATTAAAAGTCACATCCCCGTGCAGTTTATTGCTTGCATTTTATACTTTTGTATTACGAAAATCCAATTTTTTGCCACGACAACATGTCCATATTTAATACTATGCCTCTGTTGTACACGTTACTAATCGTCCCTATCATTGGATACGGGAAGTTTAAATTGTAAATCTGCCCTTTTTTACAAACGTTCGTCTGCTTTCGTAATGTTCAATTGTATTCGGACAAACCGCGACCCTTTCCCCGCCATAACCGCATACGACATTTTCTAAAAGGTTTCAAAAACACAACAATCGCCTGCTCCTAGCGTACACATCCGTTTTAAAGTAGAACAGTTTTGAAAAATTTAGAAAACCGCCCTATCAGAATAAAAACGCATTATTATAAAACGCTGATATACTGTGGAAAATAATTGTTAACTTTAATTTGCACATTTTTTATCAACGTCCTGTTGTTGAGTGAAGTAGACCGAGAGTAACAAGGTCTCTTTGGGATATTCTATCATAAAGCGGAAAGCCTGGCATCCGTCCAGAGTAACGCATTTAGAGAGTCCTACGTTACTTTCTTGATAAAGACATCAGTTGTAGATTTTGAGAAGTAGAGCTATATATACCATATAGACGTTCCCTATTATAACTTTGCTCATAAAACAAAGAGGTAATAACATGCATCAAAAATTCGTTAAATCTAGTATAAATTATATATTCACTGTCTGAATACGATAGAATGACAAGACTTTAGTTAAGTATTAGTTAAGCAAAATATTTAGCAGAATAAATGCATTAAGTACTTACCTTTATGCAAAAAACAACTGATGACATGTTAGCTATCATAGCTTTGTGAGTAATCATCACGCCCTTAGGATCACCTTAAATGTTAAACAACGAAGGACATATTATTATATTATATTATATTACATAAATAAAATTTTGCGTTTTTTGATTTATCTAAAACAACTTTCGGGTGACGATAAATCGCCACAGTATTGAACTGTTTGTCGGACTTTTATTGTTGATTGTCTGTATTGACATTTATCTAAAAAAAGTCAGTTAGGTTAACATTCTTCTTTGTTATTTTAACTAATAAATAATTAAATTTTAATTTGTATTAAAAAACCCATTTCATTTATATTTTTTCCAATAACGTTATAAAAGGCTTCATAAAACTGATTGTTGAAGCCAATCAGGACAAGTTGACTTATTTTTATTTAGCCTGAAGTAAAATGTTTTCTGACAGACTACTGAGAATGGAAGTATATAAATGGAACTCTTACTCTTACTTGAATTAATTTTGTTCGGTGACCGAACGGTTAACGTGGTTATCCATTATTGATCACATTAAAAATTAGATTACCGTTGAAGCCTTCCTATGGGCGGATCGTTCTCGCCTAAATCCTTAATTGACAGAATTGACATTTTTCATGCAGAAGATTCTCTCCATAATAGGCATTCCGTGATATAGCTATATTATTGCTAAAAATGGCGTTAAACGCCAAACAAATTTTAAAACCGGACAACCTTAGGACAATCATAGGTTAGCCCTATGTGAATACTATTGATTATTACCGGTTGCGTTAATATTTATTAAATAAACTCAATTCTAAAAATTATAAATTTTTATATTTGGATATCATCACGTTTAGATTTTATGTAGGCTAAAAAGCTGTATTACATCTATACCTGTAGTTCCACTGGTATAACATACTGTCATCAAATCTGTTGGCTTTGGAACCTAACAATATATATATAAGAACTCTATAGTAATAACATTTTAAATTCTGCAAGTCGCTCGAGACGTTCAAATAGTATACTTTTATTTGCTAAAAAAGCTAATGTAGAATTACAGCAAAACAAGCTAAATATAGGTATATTCTTATATTTATAAATTCTCTCAACTAAACTTAATGCCAACCCCCATGGAAAAATTTGTTTGCTTGCATTTATTCATTATTCTATATTTTACCTTTTTATTACGAAAATTCAGTAGAAAAAATGTAGATACGATAACCTGTCCATGTTTTATAGTTGACTCTGTTGCTAAGTTCTTACAAATCGTCCTTGACTTTTGCTACGTTAATGTTACATAATAAGTCAGCCATTTTTGTTTCTAAAGGCATAACAGTAGTAAATGTGTACCAGTTACAAGTTACCAGATTGTGTACCCTACATTAAGTACAGTACTGAATACTACGTTGTGTTCTGATTTGGTAAATAGTGGTTAGATGTGTACAATTTTTTTAGCTGTAAGCTCCTGCATTAATTAATTTTTAAAAAGTGGTAAAATTTTTCTCAGATCTTGCAAGATAAAATTTTGGTAATTTTTTAAACAATGTAGTATTTTTACATTCACTGCATTAGAAATTGCATGTAAAAGTGGGAGCGTCTCAAAATGTTCTAACTAGCGAAAAAAGGAATTGGTCACGGATATATATGGCATATATTTTTAAAATGGTAAATGAAAGTTTATTAATTTCCTAGTCCAGGTAAATGCTGAGCAATGTTAGAAAAGTATGCAAATCACAGAAATGTTAGTGTTTTCGACTATAGCCAAAACATTTACTACTGTGCTACCTATATGTCAGATGGTGATATTTATGTCTGAGAGTACATCAAGGTTGTTTTTTGCATAGATTGTGGTATCTCTTGTTGAAACTAACTGAAGGCAGTACTCAAAAAGAAGGTATTGTCTAATGGACACTATAAAAACTGCTAAGTCAGCACTTTTTGCATTTTTCTATATTCACATATTAAAAACCACACACAATCACAGGAAAGTGTTCTCCTGTCTTTATTCCATTTTAACTTTCTTTCTGTATGGTCATCTTTACTTTTCTCAATGAATTAAGAATATTCATGGGCATAAAATTTAATTTCGATAAAAAAAATTAGGCCAAAAATAAGGTCAATTTTAAACCGTACTGATCAGTTTGAACTTTGGATCAATTTCTCCCAAAGTTTTGATATGACAATGAAAACCTTTGGCTGAAAACTAGATTTTGTCCCCATTTGCTGAATTTAGGGCCACAATTAAGCAAATTAATAGGAACAAGTTCAATTTTTAAAAAAATTTTAGTCCAAAATAAGCAAAAATTAGCCAAAAATGGTAATGTATTGTCTATAAAAGTGATTATTATGTACATGATTTAACAAAACCTGTTCAACAGATGTTTTGTAAAGGCATAATAAGGGTCAAAATATCCAACTTAAAAGAGAAAACAGATTTCCTTTCCTTAAGTAGAATTTTTTGTGGAATTTAGTGTTATTAACAGCCTTTGACTGAAATATTGGTACTTTTATTTTGCACTAATTGAAGGTATAAAACAGGTTAAATTAAAATTTGTTCATTTATTTGTACTTGTTTAATAGGTTTTCTTGTCTAAAAGCACCATCTTGTTAATTTGATTTTTAATTTTTTAATGGTGTTTAACGCCACTTTCAGCTATAGCATGGCGTCCAGTTTTTATTGGGGAGGAGTACCCGGAGAAAACCCCCGACCTGCGGTCGGAAAACTGGCAATCCTTGTTAATTAAGATTGGAGTCGAGTGCACCCTGTTAATTTGAAGCCACTTTGAAACAATTGACGGGAAAATATGGCATAGTTTAAAAGATGGAGTGGTCAGCTATTGAAAGCCACCATATTTTGGTGTGCCAGCATAGATTGGGCTGGCAAATAGTATAATATAAGACTAGTGCATTTAAAAGGTATCTGTTATATAATTTTGATATTATTTTCTTATTTAAAAGTGCAGGGGCAGTGACAGATATGCAAATTTTTATTCTGAAGATGTCTTCAAACACATGTTATATACATATGCAATTTTTCTCCTTGGGTAGGGCTAAAGAATAGAAGAATTTTTCAAGAACACTTTGAATACCAATACATCTTTTATTGATTTTAATTCAAATATGACCTATTTACTTGATGTCGAAATATTGGCTAAATTGGTTATCTTGCAAACTTGATATACCTTACGATGTTTACAAATGTACGTCTGCTTTCGTGACGTTCAATTGTACTCGGACAAACCGCGAGACTTTTCCCGACTTACTGCAGACGACATCACCCGAAGGATTTCGAGTAGACAACAATCGATTGTTCTTAA
This sequence comes from Limnoperna fortunei, assembly GCA_944474755.1. NCBI lineage: Eukaryota > Metazoa > Mollusca > Bivalvia > Mytilida > Modiolidae > Limnoperna > Limnoperna fortunei. Next base: position 52,935,262 of record OX104117.1, read on the forward strand.
AGTACACTTTCGTTCTAAGTAAGGTCAAATTTTAGTATGGAGAATCGCCGTTTCAAAATTTAAAAACTGTCATATTTCAAAACGCTGAATATCTCGAGGAAATAATTATTGATTTCAAAAAGTACCCTTCTTGATCTACAAAAGGAGCATAAGCGGAACCATACGCGGTGAGCAGTTTTCATTTTTCACGCAAAAAACCCTCTACACAATACGTCAACACTTACTATAGTATAAAAAGGGGAAACAAAAAGGGTATGGCTAAAATTATGAATATTGCAAAAAGGTTGTGTCAGTGCACGATCTTTATTAAGGGGTTTAAACAAGATTACGGAGAGTATATTCGAGTTTTACTATTTCATGAAACAAAACATATTTTTAAAAGATAGATTTGCCTAGTGATTTTCGCAAAAAATTATGGTCCTAGGTATAACATAAGCAATAATACTTATGGTATTGTTCATATGCATTGTATTAAAACCTCTAAGCGAGTTTGCTTCATCAGGAAAATAGACCAACAATTCCTACCATATCAATATCTTACAGCTGACAATTAGAACACTACTGAATATGAGAACTGGGAACTGCAATACCATGGTCATGGTTGCAATGACAGATTTGATGGTATATAGATTATTTAAGTCCTTGCTGTAAAGTTATGTATTAATATACTTCAACGACAATTACAAAACAGGAAATGTTAGAAAACCATAGACCCGTTTTTCATTATTTTGGCATCTAATCCAAAGATCTTTATTACTTATCTAGATTCCTATTACACAAGTGTCCTTATAAACAACGTGACATAGATAGACTAGAACTTCCTTAATTTTAGCATCTATTTTTGTCCGCACTTGAAAGCAGGATTTAGAGATATTGTGAAACAAGCTCCTTCAGAGGTGGCGTGGATACTAAAAAATCTACATATCTTTTCGAGAACGCGCAATCTAGGTAAAACTCTTCATGCAACAGTGTTAAGCCGTTTGATTTGTCAACCCTTTATACTACTATTACCTTTTGCTGATTAAAACGGCAAACCTAGATTCAAATATTTGGTTTAAGGTCGGAACACATCATGTTTAATAAAGGAACATTCCGATTCTAACAAAAAGTGTCCTGTAACTAAAATAATCAGAATGCTTGACTGTCTGACAGAAAACATATATGGTCATTTTTAAATTGACCAGGAACTCAGGAGCCTGTATTTCCTATCCAGATTTTATTGAAAGAGGACTCTTCCTCGGTTTTATGTGGCATTCTTATTACTCAATTTTTGATTGTTGTATTGTGTGTCTGTTTATATTGTTGTTGTCCCCTCTTTTGTTAAACCTTGTATTTTTCCGTCATTGACTTGTCGTTTCCTCGGTATCTTCTTTTCTTTTTTCTTTATGCAAAACATAGAAAGCTTTTTAGTAAAATACGAGGAGAAATTATTGTAGTTTCAGAAATTCTACATTTTATAGACTTAGATTCAGACTACGGTTCGAAATCTAAGGATATGTTCTTACGGATGCAAATAATACTTAAGTTGGGAATTTTAGTATACTCCTGGAGGAAACAAAATATTAATCAGCTTTCTATTAACTTGGAACTGTAACGTTTCATTTTCCAATATTTGAGGAAACTTTTGTCTTTATTGCTATTTTAAAGGAAACATGAGTAAACTGCAAGTTTTGTAGTATCCGATGAATCGCTTTTAGGTAGTTTTGATAACTTGATAGGTTATATATATGATTTTGAGACAACAATCATTGTTTCGCAGTCTATTATCTTATAATAAATGTAAAAATTCTAATTGACCTGCATTTAAAGATATTTGATACATCGGTTTCTACAATATTTCTATAAAATAATGCTATCAAAATGTTCACTTTTAGTTATTGAAGATGATTCTTAAAGATAAATACCTCGGCGTTTTTTTAGTTTACGACAAATTGGGTCGTTACACATAAGGCATAAAACTAAAATGTCAAAGTTTAGATCATTCTAATTCTGATAAATTTTCTTCAGAATTATTACGGCTACTCTTTAATTATACTCGAATGTTTTTAATGGTCTGGAATTAATTGAATATATAAAACGATAATTTTTGTCTTTTCTTTTTTATAACAAGTAAGTCATGAAGGGTTAAAATCTCATCCAAAGTAGATCCTTATGACTTAGTTCATACAAAGATTTGTCAGAACCTTATCAGACAATTTTGTTAATTATTTAAAGAAGAATTTAATATGGGAAAATATCTTTTAAAGCTAAAACCATATCATCAAATACATATTTCTAAATTTCGTTCATCCATATACTATTTCCAATTGAAACTGGAAATTGGGTAAACGTAACAATGGTCAATCGACTTTGCCTAAAACGCGGTTAATGTTTTGTAGGAGATGAATTTCATTATAAGTTTGGTGATATTATTACTCTAGTAATAAGAAATAAAAATACCAAATTTTACTTAATCAACACTTGGTCACATGAGAACGCATTCCGGGTCACGTGGCAAGTCCTTTTCTATGTAATATAGGTATTCATTATTACTATTGGATATTTATAGGTGTGCCTGGAAGAACTACTCAAAAGGCTGCGGTATAAAGTATTTTTTATATAACAATATTAACAAAAACCTTATTCAAGAACGTTACTAGTAGTGTGTAACACGTTGCCTCCTCTGGAAGAAGGAAGGGCAACAAAGAACTGTGGATTGTGGGCCAGGTAAAAGTGATGACTTTGGCGTGGTTGATAAACGCACTAAAGTTGTAATAACATAATAAAGGCCATAAAGGACGAGGAAATACGCTTTTCTTGAAAATTACAAGAATTCCTCTGTTCCAAAAACAAATTTAGGCATTTAAAAATCAAAAGAATCTACTACCAAACCAGAGGCTCTTAAGAGCCTGTATCGCTCACCTGATTTTATAGGCAATAAATGTTGCATTTCCCTGATGTTAAACAAAGTCCTGTAATTTTCAAAAATCTTTAAAGAGGACCATCCAAACAATATTGCTAGAAAGTTTAGTTTCCATTGGTTAACCGGTTTTATAGAGAAGAATTTTTTTAATTTGCCCATAGGGTCCTATATTAAACAAAGTAATCTATGTAATGCTGTGGTGGCCATATTGATTTTCTTATTGGCATAAAAAAAACTTCACAGAGGACATCCAAACAATATTGCTAGTATGTTTTTTGGTTTCCATTGGTTAACCAGTTTTAGAGAAGAAGCCTTTGAAAAAAATTTCCCATATGGTCCTATGCTAAACTAAATCTTGCGGTGATGGCCTTTTGATTTTCCATTTGGCATAAAAAAATACAAACTTTATAAATGTCCATCTAAAATAATATTGGTAGTAAGTTTTGTTTCCATTGGTTAATCGGTTTCAGAGAAGAAACCTTTTTTAACTTTTTTTCCCATACGGTCCAATGTTAAAACAAGTCTTGCGGTGGCGGACATTTTGAATTTCCGATTGGGATAAAAAACATGAACTTTATAGAGGACTATCCAAACAATATTGCTGGAAAGTGTTGCTTTGATTGGTTAACCGGTTTCAGAGAAGAAGCATTTTTAACTTTTTTCCCATAGGGTACTATGTTAAACTACTTCCTGCATTGGTGGCCATTTTGAATTTCAAATTGGCATAAAAAGACATAAACTTTATAAAGGACCATCCTAACAATATTGCTAGTAAGTTTTGTTTACATTGGTTAACCAGTTTCAGAGAAGAAGCCTTTTAAACTTTTTCCCATAGGGTTCTATGTTAAACTAAGTCCTGTGTTGGCGGCCATTTTAAATTTTCAATTGTCATAAAAAACACAAACTTTATAGAGGACCATCCAAACAATATTTCTAGTAAGTTTTTGTTTCCATTGGTTAACCAGTTTCAGAGAAGAAGCCTTTTAAAACTTTTTCCCATAGGGTCCTATGTTAAATTAAGTCCTTCGGTGGCGGTCATTTTAATTTTCCAATTGGCATAAAAACAAACTTTATAAAGGACCATCCAAACAATACTGGTAGTAAGTTTGATTTGATTGGTTAACCTGTTTCAGAGAAGAAGCCCTTTTAAACTTTTTTCCCATAGGGTCCAATGTTAAACTAAGTCATGTGTTGGCGGCCATTTTGAATTTCCAATTGTCATAAAAAACACAAACTTTATAGAGGACCATCCAAACAATATTGCTAGTAAGTTTTTGTTTCCATTGGTTAACCGGATTCAGGGAAGAAGCCTTTTTAAACTTTTTCCCATAGGGTCCTATGTTAAACTAAGTCCTGCGGTGGCGGCCATTTTGAATTTCCAGTTGGCATGGAAAACATAAACTTTATAAAGGACCATCCAAACAATATTGCTAGTAAGTATTGTTTTGATTGGTTAACCGGTTTCAGAAAAGAAGCCATTTTAAATTTTTTTCCCATAGGGTCCTATGTTAAACTAAGTCCTGCGGTGGCGGCCATATTGGTTTTCCAATCCAAATAAAAAACTCAAACTTTGTAAAGGTCCATCCAATGAACATTATTGCCAATTTTGGTTTCAACTGGTAAGTGGTTTCAGAGAAGAAGATTAAAATGTAAAATGTACAGACGCCGACGGACGCAAAGTGATAACAATAGCTCACCTGACCTTTTGGGTCAGGTGAGCTAAAAATGGGCCATTGTAAGACAAAGATCCCTTTTAAAGCAGAGGTGGAATTCACGAAAACGACAAGCAATAGAGAACATTAATGTTAATAATAACATTGTTAGCATTTGGTTTACTGAAAGAGAACTTTATTGAAAGAAATAATTCACTTTTTACAATAAGTCGACTGAATTCACTTCAGATAACTGAATTTCGGATATAGTTAATATAATATCGATATTACATTTAATTACTGGAGGTTCCGTGCAAAAGATAATTCCTTAATAACTAAGATTTTCTGAAAATGAACACAAAATTGTCGATGACCAAATTAGAAAATACACGAAAAGCCAAACATTGAAAAGTAATAAATTATGATAATGATGATTTTATTTCAAAAATTTTCTTTCATCCGAAAAGGGGTACTGTAAGTGTCATTTTAAAGCTAAAACAACTGAAGAAGGATGTTGAATATTATCATTTCAAAACAGAAACATTCAAATCGACACTACTAACAGTGAAAAAAAATTGTTTCTCGAATCAATTAATTTAACAGATGCATATTTTTCAGTTAAATGAACAGCTCATTTTGGAATATCTACGCTATGTGTGGGATGGCTTGAGATTTCAAAATTAATTAAGCCGATATTTTCATGGCTTCGATTGTACATGGAAATGTAACTTATCTAGATAAAAACTCTGACAGGTGTAATAAAAACATAGCGCATACAAGTCAAATAATAGTTTCTTTAGGTTTTACAATTTATAGAACTAAATCCGTCTAACTAACCTGTAAGAAAATAACATTTTTATTATCTCTTAGATTCCTAGACGATGACAACTACTATTATCAATGACACAAAATAACGTCTCATAAAATCGTGCTAAACGATTGCAAAACAAGAGGTAGTCGTTGTACGAGATTTAGCACAAACAGTTGAATCAGGTGTTGATTTGCAGCTTTTTTTCTAAAAAAACCAGAACAGGCAAAAACATCAGCTTTACTTGATTTTTACGGCAATCTAATTCTAAAATGGCTGTGGAAAAAGCATTTTCAATTAGATACTAAATGATGGATAGATTATCGTGAAACTTTGAGTAAAACCCATGATTTGACAAAAAGCTCAAGTAATTCTGAAGTCTGTGGTAGCCTTTTAGTTATAATTGAGACAATTTGCAGATTCAACCGAATGTAAGACGGTGGGCATTAGAACAGACCATGCACTATAATGAAGTTTTAACAGCATTTATTCATCAATCCTAATGCTTTTCCTTCTTTCAGTGGAAGAGGCGCAATTAATACAAGTGGCACCGTTATGGCCAAATCAACCATGAGCAGCATTAATTTTGTCAGTCCAGCTTTATCAACTGTTCTATCAGAAGGTGACAATGACACTAAAGGAGATTGGCCATGGATAATATGACAGTTATTTAATGTCTAACCAGGCAATAGATCAGAATATTTTTATGTGGTACTGAGATCAGCTCAATGTTATATAGCCTGAAGCCAACGGTCGAATTGCCAATATCTTGTATTTGTATTTCTCTAAGCAACATATTGAAAATGATATGATATATTTTAAAAAGTACTGTTAAAGCATATTTTGCGATAGCATGATCCACTATCGGCATGGATTAAGATAATTATGGAAAACACATTCAAAGCTCAGAGTACAAGAGCTACCTCAACACCTGCCGCCCATAATGCTTATATAAAACGGAAACGAAGCCAAGATGTCAACTGTGTAATTTTTTCTCAGGTGGGAAATTCGTAAAAAAAATCTGCATAAGGAGAGTTATAAACATTACTTTTCAACAGTTGATATGCAATAATATTTAAAAAGATTAACCACAAACCTAGTTGTATTAACACATATTTATTACAAGTTAGCTAGCTACTTAATACTAAATTTATCCAAAATTAATAATAATAGCATTTAAATTACTTGGCTGCAAGCAAAATCTATTTATAGTGTAACTTTGGACAAGAATTTATGTATGTCTAAATAATATATTACATTTTTATTTCGTGCTTCCGTTATAAACCACTGATTTTGTTCAATGCATAATGTTGTAAACTCTGAGGCTAGAAATATAGTGTACCAATTATATATTTATATGTACCAAAAGTGGTTTTCCATTATGTGTATATATGTTAAAATCTGACAATACATCTAACATCTTAATAATTTTGTACATTATTTCCCATTCGTATATGTATATGACACGATAGTAAGGATAGCGTTTATGCTCTGTACCTTTTATGTTTTCTTTTGTATATATTTATTGTGCTTAATGTGTTTTTTAATTACAAATTAGTTACGCAGTTTATTACTGTGTTACACATTTGAGTCTATCAGCAAAACTATTTTTAGAACATGAGGTATATTACTACTAGACTAGAGGCTCTTAAGAGCCTGTATCGCTCTGACTTTTTAAGAGACATTACCTTTTATGTAAATTTTGATATTAAATGCTACAGAGTTTATGTGAAGATGCTGTTTCTATGAATGTTGCCATGAATTTCCAATCAGCAGCAATTTTTAGGACTGTTTCTGAAAAGAAGACTTGTTATGTTTTTCTCATAGGTTACTATGACAAGTGATGTTCCTCGTGGGCAGCAATCTTGTATTGTGGATCGAAACACTCATAGAACCATCTGAGGTACATTTCTACAATATCACAATTCCTTTTGCCAAGCTGTTTTTGAGGAAACGAATTTTGAAATTTCAGCCAGCGTTTCAGAACGCATTCGATGCTATGGCAGCCTTGCTGAATTTCCCATCTGCTCGAAAAAATTATAAGAATACTATCCAAGATTCACTTTAGCATTATTTGATTTAATTTTGTGGAGTTTCGTAAGAAGAAGATTTTTGAAACTTCAGCCAATCAGAACGCATTAGTGCCTGGACGGCATGTTGAATTTGCAGTTTGCTCAAAAAACAAAAAAAAATTAAAGAACTATCAACCCTTTATTTCTTCATAATTTGGCTTCATTGTGTGAAACAGTTTCCAAAAAGTTGTTTATGAGAAGATTTTTTATGTAAAGCCAAGCGGAATGCATTAATGGCACTGACATCCATGTTTAATATTTGATCAGCACCAAAAACTCAAACCTTGCTAAAAAAAACAACCCCAATCAAAATTCCTGTTAAGTTTGATTCCAATTGGCCAAGTGGTTTTAGAGAAGAAGATTGAAATGTGAAAAGTTTACGGCCTACAACAACACAACGACGAGGAATGCCAAGTGATGCGAATAGCTCACACTGACCCTTTGCGTCAGGTGAGCTATTCGCGGTTAAATGTGATGTGACAAATATACATGACAATACGAATGTCATAGGTGAGAAAAAAGTCACTTTGCATCGTTAGTTGTCTATTTTGGTTTACTGATTTTAACCCAACCCAGGTCCTGATAAGAATAGCAATCTTGGCATTTACCATGGTCCATTAAATAAAGTACATGTATGTACCCTACTACCTCGGATAGATTTGATTGAAGCAGAGCTTTCTGAGAATGATATTATTTTGATATCTGAAACTCATCATAGTGATGATATAAAGACAGATAATATTGTAATAATTGGGTTCAGAAACAGAATAGTAAAGATAGAAATATCGGTGGAGGGGTGTAGCTATATATGTAAATAACAGTCTACATATACTGGGTGAAGCAAGAATTAAACAATACTGACCTTGAGATTATTTGGGTAGATATTAGTACTATGTCAACTAAATATCTGGTTGGCGCTATGTAAAGACCACCTAGTTCACATGTGACATATTGGCACACCCTAGAGAATCAATTGCATCCCACCGTTGACTTGAATGTTCCTATTTTTCTAGTGGGAGATTTTACTGTAGATATTGATACAAATTCTCAATGTTTTTTTCAAAAAAAAATCGAAAGTGTCAAATATATTGTAAATGCTTACGTCCCAGTAAATTTCCGTTTGATCTTCCCAGACTTACCATAGATTTTACACTTACGACTTTTTGTGAAATCGACTTCTTGTGGGAATTTCGGTATTTTATTAGACTTAATCTTGGAAACTTAGTTCTACAAGCCTACAAGGATCACTAAAAACAGCTTTGGGTTTAAAAAGTTACGAAATAAATATACGGATTAGGTTCGCCTGGCTAGGGACACGTACTATAAAAAGCTAATAAATAAACTTGATAGTCTTGTTCAAAAGGACTGGTGGAAAACTATTCGAGATTTAGTAGGCTTTAAACTAGGTAGGTCTGAATTATCCCCAAATTGTCCATAATAAAGAAATAATTGCTGATAATGTTGGAAGGACTGAAGTTTTCACTACTAATTTTGGCAACAAAGCCACTTAGATGATTCAAATAAAATTCCCCCTGATCCCGAAACACTAAACATAATTCCTCTAAATAAAATTGTAATAACTAAATGTGACGTAGATAAAGAGAAAGAAATAAGCGTGCTCTTCTGTGTGATATTAGCGTTCGATCGTGTTTGGCACAGAGGATTATTAGTGAAACTACAAAACTGTGTTCTACAAGGCAAGTTAGAATTACTTGAACAACATACATTAACGTGTAATAATTAAGGGGGAAGTCTCTTCTCATGGTAATATTCATACTGGAGTTCCAAAAGGATCAATTTATGGTATCATACTCTTGCATACATTTATACACGATATAGTAAATGATATGATATTCAAGCCAAAACGACACTAGTTTTTACTCAATCGTTGAGAACACAGTTCTAGAGGTAGATTTTCTTAATAGCGACTTCAATAAAATATACATGTGGTCACATCAGTGGCTTGTTAATTCAATCCCAGAAAAACTATAACCTTACTTATGTCCCGAAAAAAAATTAATCCGTCCCACCCAAACCTCCTAATGAATAATCAACTGATTAAACAAGTCGGCTAACATAAACAGTTGGGTTTGCAATTTTACAGAAGTCAGTACTTGAAACAATCACGTAGATCAAATAATAACGAAAGCTTATAACAGACTTTATCTTATTACAAAACTTAATTTAAACTAGACAGGTGATCAATAGAAAAAAATATATTTTACCTTTATTAGATCTTTACTCGTGTATTGTGAAATTATATGGGATAGTAAACTCCAATATTTAATAAATAAAGTTGAAGGTGTTCAACTAAAAGACGCAAGAATTATAACTGTAGGAACAAAACTCACATCAAATGAAGTGTGAAATAAGGAGACTGGGCTAAAACAATTAAGCTCTAGACGTGCAAAACATAAACTAGAAAAATTCAGCTCTAGACGTGCAAAACTAGTTCAATATTATAAGATGTTCTATGGCATGGCTCCAAAACTCCTTAACTAACTTGATAAAGTGACAATATAAAACCTCTGATACTATTCATTCATTCAAAACAAAGATCAATGCTGACCTAATCGAACAAAAACCTAACAAATACTTTTTAAAATGTAAATTAGCAAAAATCAAGGACATGTAAATTAAGGCATCGTGGAAATATTTTTTCTATGTAATTTTCGTAATACAAAGGTACAATAAAGAATAATAAAAACGCAAGCAAAAAATTTAGCACAGGGGTTGATTTTTTAAATGGCTTATATAAACAGCCATATTTTAGTAAATATTTAAATATAGGGTTGTTACCAAAGATTTTGAAGGACGTCATATTAAAATTTATATCAGTTATATCTCTAAGAAAACGGATTTTAATAATCATATTGCTTTTTCCGAATCCTTTTTGTTAAAATGTTATTCTTGCTTAAACTGTACAATTTTGTAACGTAATTGTAATAAAATAATGTTTATACTAAGACACTTTCCAAAATGCGAGTGTGCTGGCCATGTTTAGTTTTTGAGGCGTACACGACTAATGGCAGCCATATTTGCATAAGTTTAGTTACTTCTGATTTCATTTCTAGTCATTTCTCATTGGCCAAAAGGGCACAAACAATTACTTCCCAGACCCGTTCCTACTTTCATGAACTTTTATTTAAAAAACAACTTTGGATGAGTTAAGGATTAAACGTTTATTTTATGGTATTTCATCGATGTATAAACGAGGTCAGCTCACTCACAAACTTAAAATGCCGTTTATTTGTTTATGAATGAATCGACGTCGTTTATGCATCGATGAAGTACCGAAGAAAAGTTTTTCTTGTAATGAACAGAATCGTTTCTGAAAATATGAACGGATCTGGCAACTACTAGTTGAAGCTCTCTAGACCAAGCAATAATTTATACATGTATAAACGTAAACAAAAGTTAGATAAAAATTATGAATTCGTAACGATTTTTATTGTTTGTTTATACGTTTTTTTATCAATTCATTTTGATTGACTGATTTAAACTCATTCTAAAGTTTTGGATCTCCTTTATTCGTCTACTTGTGTATAACGCACCAGCTAATTCTTCATGATTTAAGGGGCAAAAATGAGCACATTACCAACCATTATTTGCGACCAGGTCGTAAGAGAATGACACAACTTTAATCAGGAGTAAACAAAACAAAAATAAATAAAAATAATGATTACTTCTTGATAAATACACAACACTGTTTTACTATACAGTTAAACTGTTTAAATGTCCATTGTTTGAAAGCAAAACAGAGGTCTTTAATAAAGGACATTAAAAATAATGGCCTCATAAGACAGGCTTTTGCTTAATATCTAGCGTGTATTTTAGCAACTGCAACGCTAATAAGAAAAATATCTGGCAGAAACGCATCCTAAAATTCACTTATTATTATGTCAAATATCTGCATCTGACTTCTGTAACTTTAAAACAAATACTTTTCTTCATTCTAGGACCTGGACAACCAAAACCGATCAATAACTAAAGCTATACAATTACTATTGACAACTGATACAAATAACTTTCGTACATTATTTAAACCAATTCAACCATGTACATACCACAGGTTCCTGAAGGGCTTGTTTTCCATCAGCCTACAATCACATTGAAAAGTAAGTTAGCACTAGTCGGAAAAAACATTAGGTAGAACATAGAATAAAACAGAGGCAATTTGTATCTACATATAACTCTCACTTTAAAAAAAAACATAACTTAAGTTTGTATACGTTTAAAAGGAGACAGAACAGAAATTAAACTATAAAAGTTTACTTAATAATCTTGTCGTCGTTAAATACAATTTAAAGCTAAATTTATCTTCTGATATTGGTTTCTCTATACAATAATCAACTTCTGTTTTTCATTTACAATAATCAAATTATTCTGATTAAACAATGAAATTTTTGTCAATATTCTAACGTAGGATGTGACGGGACCTTATTCTTCGAACACAGCTTAAGAATGTAAAAATAGGACTTTGGGTAGCCTACCTAAGCTAATTTGAACCCAAAAAATTTCAAAGTAGCCTATTTTCTCAATAATATATTCAGTTAAGTCATGCCTAGTTGCAAAAAAATGACTAATCTTGACTTAACCTGGTTTGTAAGAAGGTAACAACCATAGCAATATTTAAGTCGTGGATATACAAAATCTACAGAAAGTGTTCTGTGGTAAAAAGACGCACTGCATAAACTATTATTTCCTGTCAAATATTACATTTTATTCCGGTCTTTGACAAGATATATAATATGACATTTTATCCTGTCAAAGGAAATTTTGTAAATAAAAATAGGAAACATTTTAATATGTATAACTAGAGGCTCCCAGGAGCCTGTGGGGAGCCTGTGTCGCTCACCTGAACCTGAAACCAAACAACCTTTTTTTATCCAGCTTTTCTTTGCTATCAGGAATTGCCCAACACTTCTGCAAAAATCATTAATTTTGACCTTTTAAGGGAAATAACTCCTATAAGGAGGGGCTTTTGATGCTTAGAGGGAGAAGGGAGGTTCTCTTCAAATTTGCTGTACCTGTTATACTTTTTTAACTATCAATCAAAAACTCTCTCGACTCCCCCCCCCCTTTTTTCATTTTTTCTATTTTAAGCCAACATAGCTATGTAGGTAGTCAGGTGTCATGATTTGCACAATTTTGGTAGAGGACGTCTTTAAGATGATGTGTGCAATGTTTCAAAGCAGTCCTTTCATTTTTTAAAGATAATATTATTTAAAATCATGTAAAATTGATTTTAAAAATGTTCAAGGAGAATAATTCCTAAACGGTTCATCAGACAATCTTGACCCTAAAGTCATTTTTGTAGCCCTCATAGAGCAGAACAATTAAGCAATGGTAACTTTTTCTCTAGTTCTAATAATTTTTAAGATTTTGAGGCAAAAATGGCAAAAAATCATCAATTTTGACAATTAAAATGCAATAACTCCTACAAGGAGTCATCATACAACTTTAACCCAATGGAGAGCTTTTGATGCTGAAGAAGGAAAGTCTCTTCTGTTTTCCTGTATCTGTTATACTTTTTGAACTTTAGCAAAAAAACTGTATTTTGACCCCCCTGTTCTATTTTTAGCCATGGCGGCCATGTTGGTTGGTCTGAGGCAATGATTTGTGCAAACTTGGTAGAGGACATTTTACTGATGATGTGTGCAAAGTTTCAAAGCAATCCCTTCAGTGGTTTTGGAGGAGAAGATTTTTGAAGAAAAAATAACGACGACGACGACGACGACGACGGACGACGACGGACGCCAAGTGATGGCAATAGCTCACATGACCCTTCGGGTCAGGTGAGCTAATAACAGCGAAAAATTATAAATCTTATATTGTCAATGAATAACCATCTTGTATCCTTAACCTGGAAATTGTCGTGGTAAACAAATTTCTGTTGATGGGGCTGTGTGCCTGAATGCCAACAGTTTTAAAGATCAAAGAATACTGTAGGCTCTCATTTGTGTGGATTAAGGGGTCCCCATACAGGGTAATTAATTAACTGTAAAGTAAAAATTAAGTGATATTATTTGTATATTTACATTGTGAATTTAAAAATTCTTCCTTCAGTCAATAAATACTTAACAAAATTAAAAATTTAAAAACATATTTTAAGAGATATTTGGTACAAAATATATTAGTCTGAAAATAATAAATAGATATTTGTATAAATGAAAAAACTGATATAAGTGGAAAATCTTCTATTTCTTTGATAAAAAATGAAATAGGAAGACATTAATATATTTCTATTTATAATTTTATTATATCATTATAAATTCATTGATTTATAGCAAAATATAACAAACCTCTACATTTCACATTAGAATAATAAACACAGAACAAATAATTTAGAATTATAAAGTTTATAAAGTCATTATCCCTGATATAGTAGCCGTGACATCGCATCCGTATAGTATAGTCACCGTTGATGAGTAAAAGTTGTGTTGGGCAGGGTAGGTGAAGTGTCATATGTGTACATGTAAAGCATTTTTTTTTGTCAAGCTTATTCAATTGGAAGTTTTAAAATATTGCATTCATTTGATAATTTGGATGTAGAAAACAAAATAAACTCATATTGATGAATACATACACCTATAATGAATAATGACAAATAACATTGATATTTCTCAACCAACCTCTACCAACTTTCTATTATATTTCTACTATGTATTCTGTTGTATTTTATGAACATGGTTTCTGTTGCAAAATCTGAACATTTGTATATTTCAATCAGAAGAATAATCAACACCCCTTGTTGTACCCCTTTTTAACCACTAAAACCAGAATACTTAATTATGTGATTTTGGCATTCAGGATTTTGGTGACCGATGGAAAAATTGAAGCCTTTATTGGTTTTAATTGATGTGTAGTGGTAAACGTTGATTTAAGTGAGTTGAAAAAATGAATACAAATAATTGACAATAATTTCACTACGTCATATGCAAAATGAGGAAATGTGGCATGACGATGCAGTTAGTGCATGTTTGTTTACATTTATTTCGCTTGCGATCACGTTTATCTGTTGAGCTATAATATCAATGTATAATTTTTCGAACACGATAGTATTAAATTTTTTAACTAAACTGCTAGTATCACAGAAATTAAATAAATGTTTCCAGTAGTACAAAATTACAAACTGATTATTTATTTTTAATGGTCAATATATACCTCCATATCTGAAAACTGAACAATTTTAATGTTTTTCTTGTTAGCTAAGGAGAGATATTCTTCATTGATTATTTCCAAGGCAACTATGCAACGTAATGTTGGCATTTGATCAGAATTCGTCAGCAAATGTTTCATTTTGTCCACTTGATCACAGACAACATGCGAGATCCCAACTGAAATAGACATATTTGAAAATTAACTAATATGAACTATTAACTATTTTTATACTTTTATATAAGCCTGTCGTCTGAGAGTTTACGCTAGTTCTATTTAAACTGTAAATAATACTTTTAAAGACTTATCTTAGTTAAAGTCCTACTTTAACTGGACTTTACCCTCCCCGTGGTAAGCACGAGGCAATATATATGGCATCTGGTAACGGAAGATGTAACTGATATTTTGAGGAAATGATACTGAGAAATTTAAATTGCAAAAACGATTAATTTTGTATAGAAAACAAAGTTCTTTGTGACTTTCATGAATTGGGGCACATTCTGCAACATATTTGTTGACGGAGCTAGCCATAATCCATAGATAAAGATTGATATGTGTTAGACAATGAGACAATTTTATTGCATATTATAAAAAAAAAATAAATAAATAAAAATAAAAATAAAAAATTTGAAAGAGCGTATACGAGTTATTGCCCTTGGAATATTTCACGACTTTTTCATGGTCAAACCGTAAGTCGTAAACAACCAACAGTATTCACCAATTATCATCTTAAAACTTGACCTTGTAAAGGTCTCTCAGGGGTACAATTGAACAGTGAGATTGCCCTTTTACCTTGAACTTGTTATTATTCTGAATCGGACACAAAAATAGACAGATTACGTATAATGATGAAAAATGTTTGTCGCGAAAGACATTTTTTTTCTCCTTTTGACCGAACAGATTTGACGACTTCTTTATGGGCATAACTCTTAAAGACATAAAGTCGGTAAGTTCCATTACATTTAAACTATTACTCGTAAAGGTCTTCACCATAGGTCATCTTAAGACATGACCTTGCAAATTGTTTATTGGTGATCTTGACATTAACCTTGAACATTGTTAACAAAATAACTCGAAGACAACGAAAGATAGGCTAGCCTGTTTATCGCTTGAAGACATATATCTGTCTTCTTTTGACCAAACAGATTAAAAAAACTGTTTAACGGCAATAACTTACATGGACAGTTATAGTAAAGTCGTTATAGACCATAACATTTAACGACCTATTGATAAATTTAACACTGGAAAACCATCCCGATTCAAGAGAATCTTAATTTGGAAAAAAAACAACTATAGGATTAAACGCTTCTTTTCGGTAATTCAATGAGGTCAACTTACAAACAAATAAACGGTCGAAGGCCGGTTGATGATAAGTTTGTTAGTGAGTTGACCTTGTCCATATATCGATTAATTACTAAATATATATCGTTTGATTCTTATAATTCTTCCAAAATTGATTTTAAATATTAACTTTCTTACCACTATAGACTCTCTTTAAATAATATTCCCTCATAAGTGTGTGACGCGTAAGACTTTTCAACGAACTGAAGACGAAGACTTGGTCGGTTTTGAGGGAATGACTGGCATTAAAAAAAATTTTTTACGATTTGCCGAGATTATTATTACTAAAAAAAGGAAGAAATAACAACAAACTATATTTTCGTGAATTTTGCATACTAATGTTTCTCGATGTACCGCGTTTCATATGATAATGGCTCTTTAAATGAACTTTGACTTTGAGGGAGGGGAAATTATTTCTTATTTTAAAATTTGGCTGCACCGCACTGTAGAATGGACAGAGGATTTATTTTTCAATGGAATTTTCATATAAGTGCTGTATTTTATAGGCAGTATCTTATAGCATTGGACATTTTTTTTAGATAATTTATTAAATGTAATTGCTTTTTTGTTTAGCTGACTGGGCAAATCCCGTCTATGGGCAGATTTAGGGGTATTGGTGCGGGTTTTTTTGGTTACTTTACTAAATTTCCGAAAAACTGTATTTGACATTTGAAAATTTAATATAACATAGTTAGAATTATTCCGCTCGTTTTGAGGGGTCTCTTATCACTGATTGAAAGTGAAAGCAAATAATGTAAACATTTTACCTTATGCGTAAATAATTAAGAGGTGGTTGTCATGTAAAGTCATGTGTAACGTAAATCTAGCCCAGACGTTCTTTCTTTACAAATATCTTATAGGCTTCTGCATCCTCTAGTTGCTTAGAAAACTGCGACAGAATTTTTTGTCACGGACTAACGCGCGGACGGACGGATGGACCGTATTTTGTGTTTTTTTTTTTTTTTTTGGTTTCGTGTTCTGAGTTGTCATATCTTTCACAAAACAAGCAGGACATTTTAGGTCGAGTAAACAAGTAAGATTACTTACATTGAATTACTATCGCCTAATTTAAATAAAAATAAATTTTGTGGAAGAAAGAATAAAACCTGACTGCATTAATATAGGTCTGCACAGAGATTAAAAGAAAAACATTTGGTGACAATGCAATAGTCAACTAAAAGATACAAGAACATTAAATGCTTCTTATTGAAAATTCACGGGATCGTGCTGTAGTTAATATTTGGCAAATTATGTGGGGGATGGGTTCATTTTGAAAAACCCCAATTATCACAGTTAGTTATGTGGAATTTGATAGTTCCTACAATTAATTTGCCATTGTCAACAAATAGTAAGACGGTGTCACATATTAAAACATGGAGGTTGTTATATTTATAATTCAAAAATTATTCACAGTTGACAATGCCTTAGATGATGGTATGTATCTTTGTTAATACGGCAGCAATATTTTATATAATAATGATATATACACTCAATTTGCCTGAACAATTTTTTGTTGATGTCATGTTTTTGTTGAACAAAAATAATAATATGATTTAGCACATTTCTAAGGTAGCTATATATACCTATCTTTCTACTTATATAGCAAAAAAATTTTAGTACAGAAAATTAATAAGTGCTAATTGTGATTGGAAGCAAGTAACAACAAATTGTAACACTGTGGGTTTCCAACCCGGAAGTCGTTTTAACATATTTTATCTGTAATTGTATGAAGTTTATCTTTAAATGCATTGCGTTAAAAGTTTGTACTCTGGCTTGATAGTATTTTGAACAAATTATCTAATTAGAGCTTTATTGACAAGTTTTAATTCCAAAACTATCTGTAAGGCCATATAAAATTAGATTTACGGTTCTCAGGCCCGCGCGCATCCGTTTTCACCCCGCCGCATTGCCGATTTTATCGGGTTTTCAATAAAATAAAAATCCGGAAATGCGGTGCCGTTTCCGTTAAAAAAAATTATCCGTTCCGATCCGCTTCTTAATTTCCCGCCACTGCATTCGGAAAGATCGGACATCTTTGCTTACTCTAATGATAACTTCCGAAAGAATACATAGTGCGTACAAGCGTTTGAAAGTAAAGGAGGGTTACAGAATCGTTCGTGTTCACGACTATTGAGATCGGATAGCCGAGAAAAATAAACAAAAAAAATCGTTTGTCTTAAATGGCGGCGTTGCAAAACAAGTGCTTTATTAAACGGAGAATCGTTTACAGTTTTGTGACAAAAAAGGAAGAGTTGATAGCACAAAAACGGTACCATCTATAAAATTTTATGAAAGAAGTTCTCGTGGACATGGAAAACATTCCCTAAATAAGATCAGGTGCACAACTTTAATATGTGTGCAATCTCTTGGTGCAGTTTCAGGGATCTGGGTAGCGAGCTGGAGAAGTTGATTACACAAAATTTGTACCCTCATTGAAAAATTACGACGTTCCCAATCCTGGAAAAATGGGGAAAACACATTCTATAATAGCAGGTGCACAACCAATACGTGTGCAATCTTTCTGTGATGTTTCAGGGATCTGGGTTTAAAGCTGTAGGATTTGATGTTCCCAAATATAGAAACATCTCATAAAATGATATCATAATAGCAGGTCGCAACTATAATATGTGCAATCTGCTTCTGGAAAGTGTTAGGGATATAGGTTAAAAGCTGTAGGAAGTGTTGATTACACAAAATATGTACCCTTTCAGTGATACTTTGTAGGATTTTTTATGGTGAGTCCTAGACTCATCATTTTTGAAAATTGCAAATCCCAAACAATTTTCATTAGTGCCACATATTGCAGTTAAGCTAAGTGGTTGCATACAACCAATTTCTTCGATGACAGACCCATAATCATTCATGTCATTTTATAAAATATACAATATGGCGACATATGCTTTATGCTGTTCTAGTGGTCAAGATTTTTATCAGTCTTCAGGAGTATGATTGAACTGCAATCGTTACTTGAAACATGCTGATGTTTCCCCATTAAAGAGAGACTCGCGTCTTGTCTGGCTCATCTTGGAAATGAATGTCAAAATAATGCAGATGCTGACATTCAAACCGAATTTTCCACCCAACAAATTATCAGTTTTCTTTATAAAATAATCAGTTTTTTTCTAATTTTGTACCCAAGCATAATCTTGTAAATTAAATTAGAATGAACTATTTGTAATTTAGAACATTATACAATCAATTTCAACAGAAAGGTTGAACCTGACCACAGACACAGTAAAGTCTTTCAGATCCTAAATCTAGTGTATATCAATCAGATAATCGAATTGAAATGTATTAAAATTAAAGGTTAATGTACTCTAATTTATGTTCATACTGAATGTATTTATTGTCTAACAAATATCCTAATTAAAACATATTTGCTGCCCAAATAATTGTTACCTGTAGAAAATCTGACGAAACAGGTTAATTTCGATCACCATTTGTATGATATGTTATCATGCATTGGAGACGAAATTGACACGACTGAAATTCGTAAACATCCGATAACTGTACTAGTATGCATTAGTTGCTGTAAAGACGTGTTCAATACGCATCTAGATGCATTGGGACGATCCCTCCCCCTCAATTTCACTATACTATAACCCAGGTTGCATAAACAATTTAACAATTTAAAAGGGGTTCTTTTATGTAATAAACTTTAAATACATTTCATATACAAATATGAATGTTTAATATAGAAATTCTTTGCTGTATCGATTGAGATCTTTACCAGTTAAATTTTGTGCAAGATAACGAATAAAAAAATGCCTCCCTCGTCTGATTTTAGACCAATAAAATGATAAAAAAAGCCTCCCTCCCTCATCTTTTTTTGAAAAATTTGGCCTGAGAACATAAAAATTTATTTTGTGTGGCCTAATATAAATAATGTCGACCAGCAATCGTGGTAGGTCCGTAAGGTACAATCAGTGCTGTTATCATAATGGGTGAGGGTGTTTGCACGACGATTCAATTGATTGACAAACAATGTAACTTGGGCCAACTATGGTAGTGTTAGTGATATGTATTTGTCACATTTCTTATTGTTTTATTTTTCAAAATAGTTATTTGCTTTTGTGTATTCGAGACTGCAGGTGCAGAGCCAGACATTGTGTCTGCGACTGTACCTCGTATGACCTGGCTGCAAGTGATGGAAATTGCGTCGTATTTTTACTGGGTCTATATAAGCAGCGCAATTTCCAACCCTCTTCAGCCTGCTCTTAAACCCTGTTACGAAAACTGTTGAAATTATACTTTGGATTTGGCAACCTTGTTAAATTAACTTTATTGTTCTGTATTGACGCTTTACTGATAATACATTTCGTTAAAACAACTGAGTTAGTCAATTACGGCCAGTGTCGGTATACCAGTATAACGGTTACGTGTTCCTACAACCAAAGAAACACACAACGCGAAGTCATTGGAAGGCCAGTCCTGTCCAGTCCGTAGGTCTACAAAATCCGCTCTTGTCCAGAAAAACAGTCAAATTTGGCGTCAAATCACCAAACACTGACAAGTCGTAGGAAAATGTAACATTCACCGTCATGTTTCGGATATCCATTTTACTTCATATAACCTTTTGAAAGACGATCCAATAATGTTTAATGTTGCAAATTTGCAAGTCATAGAAAAATTCCTTTTATGCCATCATATTCCTTATATCCCTATAAAGCAGATAATCCACTTTCAATTAGACCAGGCGAAAAAATTTAACACCATTTCTGACGGGTGGCCATTTTGAAATGGCGGTCTACCTGAAGAAATTTAAAACCAATGTTCAAAATTAGACATGACATTGTTGGTTTGTTAAAAGTTTATAAGTATAATGTTTCGAAAATCATTGCTATGATAACATTTAATTCTTTTATGTATTATGTTAGTATAATACAGGAAAAGAGAAAAAGACATCTTAATTTTAATTTGTAAAATGGTTTTTATAAACGAAAATATTTCCTTGGTATTAAAAAGTATTCTCTTTATATCTCATCGGAAATACAGGGTAAATATCAAATATTTATATATACGTCTCCAAATTAAGCGCAACACTGTTAGAATTAGATTTTTAACACTGTCAAATTTTTTTGCTTACCCTCAGCAAGATTCGAACTCACGCCGTTGTGCGGCACCAATTAACCTGATCTATGTCCAGTGGTGTAGACCCCTCGGCCAAATCCGCTATATAGAAATATAGCTTTATTAAACGAGGTGAATAGACATATACATAGTACACGTGTACTAGTGTGTGACGATGAAATGTTCGTAATTCAGCATTATTTGTATATATTACAAAGGGATGACAAAGTTACTTGTCATACAGTCACAGTAAGTAAATTATATACTAACGTCTTAGTATTGTGACAAACATATAATATATCTATCCAGCGGATTTCTGAAAGATCAGAAATAAAGGGTTAATATCAAATATTAATATATACGTCTACAAATTTTTGCTTGTATATATTTTGTGTATACTTCAAAAACGCCTTGTACTTTTAATATATGTTTGCACTGCCAACATGAGAGAATCTCATTTTCAAGAAGTAAATTTCTCGGGTTTAAATCAATGCAGATACTGTGCAGCGACCACCTTCGGAGCTGATAAATCGGGCACGATATAAAATAATGAAAGTTATCTTCAACAGTGTCTCTATACAGTGCGGGCAATATGGAGTGTCAACAAGAAGTGCAAATGTAAGTGAGAGTTCAGGCTGCTACCTTCACATGACAAAGACATATATTCTCTTTTCTATTAGCAGTGTTGAAGTATTCATGGGCTCCTGGGCTTTTTCAATTTAAATGATTTTTTAACGGATCAGAAGGACTATTTTTGAATTTGATGGTTCCTAAGCCTAATAGTAGAAGGTACAAAGCACTTAAAATATGCCATAGTGTTACATACAAGCAATCGCATATAAATAATACATGTATCATTATGTATTTGTCGCCTGAGATTATAATCATGAATACCATTGATATGTGGTTGCACAAGATTTGACAGATAGCTCGGAGCCAGTCCATTAATTATCTCGCACATTAAAATAAGTCTATGCTTCTAACGTCTCTTGAAAAGTGGTTTGCACTCCAGTTCATCATACATCTTTGATTTCGAGGAATTTATTCGTAACCGGCTTCTACTTAGACACTCTAAGAGATTAGATTCATACAATACATTTAAGTCTTTCAGATGCTTTTTTGTAAATTATATTATGGTTATTCTATTTTGCATTCTTCTTAAAGTCAAGACCGAAGTGTGTATGCACATTTACATCATTCACTTGGTTATCTAGACTGCCAAAATATATAAGATGGGTTTCCAATTTCTACGATGTAATAACAGAGATTCTGTCTCAGATAGATTAAATTGTTTAGAGGGTTCCCTACATCAATATATCCCCAACAAGAGTTGTAACACTCTAAGACGACTCTGCTTTCACTTCAATAGTTTTTGATCCAATGATCCCAATGTTTTTTTAGTAATTTATATTATAGACCTGCATACAAAACTGTCAAAAGCATTAGACATATCACAAAATACAAATCTTGCATCACTTCCCACATCTTAATAACTGAGTATAGTATCGTAAATGTTCAGCATTTGATACAAAGTGGAGTCATTTGGCATGATGTTCAAGCACAAAGTTATGCATATGCTTTACTAAGATTTTTTTTGCATAATTTTACACAGAACACGTGTGAGAGAAATGGTGCGCAAATTGGAAACATCTGATAATGACCCTTTATTTTTATAAATATGAGAACTTTTCCAAATGTAAGTTAATCACGTAGAGACTTATTAAATAGTAGGGTCAATGGATTTAACACTAAAAACTGAAATATTTTTAGGTTAATTAGTGCTATACAATCAGGACCATTGGGTTTTGTTATATTTAAAATATTAAATTGATCTTTGACTCCTTCTTCGGTAATAATGTAATCAGGTAATGTATGTTCTGGATTAATATTATTCTCAGCCGGGAATGTTTCTAATAAAGTCATTAAAATATATCAATTTTTTCCGATGGGTGTAAAATAACTCTTCCTCTATTAACCAATCGAGGAGTGTTGTTATCGTATTTGTTAAGTTTAGATACAGATTTAGCAATATGCCACCACTTGCCACGTGGGATATCTTTATTAAGAAGCTGCGAAGTTGGTTTTTCATTATATGAACGTTTATAACATCTTCGCTTAAATCTTTGTATGCTGATATCTAGACTTACAGAGCAGTGGTCACTACAAAAATCAGCATGAACATTAACTGATAATAAAAAATTGATAGATTTGTAATAAATAGATCTGGACACTGTAGAGGATGAATCAATGATCCTTGTTGGCATAATAACTAAGTTTTAAAGGTTGAGTCTACTTAATAAATTATCAAATGCCCACCAGAATTTGCGAGCATATCTACATTAAAATTTCCTTCTAGAAAAATAGGAACATTCAAGTCAACAATTGGATGCAAGTGATTCTTTTCGAATGTTTGCTAGTATGTCACAGGTGAAATGGGTGGTCTTATACATAGCGCCAACCAGATATTTAGTTGACATAGTACTAATCTAAACTGTTCTTTACATATATAGCTACACCTCCTTCATGTCTATTTCTATATTTACGAATCGATTTCTAAAAACCAATTTTTACAATATCATCTATTATATCATCACTCAGACGAGTTTCACATATAAAAACATGTACTATATTCAAGGGACCATGGTAAATGCCAAGGTTGCTATTCTTATCAGGACTTGGGTTTGGGTGAACATTGCATATCCGTGAAAGAAAATAGACAACAGATGATGCAAAGTAACTGTTTTTCGCACCTATACATTCGTTTTGACATGTATATTTTTCACATCATAATATAACTTACCGGCGACCTTTTTTAATTTGTATACACTCTTATATCTAATCATAAGAATCATAAATTAAAAACATCTTGTTTAAGGAGATCACCATCTTTGCACGTTCTAAAACAGTTTCGCTGACAGACTACAGTGTGTAACAAAGTAATAAAGCGAGTAATTAAAATAATATGCTCTGCTTGTTGGTAAACATTAATTCAGAGCATTTTGTCTACTTTGAAAACATATTGGAAGACTGTTACGTTTTTCCACTAAAGATGAGCACACGAGGATGTAAGTTCATCCCCTAATTTCCAGCAGTAGCACAAAGAACAATATCTACTTCTATCTTTATTCATTCATCTTCTAGATATTATATAGATCACTGCTGTTGACTACTAAACTACTAAAAAAGGGTTTGTTGTACCTAGATTGATGTTTTTTTTCCAGACGTTCTATGGCCGTCAAGATGATCGTTATCAAATACGATCGGACATTTTCGCTGAGTCTAATGTAGTGCTTCCTATTCCTGGGTTTGACTTTTTAGACATGACTATTAGTAACTCGACGGGTGTCTAATTAGAGGCAAGCTTACTCGACCGGAACGACTGAGTGCACCCAAGGTTTTTATTGGGTTCGGTTACCCTTTTTCTGTTTTTGTGTTTGGATTTTGAGTTGCGCTGTGTATGTTTGTTTATATCCGGATTTGAAACTGTCCCTTGACTTTAAGCTCTTTTTGTTCGGTCGGGGTTTTTTTGCTATTTCTTTTTTTTTAGTCTCTGTTGGTAGATGATAATTTACAGTTTTAAATCTACATAGACTTGAATATTCTCATTCTATGTTCTTTTTCAATAAAATTGCGTTTGTTGATTCATGTTATCAAGCATGCTATTTCTAAATAAAGTGATCAATGAAACGTTGCTTTACAATACCTTTAATCCCTCATTACATGTTAATTGTTACACTTCCCCATAAATGTGATGCACACTCGTTTAACGCTCTTTATGAAATTGACATTGACCTGCATTATTTAGGATCGCAACATTTAATTCATATTGCATATCCTCTGCTAAGTGAGCACTGCCAGCTGCGTGCAGCAGTAGAAACAATTTTTATTAAAAACAATCTTATTTATTTTCTGTGTGCTCGATATTCTGGTATGGTCCACTATATTTTCTGGGACATATAATCTTCGAAATTATTCAGAATAAGCGAGAATAGAAAACGGGATGTGTTTTCATCTTTTCTCATTCCCGTTTCACGGTTGAAACAATCTGACACACAATTATCATGCAAAAAGCATGATTTTTATATGAATACATGTTAAGAATTATGTATACATTTTACCATTTATTTGGTTCAATAGAAGTCCGTGGAGAAATTCGTCTCTCCACACTCTATCCAAAACCTTTCCGAAATAGTCTTTCAGTGATTTGTGTACAATGTAGTTCCCAAGGAACCAACAAAAGAGTACTCTACATGCAATTTTTGTTTTTAATTTGATTCTATTTAGTTTAGTTGAAAAATATCTGTTTTCCCTTTGAAAACAGTAATATCACAAGAAACCCGCTTATCTTTCACAATTATGAGTTTTCCAGTTATATTTGGCTCAATGTGGTTTTAGTTGTTCAATTTATTAACAAGAGGTAAATATGAAACGATTCTCCGAGGTTCCTTCATTTTATTACTTTACGAAAATAACAAATACAATGTTAATGTCGCTAAAATCCAAGAAATGAAAATATCAAAGCAATGGCTCAAAGAAGCATGTAATCGCTCATCTGGACCATGTTAGTTTCTAATTATGGTGATAGTAGTCCTCTAGGTCTGATGGTGGGCTATCAGAATTATTGTATTCCCCGTATAATTGACACAATGATTTCAGAAACAATGATCTTTTAATAGGAACGGGATGTCAAGTTAGCCTAAATGATTTATCTTATATGACCTTATACACGTATTTGTATATTGGAGAGGTATTGATTTTTCCGGAAAATATGTTCATTAGACTCTAGTTCACGCTTGATCTCGTTGGACATTTAAATATAGAGAGCATAAGGAAGCATTAGTTCCCATCGTCTCAGTGGTTTAAGAAAAGAATATTTTTAATAGTTTATAAAGACGACTAGCGCAAAGAAACGACAACGTCTTCCATGATCCAAACGAACAAGAAATGGATTTTTTTATAAATATTAAGAAATATATATTTAATTATCTTATTTAATTAGTAACATGTTAATTGTCTATTTATATCTGCCCAACATTTGCTTGTATTTCAACATTGGATCTAAAGATACATAGTTAAGATAAATGATATGTATTATTGTCTAATGAATTAACCAAACTATGTCGTTGTAATGTCCACTCCGAAAATCATCTATATACACATATGTGTCAGTTTATTCCCGTCTCGCATGCGAGACGGGATAAATAATCAAAAGCTAAACAGCGGAAACCAGTCGTATCTCAAGGATAACAGATAAACAATGCTGTGTCTTGATTGGCTGCTAAATCGGGAGATAGTTGCCGATTGGAAAACAAATAAGCAGAGCTAAGTTAGGGATGAAATCCCGGCATAATTACGGGGCGGTAGCAATCATAATAGGCTAAATCGGGAGACAGCTGCCGATTGGCCAACTGTCTTGTCTTGTTCATGTAACTACCGCCGTCAGTCGGTGCACTCTATCCTCTGGATAGATATATGTGGTGAACATCATTGCATGTGTATGGTGCATATAGTCACAGTGAGAATACGAATAGTTGACGGAGTCAGGTGAACATTTATGTACAGTGTATATTTGAGTTATAATACAGTTAGGCATCCACATATAAGTTATTTAAATGCAGAGTTATTTAACTCAGTCTACAATTACTACTTTATCGTAAAAGCACTGAAAAGCACTAAAAGGCAAGAAGCAGCATTATACGTAAAATATCAGGCACTAGTCATAAATGCACTAAAATGTTCAAATATTGTTAATCTAAAATTTTACTTTCTGATATCAAAAAAGGCATGTATAGCGGTTTCTAAAATTATAAAAGCTGCTAAAACACGATGCTTGAGTTAAAACGATGCACTTGGTCAAGTGTGGAGTCAAAATAAAATTCATAGATATATATACAAGAAGGGTATTATCACTATTGCATTTTTTTCTTTTAAAAACACTAAAAGCATCGGATTATACATAGTTTACATATTTATAGAATCCTGCCCCCCCCCTCCTTTAACTGTCTCATCCTTTCCATATGTAGGTTATAGTACATGTTCCTTGTTAGTTCCTCCAACTCTATATAACCTTGTTTTTTCAGCTTACTGATATACGGCATCTGTTGGTTTGTACAGTCCAGTATGAGTTGAAGTAGGTTGTTTTGGGTGACAAACTCTTGGTAAACATCGTTTCTGATTTTATCTAGGTAGCTTTTGATATTTCGGAGATGGCTTATCCGAACGTTTTCCAGCTTTGGACACTTGAGAATAAAATGTTGTAGATCATCTAGCTGGCTCATCTCCGCATAGGCAGCATATAGTTTTGATATAACTATCTCCATACTTTTTTCTTGCTGTATTAAACAGGTATGTTTGAGTTACAAGCTGATCTTGTGGCGAAATCCAAACTAACACGGAATCAGGTTTCTAACTTTTATTAACTGCAAACTTCTGTATGGTGCATATAGTCACAGTGAGAATACGAATAGTTGATACTATTTTATAAAGAATATTGTAGAAAGTTCGTTTTCAAGTAGTTTCTATAATTATCTAAATATTTCTTATCTAATAATAGTAACATGTAAATTCCAGAAGCTTCCAGATAAACAATAGTACAATCAACTAATTTCTAGAATAAACTATAACATCCTTGTTCTAAACAAATTATATAACAATAATAATATGGCATAATTAAAAAATAATCACAAGTGAAAATAATTACAATTGTTCATGTAATATCGTGAATACAGTTCGCGACAGATCTTGACTTCTGCCGCTCTTATTTTTCTATGTACATTTTCTGCGCCTTCCGAAATATAATATGTGGTTGTGACATCGGGTTTTTCTGTAATTGGAGGTATTAAAGGGTTGACTTCTTAGCTATATCTTCCTCACATTGTTGAGACCAGTATAATTTTTGTGCCTTCCTTACTTTTTTTTTCCACGCCTTTTTTGATCTAGGGTTTTTCATTAGTTCATGTATTGTCTCCATTCCATATTTCTCTAAAACTAGTTCAGCCCTTTCTGTAAAAAGTTCGTTGCTATTTCTGTTGAAGCAATGTTGTTTAATTAAGATATTATACTTTGCTGATGATGGGCATCTGATTATATTCTTAAGGAGTGACAGTATATTATTAAGATCTATATACATCTGTATTGGAATTGCACCAACGAATAGGTAAACTGCAGTATTTCAGGTTTTGTTTGGAAGGCCTCGAGATTTTCCTCTGCATCTTTTCTAGTTGTTCTATTTCATATTGCCTACATTTCATTATCTCAAGCCCATATATCATTAGTGGTAGTCCAAAGCAAACTTGAAATACCCAACAAATAAGCAGAGCTAAGTTAGGGATGAAAACCCCGCATAACATTGAGGTAGCAATAATAATAGGACGACCGCTGTTCGTTGCCACTCGAGAAAAGCCGAGCGATCACGAATCGGTTACGATAAAAAAAGAAAAAAATATGCAAGATAATGGGAATTTAACTGTTTTAAAAGGAAAGTCCCATTGATTTGTGTATGTTTATCATAAAATGTGTATCATAAAACTTACACGGAGAAACACGGAAAAACAAGTGGGAAAAGGAGAACAATTTCAATCTTTTCCTGCTTACTGACAAGGTTCACATCAACTATCTTACCGCGTAGAATGATGCATCTAGAGATGCTTAGCATAGTGCATGCTTCATATGCTGACTCTGACCTTTATTTTGCGGTTGCTGATTTGGCTATCTAAACATTGTGTACTTATAATGAAGTGATGTTAATAATAACAATACATAATAACATTAAAAAACAGTACGTATTTTTGTCCACGAAAAATAAAGCTTAGAGACGGCTAGCTTTTTAGGAAAGCTAATACTTGTAACATTTATTGCTGCTGCGCCTAGCATGTAAAGACACAGGTGAAACCTTGAGACCAGATCCGTCCGCTAAAAACGGAGTTTCACTGGCCTAGTGTTACTTTTGGTTGAGCATGCCATTTACATACACAATTTGTTGTGAGTTCTGAGCTTTAATTACAACGATTATCATACAATCAGAAAGGATTTGTAAGCTTTTATACAGATGCGTACATATAGTTTCGTTTGAATTTTGAATGTTGTGCATATATAAATAGGATTGCCAGTGTTCCTACCGCAGGTCGGGGTTCTCTCCGGGTACTCCGGCTTCCTCCCCCAATAAAAACTGGACGCCACGATATAGCTAAAAATTGCTGAAAGTGGCGTTAAAACACTATTCAAACAAACAAACATATATAAATAGACAATGATAAATAGAAATTCAAATCGAAACTATATGCACGCATCTGTATAATTGCTCTCGACCAGATATATATAAATCTACAAAATTATGCAATTATACAAGTGACGGTGTTTTTGTAAAAATTAAAGACGCAGACTGATCAATAAATGATCTTAGTCATTGAGAATAATATAAATTACGTCAACCAGTCATTACTGATCTTGAATTTTCTCACTCCAACTTAACTTTAAACTTCTATAAATTATTTTAACATCTGCCACAGGCGGACGAGTTGTAACTTGGCTTTGCTAAAATATTCCAACAAGATGTTATCAAAATTATCAAGGTGACAAATTCATTACGCCCGCCAGACGCGCGTTTCGTCTATTCAAGACTCATCAGTGGCGTTTAACTCTAAATGCTTAAAGTATTTTTTCATAGGGAGATGGAATAATATAAGTCCACTGGGATCGCGTAAATACACAATACGGGTAGTTTAAAATATTATATAAAGAGTCTAAAGAAAGAACCAACCAGTAAACTTATTAAGTATCGGATCGACAAACATGACGATACATGATAAAAAAATATTATACAAGTCTAGAAGCGTATGCAACTATACAAATTACGGTGTTTCTTGTCAAAACTATAGACACAGACTGATCAACGAATGGCCTTAGTCATTGAGTGTCAATAACAAATCATAACATATTGATTTTAAACTTTCTCACTCCAACTGAACCCAAATCTTTGATACTGCTTCCCCGTCCGCCACAGGCAGACGCGCTGTTACTTGGTTTTGTTAAAATATTCCAACAAGATGTAATAAAAATTACCAAGGTGACAAATTACGCCAGACGCGCGTTTAGTCTACTCAAGACTCATCAGTGGCATTTAACTCTAAATGCTTAAAGTATTTTTTTTGGAGATGAAATAATATAAGTCAACTGGGATCGTGTAAATACACAAAACAGGTAGTTTAAAATACTATATAAAGAAAGTACGAACCAGTAAACTTATTAAGTATCGGATTCGACAAACATAACGATACAGCATAAACAAAATGTAATATACAAGTCTAGAAGAGTATGCAACGATACAAATGACGGTGTTTTTGTCAAGACTATAGACACAGAATGACAAACGAAAGGCCTTAATCATTGACTGTTAAAATTAATAAATGACGAAAAAAAGTAATAAAATATTGATCTTGAACATTCTCTCTTTAACTGATCTAAAAACTTTTATACATAGCCCCAATATATATATTCAAACGTCAAAGTATTGTGACAACCATATATACTCACTCAAAAAAGAAACGCAACATCGAATAATTTTTTTCAAATAATTTTTTTGGCGGAAAAATAATCTATCAGTATTCAAATATATACACACAACATCATAATTACACCTTAATTTAACGTTTCCAGGTGAAAGGATTTAAGCCTCGTGTGTTTGTTTACATTCGACATGCAGATTTTGTAAAAACGATTTTGATTGGTACTTCTCAAGGTCAGAAGCAACTTCACTTCCGACCCGAAAAATATATATGTATGTTGTCAGGGGTGATGATGGAGCGAACGCGGACTCAGAACCCCCTGACTTGGGAGGATGGTTCCCCAACAAGACATACATTTTTAACTATTTTAAAATAATATATCTATTAATTTGACAAAATTAGAGGACCATAATCTGTTGGGGTCATTTTTTTAACAGCTGATATATTAACTATGTTCTTTCTCAAATATCCTACTGAAAATATTAAGATATAAGAATTTTTTTCCTGCAATATCACAAAATTACCCCAGTACTTTCATGACTTTTTAAAGAATGTATTTCCTTCTTTTATTTGTTTTAATCTGGAGTGTCAGGAGTGCAACAAAATCAGAATAAACATAGTACTTTTTCTACAATCTATCGTTTTCTAACGGTTTACCTCTATCATGAATTTTTTTCTCCAGGGATGACTTATAATTACAATTTAATAATTTTGTTGCCATATGCAAAAATACATACTACTTTTGACTTAATAAAAATTTTAAGAGGTAGATAACAAAAGAATTTAAAAAAATTCTCGAAAAAAATTTTTTTTTTGAAAAAGTACAATTGCATATTGTTCCAAATCTTGCACAGGAAGTCATTAGTAATTGTTACATTTTTTAAGAAAACAGCAACAAGTTATATGAAGAAAACATTGTTAAACTGAAGTAAAATGTATAAATGTTCAAGGTGTTTTATATTTCAAAATATGTTCAATAAAATATTATAAAAACTGTATTTCTTACCCTTTCATTAATTTATTTTTTGATTTATTAACTTCAACATATGCACATTTGGAAATAACAAAAACTTGACATGCTCATATTTAAATTTGACACTTTTTCACATCTTGTTGGAACAGCCCAAAACAATTCAGCTACATTCGAATACAGGTCATCAACAGTTTAAATAGTTAAAAATAATTTCAGAAGTCAATAATCTCATAAATTGTTTTGCAAAAACAGAGACATATAATTACATGTCTGGCAAAAATAAGACTTTGCTATATTTTTTGTGGTTTATTTTAACGTCTGAAAATACTATTAAGTTCTTAGCAATGTTTATTCACACGAGCGTTAGTTTGACGTTTGAATACATTTAATTGCCAAATTTTTTGAATTTTAATTATTGTAAAATTAAATTAAAAGAAATTGTAACTTGTCGGTATTTTTCTTTGATCTCCCGATGGAATGCCGACGAAGGACCCGATTAATGCCGATCTTACCCCCCGTTTTTTCCCACAAAACCAAGTGACTATGTGATTTCGAAAAGGTCAATGTATATTGTTATTGTACGGTAAACATTTGTCTTTCTAACAATTAGCCTTTTTTGTTACATTACTCTTCTCAAAATTGAGATATTATAATCAAGATGATTATTTCTTGCCTTCCACAATCGTCTATATTTGTAACCTTTTACAGCATATGATAAAATTTGAAATAAAACAAATTGAAAATTAAAAATCGTAAATGAAAGCGAGCTTTGATTTGCTATATGGAGGTATTCAAAATATTGACTTCTAGCCCAGGAATTTCCTAGCTAGGTTTGTAAGGGTATCGTGGGCACATGAGGACACAGAAACCCTGATTTGTGAGGTAGTTAAAAACCATTAACTTAAATATATAAATTAAACCCAACAGTGTTAGAATTAGAACAACAGGCTTCATTAAAACGATCGATTCAATGAAGGCGAATAAGTGCCTCGGTGTGCGAGTTCGAATCCCGCCGAGGGTTCAAAGTTCAACAATATTCAATTCTAACAGTGTTAGGTTTAATTTGTATAGGTTTATATATAAATATTTGATATTAATCCTGCATTCCTGTGTTTCGGAAATCCGCTGGATAGATATATTATACTCTCTTAAAAAACGCAACATACAAACATACAAACGTAATATATATATATATTATTTTCACAATTTATCATATATTGTATTTGCCTGCATTACACCAAAAAAATATTCCTTTAATATACATGTATATAGACAAGCTTCAACAAGTTGCAATTTTTGCAATTGCACATTTAGTTTGATTTTAGACTTATGGGCCTATACCATAACAAGTTAAACAATCTAAATTACATCCCATACACTGTCATAACTAAGCTGCCTGCCATGTTGACTTTAAGCTGCATATACATACAAGAATCACAGCTAATTTTAACCTAAAGGAGAACTACATAGTTTCCCATACTAGTATATATAATGATAAGCCCCAGCATAGGACAGTTTGCTTTATTTCTATGTCTTGCATATTTATTGAATAATTAAAAACAAGTACCATTGTCACAGTAAAAAAATTGCACTTGCAGCTTTTGAATTTATTCCTTTTAAGTAAGCAGTATTTAAGTAAATAATAAGATTTATGTGTACTAGTTCATGTTAAATCCAAAACATGACCAAAAAAACATGTTCACAAAACTACACTATATTAATAGGACAAGTTACTTGGAAATATATATCTTGTATCAACAGATTCAACATGTTCAATATGCAAAATCAAGATTACAAATACATTTTTTAAAACCCCAATTCTAGCCAAAAACTAAATGTATTTTTCAATTTAGTTAAGTAAGACTTGCAATCATATTTAACTTTCATTTCCCCCAAATAGGACACTTAAAGTCCACGCTTGTGTTAATTGGGTCCTCTAGAGCTTTAATAAGCAGATCATCAACCTTTAATTGTGGTCTAGTATTAAGCATACCAGTACTTATAAATGTTTCTTGGATACAATTATG
The DNA here is from genome assembly GCA_944474755.1 of Limnoperna fortunei. Classification (NCBI taxonomy): domain Eukaryota; kingdom Metazoa; phylum Mollusca; class Bivalvia; order Mytilida; family Modiolidae; genus Limnoperna; species Limnoperna fortunei. The sequence goes on from OX104117.1 coordinate 52,968,771, forward strand.
TAGCTCATGTGACAATTTATGATCTGCTAAGAGGTCCCATTTGATACCCTGAATGAAGCAGCTGGTTGTGGTTCAACACTCAGGGGTTTACAAATATCTGTTATTGAACTGTTTGCACTGTTTTATATTTTATAATTTTTTTTGCTTAAAAAAACATGGGTTTATTCTTTTAGCTGGTCCAGCAGATAAGGTACATACATTATATGTAAACTAGTACCATACAAGTCTCATTCTTTCCATGAAACACGTGTACATGTACTAGTATATAAAAAATTATTTCACGTCAGGTCATTAAAATCCCTCTGAGACTGAATATTATGATAGGAACTTTGTGGCAGTGTAGTTGAGGTAGTTTATCATCTACTATTGATCACACTGTCAACACAGAGGTTGCAGGTTGGGCTTAGCTGCTGGCAGGGTGTACTTGACTCCTATGTCGAATGACAGAGATTGCCAGTTTTTCTACTGAAACATGGTCATACTAATTCTTTATGTAAAAAGTCCATGGCTTGTCAAGAACTATGTGTCCATTTTCCATGAATGATTCTAGCATGACATGTAATTGACACTTACAATTTAACACAAAATATGAGATAAGGGCACAGTAGAAATTTTTGCCTGGAAATTTGTTGTAATTTCTTTATACTGATAAATTCCATGACTTTTCTAGGATTTCTTGACCCGTTTGGACCTTGTGGAAAGTTAGGAATTTCTGAAAGTATGATGAACAAATCAAAATAAGACAAAATGAAATGGAAATTAATGTGATAATCTGCAACAGGTTTTAAAACTATGAACACATGCATGAACATGAAAACATTTAATCTTTTATTCCAGTACACATAATTTATAAATCCGTCAGAATAGGAAATTTGCTTTCATGTAATAAAAAGTTTGACTAGTGTGCTGCATGATCAAATTTTAATATCTCTCACATTCTTACATGTACAGTATATTAGAACATTATGCATGTCCATTTTGAAGTTGACTGTTTTCCTCCTTTAATCAGTAGTTTTTACATGGTGCATAATTAACCAGATATAAAACTGTTCACTAAATTTTACTTAAGTCTTGAATGTGATGATGTGTTGAAGATTACATACAGGTGTGTAATACATGTAAATGTCAACCTAAATGTGTTGTAAAATTTTATTCACATATAATCCAGTTAAAAGAACAAAATTGACATTTTTCTGTCACTGACATATATCTGTCCCTTGTTAAAACAATCTCGTTTTGGGTTACTTCACCCACCTCTTTCTCTGTCCTTTTTCAGTTCTATTAAGAAGTACGTCCGCAATACAGACAATTTTAATTGTCTATTAATTTGTAATTATGCCTGAATCGTTTACTACTGCTTTCACATACTGCACAGAACTCCATTCCATTCTATATCTATAGTCCACTACTTTATCAATATCACGTTCAACACGTGGAATTATTCGTATGCAAATTTTTTATATGCCAGTGCAGTCGTCTTCATTTCATTTGAAAAACAAATAGCTCCAGCTGTCATCGCTCATACAGCTTCTTTTTGAGGTCCGGAATCTGTCCAACATATTTTTTTAAAAATCCACGATACAGGCGCAGACATTTTTTGTGTACATGTAAACATTAAGCAACGGTTACGATAAATTTCATTGGCTGATGTTAACTCCGGTCACCGCCAGATGGCGACACTCAGGCCCGAAAAATATATGTGTATGTTGTCAGGGGTGATGATGGAGCGAACGCGGACTCAGAACCCCTGACTTGGGAGGATGTAGGGAACATGTCTGCAAACAATCTGGAAGATATATCCGAAAACAAAAAAGTGATGCCAAAAAATATGCCAAAATTGTCAGGAGTGCAACACTTTTCTGTGACAGCTAAATATGTCATTTTTTAAAAGGTAACACAATTGTCAAATCAAGCAATATGTGCATAATTCTTTTTTATTACACAGTTTCATGTGTTAGCTTATTGTGAGATATCAAATGAAAGTATGTTGCATTTTAAAAGTATGAAACTACCCCATCATGAGTGCAACTCAAATTTAAGCAACGTTACATTAAGTTCTTTGTAGAAATTTTTTTCCTTTTGTTTTCAATGATTAAAATAAAATAAAATCATAAAAATACCTTTGCTGCATCAAAGCAGCCACTGCAATATACCCTAAAACTGGTAATCTGATCAGGGACACCAAATAAAACAGAGCACCCTCAACTGTCAGGAGTGCAACAAATGACATGTTCTTATGTTTTCTTTATAAAGTCTCTTATTTAGTGTTTTCTCTTTATTTTTCAGCAGAAGCTACACAGAAGCATTGAATAAATATATCAGATGGATGATAATACATTTCACATTCATTTTTTATTGTCATGAGTGTAGCAGTTTGTTTAAATTGAGCTTCAGATTTTATAAAAATTTATATACATGTATTGTGTACAATTTAGTTGGCTCTCATATTTATACCAACTGTTTTTATAATCTAGAGACACAATTCCAAATTGTAGTCTTTGTTCCATCCACATGGAGAACCATAATTTTGCAGTATAGTTGCAATCATCTATTCATTTAAATGTTGTGTCAGCAGTGCAACATTTACATGGATGACATTTAAAACAGGACATCTTAAATAAATGAACTGATATGTTTTCAACAATATATTTTTTTAATGCCAACTGAAAAGTGAACATATAAAAGAATTAGCTGATGGAATACGTCTTTAGATTAAAAAAAAACAGTTGGTATCAATACGAGAAAAAACTAAATTGTACACAAAATATGATATTTTTTATCAAATGTTAAGCTCATAAAATGCTATTGTTACACTTAATTTCGAAAAAAAGTTTCCTTTACTTAAATCAAAATAATTATAATAAATAAATCTTCATAAAATATTTCATATTATGATACAATTGAAGATCAATAAAAAAACTGCTGCACTCCTGACATTAAAAAAATTAATATAAAACTAAATTGTCTTTCATTTTTACCTTTCATTCAAGTTCAGTGTCATAAATAAGCAATTAGCAAATAAAAAAGGCTTTTTTACAATTTACATATACATCACAGAAATATCTCTTACCCCACCCCCGCCCACTCCTACAACGCACACACGCGCCTCGTTCTCGGCCAATCTCGTGCGAGAGAGTTTGGGATTTAGAAATCGTTAATAATCAAAACCCAGGGAAATTTAATCTTCTACATAAAGGTTTCATTTTCTACCCTAACTATGAATTAATCCAGAAATAATTCTGAAAATTATCGATCAAGGCTTTCTGGGTGAGTGGTCACAAGCGCGTTAAAAATGCTGTTGGACTGATGATGATGCACAAGGGGAACGTCATGCATTACGTTATACTACAAAATTTTCAAATGCATTATTTTTATCAAATCATCTTATGAAATCCTATAAAAACAAATACATTCACTTTCTATTATGTGAAGATTAGAAAATGCATAAAAAATGCAAAGCTTAAGTACACTATAAATTTTGACATAAGCAAAGAAATAAAATTTTAAATTATCGATCAAGTCAAATTTATAATCATCCACATTTTAATGTAAAGATACGAATGCAAAACATATATGAAGCTTGCTCTATCAATCGGAAAATAATCCAAACAAAACAAAACATATTATGATTAAATTGAACCGAACAAGTCTTTCTAACATATACATTGCGTAATATAACGTAACAAAAATGGCTTTTTATTATCAAATTATCTAACTAATTAATAAAAGAAACACAAATATATACATTTTTATTTTGTAAATATAAGAATGCATTAGGAAAAATACTAAGCATACCCTATAAATCTTGAAATAATCCAAGAAATAAAATGGAAGCGATGATCCTATCTAGCGATGTCAAAAGCGCATTAATATACAATTTTTTACATCTTTACTACTCCTTATTAGAGCATGAAATATATTTTAAAGCTTGAAGGATTTAACAAAAACAAAAATCTGTAAAAGAAATATTTTCTTTAATATTTAATTAGCCAGTTTATCACTTGAACACGAATATGGTTTTTACCTGGGAACGATATATGGTCAATCGTGCCCGAAAACAATTATATATCATTAAGAGATAATAAGAAGAGATCGAACATATGATAAACCAAACCACGTGAAATTCAGTGTATTTTAAATAGTAGTGTTAATAGTTTGTTTACTAATGCGTTATTTATTAGTTGGGTTACGTTATCTTCTTACTCAAGAATGAGATAGAATAACTACTGCCAAACACTTGCTTCTTTTGAGCTATTTCATTTGTTGATATTTTGAAGGTTTGACATTATATGAAAATCCTCTAGCCCGGGATTTTCCTAGCTAAGTTTGTCTGGGTTTCGTGGATACATGTGGACACAGAAAGTCTGACTTGTGAGGATGGGTTTTTAATACATCAACTTACTTTGGTTAATGATAAATTTGCAGGCTTCCGGTCCAAGAGTATCATACAGAGGAACTGAAACCATGGAATACATAGCACAAGCAAGGTCTGTAATTACCCACTGAAAATACAAAATTACAAACCTGGACAGGCATGATGGAAGAGATTTTTAAAATGTTACCACTCTCCTACTCGCTCCCTTCTTAGACAATTTTTAACAAAAATGATAAATATTTTGCCATTTGTCTCTTTAGATAATATTAGGAATATTATATAAGATTTTAACAAACATTCGTTTTACCCATGACTGTAAAATGACTAATAAGGTAGTTTTGACACAAAAACATATACGTTAATTGGACTTATTATGGTATCTACTAAATGACATGATAATCATTAAAATGAATAGTTTAGGATTTGTGGATAGAAGGCGAGCAAAGATGTGACCGTTTTTAAATGTTATTTTTAAAAAGAAAACAAATATATAAACAAACTAAATAACTGTTACACACTATTTCTTCTTAATACAGATACCGAGAATGCCATTTAAACAATTTAGGCACTTAAACTGTTCTTCACTGAAAAATGCCTAGAATTTCTATTAAAGAGTATCATAGAAATTGTAATACAATTTTGGTCCTACATAATGCTTTGTAATTCTCGTCTTGCAGACATCGTGTAGGATCCATGTCTATAATACTTGGTAAGGCTCCTTATTCGCATGATACGAACAATAGACCTTAGATAAACGGCTTCTGTTTTGATATTCTCATACCAATAGAACAACCAAAGTTTCATTTAGACCAATTTTTAACTGAATGGTTTGTGATATTACCTCCGTCCTGTTTATACTATAAATGCCTATGAAGGTGTCATTTTTTGGCACCAATCCATCTGCTATCAAGCCTGATCCAAAAGCATGAGCTCTATCAAATACCTGAAATTGTAACATAGAAATCTTCTTTCAACGTCCTATATTTATAGTATATGTCACTCCAAATAAATTACAAAATATGCAAACAATGAAAGCCATTTCACTCATGAAAATATTATTTTGATATAAAATGCAATCCAAAAGGTAGGTAATAAAAAATCCATTTAAGATTATCGCTTCCCATTTGTTGAAATTTGACCTTGACACTATCTTCAAGGTAAAATCTCAAGATAATAAATGATGGAAATAATAAGCCTTTAGGAATAATGCTCTAATGTTTGGAAATAAACTGTACAAAATAGGATTATATTTGATAAGTTGTTTAATTCATTACAAATAACAGTAATTTTGGTAATAAATATGTTTCAAGAAGTATACAGAATTAATGAAGCAAGTTTGACTTGAAGTTCGTGTTTATAGACAAAAACCTCTATTGTCAGACATCTCTTCAAATCAGAATGAACAATCACACATTAGAGTGAACAAATAACAGATGCACTTTTAAGTCCTCTCAAGTCGTTATTAGAAAGTTTATCCACCACGAGCATGAAATACCGTTCGACATCACCTCTTCATGCTACGAATCTGTAGAAGTTTTCTGTCATTCTTGTCAGTTTTTCAATGACGGTTTGTTTGGAGGAAACGGACGCGCAAAAATGGCTCCATGCGTATTCAACTGGATTCAAATTTGAACCGACTTTGTCATCTATCTGATCTATGATTCTTACAGACTTATATGTACAAAACTGCAGTAATCAGTATAATATACGCACCTTGTTACCGTTATAACAGTTAATATTTATATGAATTTTTATGACAAAGAGAAGACGCTGAAGACAGATATATAAAAATTAACCTAAGAAGCTAACGGTCTCTTAGCTGCATTACCCATTTTACGGGTTTTATTAAAGTATCAATTTTTTGTTATTTATAGGTAGAATAGATAAACAATGTACCTTTTTAGAACATTGTTTACGCTAAACTATTTACCAATGCTTCTTGAGAGATTAAAATACCTGTCATCAATTCACACGTGCTTTTTGAAATATAATAAAATAAAATTTGGCTCCTTAAACAAATGTTAAAAATGAGCGGTAAACATATTTGTTGTTCTATTTGCATCAATATCAGAACGAAAATAAAGATATAGAAAATATCATTCCCCCCAAACAGCTTTAAAAAGTAGGTACAATGTTTACCTTTTAATTGTTTACTGACCAATGCACTGATTGAAATAGAAGTCAAGATGTGGAACTTAACATTACTACACAAAAATACTGATTATAATCCCGATTCAACCAAAGTATATATCGAAATTTCAGTACACATACTAGTGTAATGCTGACGTAAACCAGTGATATGACAAAAATATTAAAAGATTAAGTGAACTACCCAATCAAATAACAGATGGTCATGTAGTCCAAAGACTGTTCGTCATTTGGTGGGAGACGGTTACAAATAGACACACAAGACAAAAACAGAATAATTTGTAATATAAAAACCACTAAAAACTGGAAGTGAGTGCATGTAAGCAACTCTTTTTCCACACATGGCACCAGTCATATTACATAATACAAACCCCGATAGTTTATTACAATGCGGACTAACGATAAACGGAACGCGTGAATGGTCATTTGTGACACAGATATTCACAGAGAATGATCAATTAAGTCATTATGGCGACCGTAAAATTGTCTTAATAATGAATTCTATCTTGGCACTGTGTACCAATGATTTAGTACTTTTTTTGCCAGCAGACCCCTCTATCAATTAAATCTGAATTGGAAATACAGGCTCCTGAGTATATAATCAACAGGACATGTATACTCAATATACAGGTGTTGCTGTAATGTTGCCAGACAAAAAGAGAAAACAGAACACTAAAAATCATGAACATTAAAAATCACCAAATTATTTAAACAGTAAGACAAATGAAAAAATGAGGACGAAAAGTCACTGACATTGTACTGAGTCCATCTTTTTTCCTCCGCAAGCAGATCAGGAGTGAAAGAGAGCGATGGGACCTAAGTAGTCAACATTCCCACAAATAGGAAAAACAAACAATACCCTTTTCTTAAGATGTTTAGGCACCGCGTCAGTTGTAGGAAGCTGCAACCAGAATATATGGATCCAGCTTAAAAAATATTATAAACTAAAAAAGTTTTATTCAGTTATGCCATAAGCTGCAATGCTAATTGTAAAAGTTTAAATACCTGTTGATAAGAATGCCATACATATTTACAACTTCCTAGTGGCCTTGTCCCGAGGCAGGGTCCATTATCTATAAATAGAACCATACAAATACATAGAATTTTACTTATTAATTTTTTTACTCGACCATGTGTATCCCCATTTCCTCATATACACAAACTTTCACACAAAAAAGTAAATCTCCCATATATAGCAATTTTAAAGCCTGATATGTCTATTGGAAACCCTGTAAATTAATGCGATCACAAATTAAAATATGCATAGCATATAGTTAAATACAGATCGTAAAACATTCCGTGATGTTTCAATCATGTGGGATTTTTAGTCGCTTAACGTCTTGAGAAAAGAAAAAGTTTGTGTGTTATTGGTAGTTAAAACAACCAAATTAATTGATAAAATATCTCTTGCACAAAATCTCATGGTTTTTGTACGATGCCAACGTATAGTTAATTAATTTAAATGTGCAAACTGTAGGTTAATTGTCGCATTTGTAGAAATATCAAAGTCCATAAACCTCAAAATTTATCTGATATCAACAAGACAAACCGTACGAAAAGTGACCAACCACCATGAAACGAGTAAGGGACAACTAATTTTGGCAACTAGGCACGACAAAAAAGAAAGGACACGGACGGCTATCTTGATCAATCGAGTCTGTAAAGAGATAAGTCTAACCTCTAGACTGGATCTCTCTGCTAAGGACAGTTTTTGCATTGTCATATGTGTTTCTTGTTAACCTGTCATTACCAAAACAATATTTTTGACGCAACTGGGGCTTCTGGGGATTCCGGGGCCAGCTTTCGTAAGAAGTAAGATCTGGGCAGGAACGGTATGCACATAAACAAATATGCCTTCATTTATATAAACGGCCGCTAACTAATTTGTGAGATTACGTTGAAGCTACACGCCGCAAGGTTCACTGATAATAGAAAATAGGAAATATGTTCATCATACGCATATCAACTTTTATTAGATTTCAAGTATCAATGTCTATTAACCGACCTATCATCTGTATGTCAACTTACTAGATACTCTCAACCCTCGTTGAAATCCTTCAAATGTTGTCGATACATCATCATAATATGTTAAGAATATCTTTTCATCCATGGTATATTTGGACTTGCGTGTCCCATCCTAGAAAACATAAATAAAATTTTTCAATTATCCGAAGAATTTGGTAATTTAACACGCTTTTCAAGTACAACTTTCTATTACTATAATTTGCAGAATACAAGAAGCTTTCGCGCGTCTGACACTCATCTGGATTATCAACCACCAGGAAAAAAACTAAACAAATACAACAGTTAAAAGACTGTATGCAAACCATGGGGGTGCATTTTCCTTTTAGTCATTTGTACACAAAAATAATTATTAACTTAGCTGGGCAGCTATCTAAAACTTTTCTTTAGAGATAGATTTGTACTGACCTAAAGTATTGTTTGTGAACGTGGTAAGTTTAAAAACGACATGTTTGAATCTTATTCATTATTACTAAGCTCATTCACAAATATCTTAACCCTATACAAAAATGTGCAGTATGTTCTCTTGTACACTCCTCCAGAGAAAACATCAGAGTGTTGGTAACCAGCATTAAAGTAAAATATGCTACTTGAATTTAGGACTGTAAATATTATTGCAAGTGTAAATTAAATTATAAATTCTGAAAAACAGATAACTTAGAACATCGATAGAGAACAATGCCTTTACTTCATAATTTCGGTGCATTGTCTATATCTACCTCTATTCAGGATAAAATAATGGCCACATTTAGTCGAGAGGTGTTGGATACTGAGTTCAGAACCTCATAGTTATTGTTCCAACACGAATAGCGCCGTTAACTTTTTCATCTGCGTTTAAAAAGATCTTTATTTTTCGTCATACCAGCAGATACATTATTTGTTTTAATTTAAAAAGTTCATCGGTTTTAAGATTTACTTACAACTACAAGATATAAATCAACAATGAGCTGTCGATGGGTTTAACTAAGATACTGCTGCAGATCAGTCGTACATATCAAATAAGTCACATGAAAACACATGAAATACATGAAAACACAACATGCAAAACATAACGTGTAACATATACAAACTGTTTCGTCTAATTTTGCGATGGTACGGTAATGTTGTACGAAGAACCGATCAAATATGTATGTTAAAATATACACTGAAGTGCTGAGTTACTAAGTGTACAATGTGTATAATGTTTGTGTACTTTATTATAAGACTAATTATAAAAGGAAGGGCCAAGTGTTCAAGAACAATTAGAAAAGTCTTTCCCAAATTCTGTGAGAAATTAATATTTGTCATCTTTTGTTATAGACTTGACTACATAGGTTGCTGAGACATTTTTAGGCGGATTAGACTATTTCTGTGGTCTTGAGTAAAACAATACATGGTTGTCAAGGACTTTTGATGTCGTTGGTAGGGACAAAATGACATATTTCAGTAAGGTACATCATTCTAATTTAATAAATATATGGTTGCTAAGGACGTTTTGTTATGGTTGCCTTGTTGCTATGGTATAACCTGGACCCGTGACATTTGCAATTGTGTCAAATTGAAGGCATTGACTTAGTGATTATATTAAAACTATATGTTAACCATATTATCTCTAACCGTTTCCAACTTATATGAAAATATCTTATTAACCGAATTGGGTCAAGGGCTGTAACTCTAAAACGGTTCATTGCACAGTTTCGGACCACATGTATCATATTAGGGTCGTGATGAGAGGAGTATTTATCCTACTTAGTGTCTTCTATCTTTTGTAGTTTTTGAATTGTTATGATAACAAGATTAGATTCCTAAGGTCAAGGTCACTTGCGAACTTTGATTTTGAGATTTTCTTTAGGACAAGTCACAGGAAGACAAATGGTTAAGATCTTTCGTGATTTCGACTTACAGTTTGTAAGTTTTTTGTGACAAGCGGAGTCCTTGAAACATTCAAAGGACACGCTCGTCTCCGCTAGTCAGAAATTTTACGTTATAAAGTTTTCTCAAAAGTTTCTTAACATATGTAACTTTTCAGTTTTCTTGTATCTCTTATAGTTCCAGAGATTACGCGATAACATGGTTTTCGAAGTTTGGGCAGATAACTCCGTAAAGAAAAATATTTCGGTTTCACAGGGCGAATTTCGAATAGACTTTCAGTGCCCAAAACATGTCACGAAAGACCAAAATGATATGTCGCGTATATTTGAAACTGTTTGGGTTTGAAGTTGGCAGAAAAAGATTCCTTGAGAAAGTAATTTTTCGTCATCTGTTGTTTTGAACTTGACTTAATATGTTGCTGTGCCATTTTTAGGTAGAATATACTATTTTTGCTGTCCTGAGTAAAACAATTTATGGTTATCAAGGACTCTTGTGGCCGTTGCACTTCCGGTTGTAAAATGACATATTTCATTTCAGTAATTTACATCATCCTGATTTAAAAAGATATATGGTTGCTAAGGACATTTTGTAATAGTTACCTAGTTGCTTTGGTATGACCTTGACCCGTGACCATTGAAATTGGGCTTAAATTGAAGACCTTGACTTTGTGATAATATTATACCTATATATTTATTATATTATCTCTAACCGTTTCCGAGTTGTAAGCAAAAACTAATTAACCGAAATGAGTCCAGGGCTGTAACTCAAAAACGGTTCATCGCACAATTTCGGACCAATGAATCAAATGAGGGTCTTGATGAGAGGAGTATATTTCTCATTTCTCACCCAAGGGATACCGCTTGTCTACGCTAGTCAGACATTTTTAGCCAAAATATGGTATAAATTTGTCCCAAAAGTTCCTTAACATTTGTCACGTTTCAGTTTGCTTGCATCTGTTATACTTCCAGAGAATACGCGATAACAAGGTTTTCGGTGTTTGGGCAGATAACTCTTTAAAGAAAAAAGCCCTCAGAAAAGTGTTGAAAAGTTAGATAACATAGTAGAATCATTAAAGAGCAAATGCACAGATTCTAAAATTACTATTTCATTACCTACACCCAGACTCGATAATGCATCATTAAACAACAAAGCAGCCCAAGTTAGTGCTATGCTAAAGGAACGATTCCAGGATGATAAGGAGGCCAGTAATTTAGCTTACATAGGGCAAGCCATACGTAGATATATAAATGTTGACGATGGAGTACATCTTACATCTAGTGGTGTGGCACTTTTTGCGGCCAACATCAGTGACAGTATTGACATTGCATTAGAACTCCCAAAACGAATACCAAACAGCAAAAGAGGACACGGTGCATATCGTGGAAGAGGTAATTATAGTAATCCCAACTACAGAGGTATAATACACAGAGACCATACACTTACCGGGGTGGATCTAACAGAGGACGAGGTGGTAGAGGCTAGAAAACAATATACATTTATTACTGGTATAAATTGGTTATATTTGTCACTTGTATTAAAGTGGTATATTTATTATTGGTGTAAATTGATATAACTTTACACAGTTTAAAACTTAATCTCATTTCTTTTTTTAAGGACGATAAGAGTCCTTTTATAGTAATTATCTTTTTTGTATTTCATTGTTTTTAATACAGTTTATTTTCGTTTTTGTTTTGTCTAGTTTCAACAAGCATACTATTATTTGAGGCCATTTAGATATATATCTTATAAAATATAAGGACAAACTAGACACAAGATATACTACTTTTATGTTAACATATTATGATAACTATGATAAAAAAGAGAAATAGCTTAAATATATGTAGTTGGAATGTAGGTGGTTTAGTATCTAATTGTAAATAATTGAAAGAGATATAGTTGAAAAGTACAGCAACTATGGTGACATTGTTATTGCTGGAGATCTTAATTATTGTCGCACTGGGTCTAAAAACGATTATATTGTAGGGTATAATATTCAACATATTCCTATTAATAATGACCATTATGATATTGATATTGTTAGTGAAGGGAGAGTCAGTCAGGACAGTACAATTGACTGCAGAGGTAAATCACTATTAGAATTATGTATTAGTAATCAGGTTCGCATTTTGAATGGAAGAAGTTTTGGCGATAGTTTGGGCAAATTTATTTGCTTTAAACCAAATGGTCGCAGTGTAGATGATTATATTCTGGCTTCAGAGCAATTACTTGAAAGAATACTTTTGAGCAAAAGAAAACAGAATGCTTGAATTTACATGACTTTCCATTACGTTACATATAGAACTTTCATAATATGCTGAAATTTCAGGAAACTTTTACACACACAGCTATACAAAATGATATTAAAAAATGTCTTGAAGACGATATAAGCCCAACTGAATCAGGTGTAAACAATGCAACCAAAAACCTTCATGATATATTTGATAAAGTATGCAGATCTCCAATAAAAAAGAAAAGGAAGTCTAATCCCATAAACACATGTGAAAAAATGTTATGACCATGCATTACATGTTGAAAAAGTTATTAGATGAAAAACCATTATAATGTCTAGATTTCCAAAAGATCCTGTTGTACGTGGCTCTTTTTTTAAATTAAATAAAAAATATACTGAAATAAGAAAAGAAAGAAAAGAGAATTTAATCAAAATATTCTTGACCGCTTAGACTCTTTACAATCAGAAAATCTCAAAGAATACTGGGCACATGTAAAGGAATTAAGAAATGAGAAGAAGGAAAACTCAAATAATAATATTGATGGCAGTTCTTGGTATAAATATTTTAAGAATTGATCATCAGTACCGAATAACATAGGTAATAATCTATCTAACTTTGAACAAAAATTAAAACTACTTGAAGGACACAACGGTTTCTCTAGTTTCACAGCTCTAGATTTCAAAATTACAAAAACAACTTCGAAAGGCCCACTCTAAACTCAAAACTGGAAAAGCCCAGGATTAGATAATATATGTAATGAGATGTTGAAAGCTTCCCAAAGCTATATTGATCTATGTCTTCTTAAACTATATAACCTGATGTTTTCTTTAGGCATTGTAACAACCCACTTTGTAATAACAACCCACTTTGTAATAATATTTAAAAAAGTTAAATTAAAATTTCAAACTGCATGCATACCACTGTTTGGCTATTTAAGTACCGGTAATAAATTATTATAAAAATATTCGGGAGCTTTAACTTCTCAGACTTTTTTGTATCTACTCAGACTTTTTTGTTGTCTAGCGCAGTTCGTAATACATTGTAAGTATGTAATAACGCACTTTGTAATAAAATAAGAAAGATTTACGATAGGATTTGAGGAGTGTGTACCATTATTTGGTAATCCAAGAACTGAAAATGACTTATTAGTTATCAGATATCAGTGAGATGGTACCCATCTCTGTGGGCCCCGCCGACCTTGAGGTCAAGGTCAAATGTTATCAACCATTGTATGAGACACATTGCCGTGATATTATCTACCCACATTCTCAATATCAAAAGCCTAACTTAAAAGATAAAAAATTTACAGCTCGGACACGAACTTGTCATTCAGAAAGCAATAATGTGACATTAAGGTCAAAGTTCAAAGTCATGGTATATTAAAATTTGTTTAATTTTGATAGAAAAGTGATAATACCCCCAAAAATAATTAAAGATCGTGACCTTCAACCGAAATGATATTTAAAATGTTTTCTTAGTTTTAGGTATTCTATAAACAAACTCAATTTCGTACTACATGTATATACTATAACAAAAAAACAGACAAGTTTCGGCCACGGTGTCCTACTTCGTGCCTTAATAAACAAGGTAAACAACATGAAGAAATACTTAATAACTGTAGCTTTCGCCTACTTTCTTCCACATACCCGAAGAGCGTTTCCCAAGCCAAATCATCGAGGAGGTACTTTTTTTTTAACATGAACATATCAATAACAATAACTAACGTGTTTTGAAAGGGGTTTATTGTGATCAAATGATGGCAAGGAATGGCAATCCGTCAGTGTTTATGTGATTACCTTCTCCAAAAATTGACGGAAGGACGGACGTATATCGGTTTGTAAAGACGTGTAACTGACTAATCAAATCCCAGGAATAATACTGATACGGGGAAAATACCCGACATATCCCCACTTCGCGCACGCGCAAAAAGACGTCACAATAGTAACGGCTGAATTTTGAAGTTCTGATTAAAATAATGGCCAATAAATAAGACTATCGAGGGCACGTTATGTAAAATATTTTGAAAGGATTTCTTGACAAAAAATGTTTTATCATGAAAATTGCGACTAGAAAATGATTGCCTATAAGGTCCGATTGAATAGGAAAACACAGGATTTTGTCATATTAGAATTGTCATAATTCATTCTGGGTATAATGTTGTACTCACTTACACATGAGATGGGTTTTTATATTCATATTTTCTACATCGATATTGATCAGTCAGTAAAAAAAATTATCGAATATAAAAGACCCAGCCCATGTGTAAATTAATACAACATCATACCCCTCATGAATTATTTTTAAAACAGAAACATTTGTGTCAAACAAATCCGAATGCGGAATTTTGATACTGCAAAAATGAAAAGCGGAATTTCACTTCTGGTTTCTTGAATATGGCCAACAATAATTTAAAAAAACATAATGGAGTGAACGTTAACATAAAGCAGTTACATTATATGATTTTCATAAGTTTGATCAAAATCTTATTGTTCAAGCTATTCCTACTAATCATTTAACTTTCGAATTAGCAAAAAACTATACATATCCATCTGCTATGTTTCGGGTTTTATGCAGCAAGGGAGTTTTCGATTTTAATGAACAATGTGTTGTTGTCTTTGATTCGCGTAAAAGCAACAGTTTCATTAACATATATTTAATTGAAATGAAAAATACAATATATTTCCCCTAATAGGAATGAACAGATTATATACACTTTATAATTGTAATATACAATCTTGTTTTGTTAGCGTATATTTGTTTACATAATGAACAAATAACGTATGTTGGCACGATGCGAAGCCTACCTAGTATGTAATTAAAACGTATGCAACAGTCGGTTTTTTTGTTAAAGAATCTATGCGAGAGTCAGTGTACATACTGCAATAATTAAAACATTCTTGAAACCATATAATATAGTCCTATTGAAAAATAGAAATATTTACAATCTACTTAGTCATAAGTTTTGCTTTAATGCATGAAAATATAAATGTGTTGTAATCTACAGTTAGCACATGCCTTTCCCTACACAGAATGTAATTTGTTACTTCTGCGCCACAAGAATTCGAGACGCCATACATAGTGGCAAGAAACAGCGGCGAAAAGGTCTTGATCCACGAGGGTTTCAATATCGGAAAAACAAAGACGAATAATGCGATATACTGCTGATGCTGGCGATCAGATTGTCGTGCCATTACGCAGACTAGTGTTTTCAATTTCGAGTTCGAAAATCCAAACATTGTTATTTATAGTGCAAGCAATATTTTTTTCTTTAAGGCATAAATCTTTCAATGAACATAAGCTATTTGTAAAATAATAAATTAGTATTTTTATATATTCTGATGCTTTTTAGTGCAATTATAATATATTTAAATGGTTAATCATCTACTATCTCAACACTGAGGTTGCGAGTTTGAGCAAGGCGTGCTCGACTCCAGTTTAATTGACATTCACACCATCTTTCCTGTCGAAGTTCAGGGGTTTTAACTCCCCCCCCCCGAACAAAATATGGATCCTGCAATCTGTACATAATATAGGTTATATTAATACATTTTTCTGTATTCGGCTTGTATCCTTATAAACCATCTTGGTACCCGTGTCTTTGCTTAAAACAATAAGTACTATGTTCTAGTTTCCGACATGTTTGTGTTTAAGGGGCCGTTTTACTATTTATTCCTTATTTTTGCATATCAAAAATGAAATATTGATATAAATGTTTTGTGATATCAGGTAATACATGTAATAACTGATAAAAAATGATATAAAATTGGAAATAAATAGTACAACAGCGCCTAGTATTTCTGACGAGGTTTTGCAAAACTACGAAATCAGTTAGATATGCCCAACAGAGAATCTGTGCACTAACCGAACTTCGCTCATGGTTTAAAAAGTATTTAAAAAATGGGATGATGGACAAATTTAGTGTCGAACTATTTTGGGCGTCGCGGATTATTGGGGTGTCGGACTGATGGGGTGTCGGACCAATGTGGTGTCGGACTAATTGGGTGTCAGACCAATGGTGTGTCGGACCAGTGGGGTGTAGGCCTAAATGGTTCTACCAATGGGGCGTTTTGTTGTGTAGGATGTCCGAGAGCTGTCCATACATAAAGCGGCGGATTTTACGACACGGCAATGAGTCTGCTATTTCACAAAATTTCCCGATGGTAAAAAAATATTAACGTGGTTGTTCATGAAAATAATAAATAACTTTAATCCAGGTCCGGGTTTCATAAGACATCTCAAATTTGAGATTTCCTCAACTCAAAAATTGACCAATCAGATTGCGTGAAATTTTGAATTTGAGGAAAATTTCAAGGATTTGATGAAAATCTCAATTTGAGATGTTTTATGAAACTGAAGCCAGATTTTATTCCGCAAAATAATGTTTGTTCGTTACTTTCTGTGTAAATCAAAAATTACATGCAAGTAAATAATGCTCATATTTTCCCTAAATGCATTCTGCCAGATCATCCATGAAATCTTAAAATGGATAAAAATTGTTAGCTTACATGTTTGACAAAAAAATCAATTACCTGTTTTATGGTACAAATTATAAGAAAAATGACGGATTAAAGTTTAAACTCTTAATTTTTATTTTGCATATTCGTTTTAACATAGAAATAAATGAGAATATATTAAGTTTAAATACTTTTACCCCTTGACTGTGGACAAAACATAGTGCATTTATATTGTCAGTGGAATCAATCATTATAATACTTTATTTAGCCGTACATCTCAAGCAGGAAATGTAGATAAATACGATGTCTAACACTGTATTTCATATTTAAGTTTATAATTACAAGTATAATAAAAAAAGTTCAAGCTTTTTTAAATTGTAATCATGCATAAGTAATACAATAATTGGACGGACTGAGCGTGGCTTCGTTTTTGAACAAAGTAGTTTTAACTGCAGAAAATAAAACTACAAATTTATTTTGTTTTAAAAAATCCATACGTTGCATTGTATATCAAGCTTAAATTAATTTTTATTGTGTTTTTAGGTTATGCATATATATTCTATATCCTCTTTTAAAGTTAACTGTTTAAAAAGTCATTATGATTACATACATATCTCATAACAATATTTTTGGTAAATAATTGAAAAGTCATTTTTAATCCTTGAATTACAAAATAATGGTACTTGCACACTCCCGCAATCGTATCGAAAACTTTTTCTTATTTTATTACAAAGTGAGTTATTAAATATTTACAATTTATTACGAACTGCGTTAGTTAACAAAACGCACTTTGTAATAAGTCAGGGTTGTTAAAATTCCCGTATATTTTGGTAAATAATTAACTAATAAGTCATTTTCAGTCCTTGGAGTACCAAATAATGGTACTTACACACTCCTCCAATATCGTATTTTTTCTTATTTGATTACAAAGTGCGTTATTACATATTTACAATGTATTACGAACTGCGTTAGAGTAGATAAAAAATCTGAGTAGTTAAAGCTCCCGAATATTTTTATAATAATTTATGACTTAAATTGTCAAACAGTGCTATGCATAAAGTTTGACAACTTTAATTTAACTTTTTCAAATTTTATTACAAAGTGCGAGGCATATAACCCTCTAAATGGTCGGAAAGCTTCATTTGTCCCATTTTTAAATCTGATGATAAATCTCCGTACCAAAACTGTCCCAGAGAGAGCACGCTGCTAAGTACAACGTAGGAAAGTCAACCGTTGGCGACATCCTACGGAAAAAAGACACTTACCTGCAGCAAATGAACAGAATGCCAGTGCTACTAAGCAGAGATTTAATAACAACTGCAATTTTTTTGATATAAATGAAGTCGTATGGAAATGGTTTAATACAGCAAGAGCGAAAGGCATACCAATCTCAGGCCCTATAATTCAGGAAAAGGCACTTCAGTTTGCAACTGAGTTACAGATACCGGACTTCAAAGCATCGAATGGCTGGTTGGAAAGATGGAGATCACGTTACTCAGTTCACGCCTTCAAAGTTAGCGGAGAAAACGCCAGCGTTGATCTTACAACAGTAGAAGACCGCAACAGATAACCTGAGATCACGAAAGATTATATGCACCATCTTCAATTGTGACGAGATCGGCTTTTTTTACCGTACTTTACCAAACAAGACCTAAGGAACCCGAGATCAGTCTTCAAAAGGAGGAAAAATCCCAAAAAAGAGATTGACCGTTCTGTTTGCCCGCAGTGCAACTGGAGAAAAGTTAAAGCCACTTGTAATCGGGAAATCGTTTAACCCCAGATGTTTCAAGAATGTCAACAAGTCTAGTTTACCGGTTACCTACTATGCCAACAAAACATCATGGATGACTTCAACATATTTATAGAATTGATTCGTACCGTCAACACCAAGATGAGACTGCAACGTCGCCACATCTTAATGTTTCTAGACAATGCCTCCTCACATTCTCATGAACTACAACTCAGCAACGTAAAACAACACGACATCAGTGCTTCAACCACTAGATCAAGGAATAATTCGAGCTTTCAAGCACGCTACCGAAAAATTGATGATCACCTCCCTACTTGCCAAGATAGACCAAACCAACTCCGCCCCAGAACTGTGCAGAGAAATTACCATCCGACACGCAATCCACTGGATAAGCCAGGCAAGGAACAACACCAAGGAGTCGACAATTCAGAAGTGTTTTAAGATTGCTGGTTTTCGTTGCGAAGATTCTGTGAAAGATGAAAACGATGCTGACGATGACGTACCACTCAGTGAACTCACAAAACAACTCCAACTTGCAGAGATCGATCCATGCTTTGGTGACAGCGTACCAACAGAGGAAGACTCCGCCGACTTGGGAGAAAGAACTTGTCACCAGCCACCTTGAACCTGAAGACGACAGAGACGACGACAACACCGAGTTACCTACCGAGGAAATTAAACAGACCATGTCACTGGAGGAAACCTTAGCCCAACTGCGAGATATTTACAAGAGAACCAACCTTTCTTCGATACTCCAGTACACTCAAATAACAATTACCGAGTTGGAAGCAAGGGTAGTGAGAAAAAGTGTCAGAAGAAGCAGTCCACATAAGACAGCTTTTTTCAGTCAATATTACGTAAGCTAAGCGTTATCTTTATCAATATTTATAGGATTATTAATTGGACGGAGTGAATATCCAAAATATGATCACGAGTGCCGCATAACGCATCTGATTAAACGAATTTAATATGATGCTTTATGCGGCATGAGTGATCATATTTTGGATATTCTCGATGCCCAATTGATTATCCTATTTATTATATAGATCAAAATTGTTTTCGTTAAATTTTAATGCTTAATCCTAAATTTTATGAACGGCGGATGAATATCTGTAAAGTACAAAATTTTGGCGGGAAAAAACCCGAGAGTGAAAATAGACGATAATTTTCATATGTGATTTCTGTAAAATTAGATATTTCATCTCTATCTATATAATAAGAGTATTAATTTTATTTTTATTACATGTGCGCATCAGGTATATATGTATTTCTTACTTATGGGGGTTTTAAACGTCCCTGGCTACCGTAGTTTATAAGTTTTATTTATAAACATAAAGAAAAACATTTTAAGAGTCTTTAAACACAATTACATTAATATTTAAAAACAAATGCACAAGGAAAAGAAAAAAAGACGCAATAGTATAAATACAAGGGAGATAATTACAACTGAAAGTTTTCTTCATAATTAATTACAATAGACCGGTCATTTCTACAAACCGGCCGTATTACTTGGTCCGATGGCTAGCCGTTTAGAGAGGTTTTACTGTATATTAATAAAGATTATATACATGTTTTGTAGATTTTCGAAAAGCTTACGACAAGGTGATTCACATAGGTATATTGTATAAATTACAAAAGTATAATATTGGTGGATATTTCTATATAGAATACATAAATCTATGTATAGAAATGATAGATTATGTGTTTAATTACACCTCATATAAAAATGCTGACTTTTGATTGGTCAATAGACAGCGTATTTTTCGCATATTTCCTGATTTTGCATCGATTTCCTCATCACCGGTGTATTCAGCAAAAAATTACCCTCTGTGACATGGTATTTCCTTAAAAATAACCCTCGCATATTATTATCCTGGAAAAATATTCATTCGGAAGTTTTGACTTTTACCTAAAAGTAAACGCAACATGAGTAATCGATTTTGAAAATCGGAAACGTTCCGATAGTAGAGAGTCAATAAACAGCACGCAAGTGGTCTAGTATCACTGCTCTTTGAAATCATGATATTCGGTGTAATTAAACAAATAAATCATGTCTGGGAGGGGTATTTGTGAAAAATACCCCTCCCAGACATGATATATCTGTTTAAAAGTTCATGACAAATTGACAGAGTTTTTCACATCGGAAGTAGGAGCAGACAAGGTGATGTTCTGAGCCCTAATCTTTTTAACATTTTTATAAATGATCTACGTATGATCTTTGAAAAGGAGTCAGAATATATTACTTTAGATGGTAGAAAATCCCATGCTTATTATATGCAGATGATTTAGTTCTTTTCTCAAACACCAAAAATGATCTTCAACTAAAACTTGGTATTTTAAGTAACTATTGTCAAGAATGGTGCAACGAGGTAAATGTTAACAAAAACTAAAATTATTATATTTAATTAAAATGGAAGATTAATCAAAGAACCATTTCACATTAATAATGGAATTTGTTAAACAATATAAATTATAATTATAAACTATTTCACAAAGGAATGAAAGCCAGTTTTAAACTGTATAGAGACATGAAATCTGAATCACCATCAATAAAATCCCTTCTACACATTTTTGACCATTGTATAAAACCTATTATATTATATGGCTGGGAAAAATTGGAGTTTTATTAATATCACTAAAAAAAGAAGGTCACCATCATTATATGAAATCTTTAAGGAGTGGGAGGTAGAAAAACTTAATATTAAATTTTGTAAACATATCATTGGGGTTTCAAAGCTATGCTCTAATATAGCTGTTCTTTCAGACCTGGGAACGTTTCCTCTTTACTTATATATGATAGAACACATGTTTCTCTTCTGGCATAGAATTGAAAAGTCAAAAACTCAACTACTCAGAAGAGCTCTTCACGAATATAAATCAAACAAAACTACCCTAAAGTCATCCTGGTATGCAAATATACTACTCATAAGTGAAACGATTGATCTAAAATTACCTATATGTCTCAATTTGAGTCATAATAAATTTAAGGCTGTACTTCAAAAGCAGTTGAGAAAAGAATATCTCAATAATTGGAATAAAATTAAAAATAGCTATCTAACAAAAAATGGTGTTGGGAAACTTGACACTTTCTTTTATTTCAAATCCCCCTTTAGATATGAAAGCTACCTAAATATTGTAAACTTTGAGCAAAGGAGAACTTTAGCTAAATTTCGAATGAGTAACCCCTCCTTACGAATTGAAACTGGCAGATATGAAAAAAAATTAAACCAATATGATAAACCTGAAATATTACCCAGATGTGAGAGACTTAATCAATATTGTAATTTAAACAAGATAGAAACTGAATTTTATTTTATCCTGGAGTGTCCACTGTATGATTTACGAAGACAAACTTTTCTTTCAAATTTATACATGAAATACATAACATTAAAAGTCATTAATAAAAAAGATTTATTTATATGGATTATAAGAAGACACAGATTTTAACATTCAATTTAGTAAGTATTTATTTTTGATATTCCATATAAGAAGAGTCAACTTTATCATAATTTATGATTGAGTTATCCCTCTTTGACCTGACTGACTCTCACATTGTTGTTATAATTGTATGTATATATAATCAACAAAATCAATGTAAAACCTGTCTTGTCTGTTTATGTTTATGATTTATATGCCCTCAATGGGCCCCTTTAATTGGGTTTAATAAAGAATTTGATTTGAATTATATGTGTTAAAATATTGTTTTAATGAAATAAAAGTTCAGCTTAGTCCTTTTATTTTTATTTAAATATTGATTGAAAACAAAAATTGTACACATATTTTATGGAAAACAAATCTATTCGAGACTGGGTCAAGGTTAGATTGAGACTTATTCAGCCTTTTTAAATGTGTAGAGTTTGTTTCAGACAATATGAGACTGAGCGTAGATCAAGTCGAGTCTTGTTCAGTTTTTTCCGACAGGTCGAGACTGATTCACACAATAAGACTAGTCGAAACTGGGTCGAGATCATGTCGGGACTCTTCAGACTTTTTTTAATCGTGTAGAGAGTAATGTGGAGAAAAGTAAAATTACGACAAAGTTAAACTAGTCAAGTAAAATTCAGTACATAACTACCCTTTAAAAACTTGGTGTTTTGTAAATACAATACGTTGTCATAGAGCATAGCTATTCATATTATATCAAACATACCTCTAATACAATGGCTTGATCATAAAGATCTATTGGTGGTATCAATGGTTCTGGTTGGGTGGTTATGAAGTAAGTGGCCGCAGCAGCTGCTGCAGCGACAGCCCCAATGGTTACCCCTAAGGAACCTCCAACATCTACCATTTTCTCTAAAACTGCCTAAATTAAATAATTCTGTACAAATTATTAATACGCAAATTACTGGTAGGCCAAAATCCATTTGTGTACCGTGTAAATATGTAAACTATTTAGCAAAGATCTTTCATTGATTACATCACATTATTTCAAGTGACTTTCGCTATTATTTATATATAATTAGGACTAATAATGTTGAAATTTAAATAATATAAATATTTAAATAATATAAACTGAAGATATATAACAGGTCTAGTTATGGTGGGGACAATGAAAAATTGAAGGCGGGATTATAAGGATCATCCATACCAAATTTATATCAAATTAACCATGTGTTTTCAAAGAATTGCTTTCTGTCTCAAGCGCGCGGGATTCGAGTGTGTGATCACAAGTGGAAATATTTATCTGACTTTATTAGTGATTTAAGATTTTATGATTTATTGAGTAAACTCAGACGCAGCCAGCTGTGTGAAAAGATGTACATGAAATTACGTTTAAACAACACGATAACCGAACAGTATACTAGCGATTATCTAATACACTTTTACAACAACAAGAAATAATTTGAAGAGTTCATCCCCTTGTTGATCTCTGTTTGTGCTAAATTATTTAATATAGGAGTCACCCCTGAGAGCAAAAACAAAGAAGATGTAGACGAGCCGGACATTATCAAGCCGGTGTAAACTATATTCATCTCAATTATCAATGTCCTTTCTTTCAAACGAGTTTGACATAATATTTCCAATCGGTTTCCAGCAGGGATTTTCTACAGTTGATAATATTCTGTAATGCATGCCTTATTTCACCGTATTTTTCGTTAGGCTGTAATGCACTTTTATTGGCTTTAGTAAAACAGTGGACAGCGGTTAAAGGACTGGACTAATGTAGAAACTTCAAAAATACTATTTTAAAGGGAACATTTTGAAATAATTTACAATTAAACTTGTGTAACTCATAAGAAAGTACAATCAGACTGTTTTGTTTGCGTGAAAGGAGTGCGCAAAGGAGATAATGTATCGCCTTTTTTATTTTCTCATCATGGAATATTTAAAAAACCTCAAAGTTGAGTCTGTGGATTGATTAAAAATAAGATACAAAACACTCTGCATTTTTAATTGAAAATTTTATATCACTATTCTAACGACAATATTTTTTTATTGTAATAAATGGAAATTGTTAATTAACGTGTCTAAAACCAAAGTTATTAGTTTTTGTAAATGAAAGGTTAAGCTTAAGTTTTCATTTAATAACTATAAAATTGTTGATTCTATAACATACCTTGTACAGTATTTAAATTCAACGGTAATCTTCTGGTGCTCTAAAAAGGCTTGTGGAACAATCAAAAGTCGATCTTTACAATCTATAAGAGTGTTAAAAATAAATAATATTCCGATCTATGAGAATTATTTCCTCTTGCTGTATACTTCAACAAAATGACTCCAAGCTTTGTTGTATTTTTATCAGCTTATAATAGATTGGATTGAGACTCAAAAGGACTCACATTTTAAAACCATTCTAGATAATGCAGGCCTTAGTTAAATATACTATGTATAAATGCAGTTTCTAAAATGTTGACCTATGTTTTCGCTTTAATTATGTGTCTAGATGTTGTTGTGCAACTTTAAAAAAAGCACTGATAAAGCCTGTTGGTCAGGCTAAATATTTGTGCAAATTTTTAAAGTGTAAGGCTTTGATTCGCTTTAAATATGTGTCTAGGTGATGTTGTACAACTTTTTAAACATTCAACAGCATCTGTAGACGCATAAATTGTACAACATTCGTCTGCTGAACCTTTTCACAGACTCACCAAAGTACTGGAGATTACATATACCACACGGTAACAGGTATATTATGTTCTCACTTTTGCAATTCAAATTGACATTGATGTCAAATTGTTTGCAATTTAATGTGCTGGTGAGTTTAATTGTGTTGTATGTGATCACAAGTTAACAAAACGACCGTCACTACAGATGCAACATTGCCCCAATTGGCGGCTACATGACGACATTTCTGCTCTGACTAACTGATCTTTTAAACTTTTGGGTTTTCTAAAGGCCATACATATATTTAAGAAAAAGAGTACATGGATTCCTAAGCCAAGCACAAATTCCAGTCTTGAGTCTTTCATCGAACAAGTAAAAAGTCGGACGTGACAAATATTGCCAAAAAGTACAAACCTTCCTTCAACAACTTGTCAACAGAAGAAAGAAACTCTTTGAACCAAATAAAAGAAAGAGATGACAGAAAGACAGTTAATAAATATAGTTATTAGGCGTAAATATAGTTATTGGGCGTAAGCAGACCCAAACTATGTTCTCCTGGTCAAAACCCTTCATCATTATATGGATACTTACCAAATTACCAACAACAAAAAGATGCAGTAATTGCTATCAGCAATCGAATCGTTATAATGTAATGTTTGTTTGTTTGTTTGTTGATGTTTAACGCCAATCCTTGTCAGTTAAGATTGGAGTCGAGTACACCCTGCCTGCAGTGAGAATCGAACCCGCAATCTCAGTGTTGACAGACCACGTGATCAATAGTAGACGAACTACCTAGACCACTCGGCCCCTAATAATGTAATGAAAGAACAACATAATAAAGTGGATGGCCTTTATACGACATCGCCGCTTCGACATATTTATTATTCGTACATAACGCAAGCTACATATATAGGTCGCAAAGACATCTTTGTTGCCACAAATATTTAATAAGGTGCCTATTTTTTTTTTTATTTTTTAGATGCGGAACTGTCAGTTGATACTATTGGAAAGAGGCATGCTAAAATAGTTCTTTTTGGAATTTTATTGTTTGTTGAAGTGCAATTCTATCTTTTTGAGCAACAAGAAATATGAAATGGTTTTGTAGGAATTTTACAGATATTAAAAGTTTATCAGATATCTAATATACCCTCTAAAAAAGGGGGTGGGGGCTGGTCCCCCAACCTGAAACTTCATTTTTTTTATTTGTGAGATATAAATATAATGTTTGTTTTTATTAGTATTCGGTATGTTATACTATAGTGTTAATGTGTGATATATATTGAAATTTACATCTGAACTAAGGAAATTGAATATATTGCAAATAATGCATTACTTGATCTGTAAACACAGTTTGTGCTGATTAAGTATGTGCGCAGTCATTAAATTTCTTTCTGCTATTCTCCAAAACTGTTTCATACAATGCACAGAAATTTTAGGGTGTTGGTCAGATATATTTAGGCTACAAATAGGCACAATTTTGTACAATTTGATGGACAAATACATGCTCTTTAGGTGTCAATACGCTAAAGGGGACCAATCAAATTTAGAACATATAAGAAAATAGTACTTACAAACAAAATAGTCATGTTTATCTTAGTGTATATTCAAAACTACTGAATGGATTTTAATAAATGAAAAGTTTTTCTGAAAGGTAAATATATGGGAAAATTTTGAGTCCTAACATGGTCTGTTCTAATGTTGTTTAGTATATTTTATGTCACATTTAC
Organism: Limnoperna fortunei; assembly: GCA_944474755.1. Lineage (NCBI taxonomy): Eukaryota > Metazoa > Mollusca > Bivalvia > Mytilida > Modiolidae > Limnoperna > Limnoperna fortunei. Next base: position 52,995,374 of record OX104117.1, read on the forward strand.
TACGTGACCTATAAACCAAGATTTTTTGAAAAGAAAGTGCTATTTTTAGAGTGGGGTTTACCCCGGAAGTTCGTTTTCTCTTGGAATGTTTTAAAGTGGTCATGAAATTTTGAGAGAACATAGGCCTGTCACGTACGATTCTGGATATATATGGTGTCGGTCAAGCTACGCCTAAGGTAAAGAGCTGTGCTAATTCCAAAAATAACAAATTTAGTAGAAAATCTTAAAGAATTTGATTAATGTTTTCACACCTGTAATACAAAAGCACCATTTTTTGATAATCCCTCCCTTTGCCTGAAAATGTTTGAGAATGAAAGATTATAACCCATTTACTCATTTTAAGTGCATATTTGGGAAAAAGCATGCGAGTGTCAAATTTCAGCCTAAAAATTGTATTATGTAACATTTTAGTTTCAATAAAAACTGTATTCTTTGCATAGAACAGTGTGCTTGGACTTAAAAAAATATTTTTTTATTGTTTCTCAGAAGTAGATAAGGTAGACAGTCTAAATATTAGGTCGCAAAGACATCTTTGTTGCCACAAATATTCAATATGGTGCCTAGTTTATTATTTTTTGGATGCGGAACTTGGCAGTTGATACTATAGGACAGAGGCATGCTAAAATTGTTCTTTTTGGAATTTTATTGTTTGTTGAGGTGCAATTCTATCTTTTTGAGCAACAAGAAATATGAAATGTTTTAGTAGGAATTTTACAGATATTAAAAGTTTATCAGAGATCTAATATACCCTCTAAACAAAGGGGGTGCTGGTATCCCAATATAATGTATGTTTTTATTAGTATTTGGTATGTTATACTATAGTGTTAATGTGTGATATATATTGAAGTTTACATCTGAACTAAGGAAATTGAATATATTGCAAATAATGCATCACTTTATCTGTAAACACAGTTTGTGCTGATTAAGTATGTGCGCAGTCATTAAATTTCTTTCTGCTATTCTCCAAAACTGTTTTATAGAATGCAAAGGCATTTTAGGGTGTTGGTCAGATATATTTAGGCTACAAGGAGGCAAAATTTTGTAAAATTTGATGGACAAATACATGCTCTTTAGGTGTCAAGACGCTAAAGGGGACCAATCAAATTTAGAACATATAAGAAAATAGTACTTACAAACAAAATAGTCATGTTTATCTTAGTGTATATTAAAAACTACTGTATGGATTTTAATAAATGAAAATTTTTCTGAAAGGTAAATATATGGGAAAATTTTGAGTCCTAACATGGTCTGTTCTAATGTTGTTTAGTATATTTTATGTCACATTTACTACGTGACCTATAAACCAAGATTTGTTGAAAAGAAAGTGCTATTTTCAGAGTGGGGTTTACCCCGGAAGTTCGTTTTCTCTTGGAATGTTTTAAAGTGGTCATGAAATTTTGAGAGAACATAGGCCTGTCACGTACGATTCTGGATATATATGGTGTCGGTCAAGCTACGCCTAAGGTAAAGAGCTGTGCTAATTCCAAAAATAACAAATTTAGTAGAAAATCTTAAAGAATTTGATTAATGTTTTCACACCTGTAATACAAAAGCACCATTTTTTGATAATCCCTCCCTTTGCCTGAAAATGTTTGAGAATGAAAGATTATAACCCATTTACTCATTTTAAGTGCATATTTGGGAAAAAGCATGCGAGTGTCAAATTTCAGCCTAAAAATGGTATTATGTAACATTTTAGATTTTTTTTCAATAAAAACTGTATTCTCTGCTAGAACAGTGTGCTTGGAGTTAAAAAATATTTTTTTAGTGTTTCTCAGAAGTAGTTAAGGTAGACAGTCTAAATATTAGGTCGCAAAGACATCTTTATTGCCATAAATATTCAATATGGTGCCTATTTTTTGTATTTATTAGATGCGGAATTTGTCAGTTGATACTATATAGGACAGAGGGATGCTAAAATTGTTCTTTTTGGAATTTTATTGTTTGTTGAGGTGCAATTCTATCTTTTTGAGCAACAAGAAATATGAAATGGTTTAGTAGGAATTTTACAGATATTAAAAGTTTATCAGAGATCTAATATACCCTCTAAAAAAGGGGGTGGGGGCTGGTCCCCCAACCTGAAACTTCATTTTTTTTATTTGTGAGATATAAATATAATGTTTGTTTTTATTAGTATTCGGTATGTTATACTATAGTGTTAATGTGTGATATATATTGAAATTTACATCTGAACTAAGGAAATTGAATATATTGCAAATAATGCATTACTTGATCTGTAAACACAGTTTGTGCTGATTAAGTATGTGCGCAGTCATTAAATTTCTTTCTGCTATTCTCCAAAACTGTTTCATACAATGCACAGAAATTTTAGGGTGTTGGTCAGATATATTTAGGCTACAAATAGGCACAATTTTGTACAATTTGATGGACAAATACATGCTCTTTAGGTGTCAATACGCTAAAGGGGACCAATCAAATTTAGAACATATAAGAAAATAGTACTTACAAACAAAATAGTCATGTTTATCTTAGTGTATATTCAAAACTACTGAATGGATTTTAATAAATGAAAAGTTTTTCTGAAAGGTAAATATATGGGAAAATTTTGAGTCCTAACATGGTCTGTTCTAATGTTGTTTAGTATATTTTATGTCACATTTACTACGTGACCTATAAACCAAGATTTTTTGAAAAGAAAGTGCTATTTTTAGAGTGGGGTTTACCCCGGAAGTTCGTTTTCTCTTGGAATGTTTTAAAGTGGTCATGAAATTTTGAGAGAACATAGGCCTGTCACGTACGATTCTGGATATATATGGTGTCGGTCAAGCTACGCCTAAGGTAAAGAGCTGTGCTAATTCCAAAAATAACAAATTTAGTAGAAAATCTTAAAGAATTTGATTAATGTTTTCACACCTGTAATACAAAAGCACCATTTTTTGATAATCCCTCCCTTTGCCTGAAAATGTTTGAGAATGAAAGATTATAACCCATTTACTCATTTTAAGTGCATATTTGGGAAAAAGCATGCGAGTGTCAAATTTCAGCCTAAAAATTGTATTATGTAACATTTTAGTTTCAATAAAAACTGTATTCTTTGCATAGAACAGTGTGCTTGGACTTAAAAAAATATTTTTTTATTGTTTCTCAGAAGTAGATAAGGTAGACAGTCTAAATATTAGGTCGCAAAGACATCTTTGTTGCCACAAATATTCAATATGGTGCCTAGTTTATTATTTTTTGGATGCGGAACTTGGCAGTTGATACTATAGGACAGAGGCATGCTAAAATTGTTCTTTTTGGAATTTTATTGTTTGTTGAGGTGCAATTCTATCTTTTTGAGCAACAAGAAATATGAAATGTTTTAGTAGGAATTTTACAGATATTAAAAGTTTATCAGAGATCTAATATACCCTCTAAACAAAGGGGGTGCTGGTATCCCAATATAATGTATGTTTTTATTAGTATTTGGTATGTTATACTATAGTGTTAATGTGTGATATATATTGAAGTTTACATCTGAACTAAGGAAATTGAATATATTGCAAATAATGCATCACTTTATCTGTAAACACAGTTTGTGCTGATTAAGTATGTGCGCAGTCATTAAATTTCTTTCTGCTATTCTCCAAAACTGTTTTATAGAATGCAAAGGCATTTTAGGGTGTTGGTCAGATATATTTAGGCTACAAGGAGGCAAAATTTTGTAAAATTTGATGGACAAATACATGCTCTTTAGGTGTCAAGACGCTAAAGGGGACCAATCAAATTTAGAACATATAAGAAAATAGTACTTACAAACAAAATAGTCATGTTTATCTTAGTGTATATTAAAAACTACTGTATGGATTTTAATAAATGAAAATTTTTCTGAAAGGTAAATATATGGGAAAATTTTGAGTCCTAACATGGTCTGTTCTAATGTTGTTTAGTATATTTTATGTCACATTTACTACGTGACCTATAAACCAAGATTTGTTGAAAAGAAAGTGCTATTTTCAGAGTGGGGTTTACCCCGGAAGTTCGTTTTCTCTTGGAATGTTTTAAAGTGGTCATGAAATTTTGAGAGAACATAGGCCTGTCACGTACGATTCTGGATATATATGGTGTCGGTCAAGCTACGCCTAAGGTAAAGAGCTGTGCTAATTCCAAAAATAACAAATTTAGTAGAAAATCTTAAAGAATTTGATTAATGTTTTCACACCTGTAATACAAAAGCACCATTTTTTGATAATCCCTCCCTTTGCCTGAAAATGTTTGAGAATGAAAGATTATAACCCATTTACTCATTTTAAGTGCATATTTGGGAAAAAGCATGCGAGTGTCAAATTTCAGCCTAAAAATGGTATTATGTAACATTTTAGATTTTTTTTCAATAAAAACTGTATTCTCTGCTAGAACAGTGTGCTTGGAGTTAAAAAATATTTTTTTAGTGTTTCTCAGAAGTAGTTAAGGTAGACAGTCTAAATATTAGGTCGCAAAGACATCTTTATTGCCATAAATATTCAATATGGTGCCTATTTTTTGTATTTATTAGATGCGGAATTTGTCAGTTGATACTATATAGGACAGAGGGATGCTAAAATTGTTCTTTTTGGAATTTTATTGTTTGTTGAGGTGCAATTCTATCTTTTTGAGCAACAAGAAATATGAAATGGTTTAGTAGGAATTTTACAGATATTAAAAGTTTATCAGAGATCTAATATACCCTCTAAAAAAAGGGGGTGCTGGTCCCCCAACCTGAAACTTCATTTTTTTATTTGTGAGATATATATATAATGTATGTTTTTATTAGTATTTGGTATGTTATACTATAGTGTTAATATATGATATATATTGAAATTTTCATCTGAACTAAGGAAATTGAATATATTGCAAATAATGCATTACTTGATCTGTAAACACAGTTTGTGCTGATTAAGTATGTGCGCAGTCATTAAATTTCTTTCTGCTATTCTCCAAAACTGTTTTATAGAATGCACAGAAATTTTAGGGTGTTGGTCAGATATATTTAGGCTACAAATAGGCACAATTTTGTACAATTTGATGGACAAATACATGCTCTTTAGGTGTCAATACGCTAAAGGGGACCAATCAAATTTAGAACATATAAGAAAATAGTACTTACAAACAAAATAGTCATGTTTATCTTAGTGTATATTCAAAACTACTGTATGGATTTTAATAAATGAAAGTTTTTCTGAAAGGTAAATATATGGGAAAATTTTGAGTCCTAACATGGTCTGTTCTAATGTTGTTTAGTATATTTTATGTCACATTTACTACGTGACCTATAAACCAAGATTTTTTGAAAAGAAAGTGCTATTTTTAGAGTGGGGTTTACCCCGGAAGTTCGTTTTCTCTTGGAATGTTTTAAAGTGGTCATGAAATTTTGAGAGAACATAGGCCTGTCACGTACGATTCTGGATATATATGGTGTCGGTCAAGCTACGCCTAAGGTAAAGAGCTGTGCTAATTCCAAAAATAACAAATTTAGTAGAAAATCTTAAAGAATTTGATTAATGTTTTCACACCTGTAATACAAAAGCACCATTTTTTGATAATCCCTCCCTTTGCCTGAAAATGTTTGAGAATGAAAGATTATAACCCATTTACTCATTTTAAGTGCATATTTGGGAAAAAGCATGCGAGTGTCAAATTTCAGCCTAAAAATTGTATTATGTAACATTTTAGTTTCAATAAAAACTGTATTCTCTGCATAGAACAGTGTGCTTGGACTTAAAAAAATATTTTTTTATTGTTTCTCAGAAGTAGTTAAGGTAGACAGTCTAAATATTAGGTCGCAAAGACATCTTTGTTGCCACAAATATTCAATATGGTGCCTAGTTTATTATTTTTTTGATGCGGAACTTGTCAGTTGATACTATAGGACAGAGGCATGCTAAAATTGTTCTTTTTGGAATTTTATTGTTTGTTGAGGTGCAATTCTATCTTTTTGAGCAACAAGAAATATGAAATGTTTTAGTAGGAATTTTACAGATATTAAAAGTTTATCAGAGATCTAATATACCCTCTAAACAAAGGGGGTGCTGGTATCCCAATATAATGTATGTTTTTATTAGTATTTGGTATGTTATACTATAGTGTTAATGTGTGATATATATTGAAGTTTACATCTGAACTAAGGAAATTGAATATATTGCAAATAATGCATCACTTTATCTGTAAACACAGTTTGTGCTGATTAAGTATGTGCGCAGTCATTAAATTTCTTTCTGCTATTCTCCAAAACTGTTTTATAGAATGCAAAGGCATTTTAGGGTGTTGGTCAGATATATTTAGGCTACAAGGAGGCAAAATTTTGTAAAATTTGATGGACAAATACATGCTCTTTAGGTGTCAAGACGCTAAAGGGGACCAATCAAATTTAGAACATATAAGAAAATAGTATTTACAAACAAAATAGTCATGTTTATCTTAGTGTATATTAAAAACTACTGTATGGATTTTAATAAATGAAAGTTTTTCTGAAAGGTAAATATATGGGAAAATTTTGAGTCCTAACATGGTCTGTTCTAATGTTGTTTAGTATATTTTATGTCACATTTACTACGTGACCTATAAACCAAGATTTGTTGAAAAGAAAGTGCTATTTTCAGAGTGGGGTTTACCCCGGAAGTTCGTTTTCTCTTGGAATGTTTTAAAGTGGTCATGAAATTTTGAGAGAACATAGGCCTGTCACGTACGATTCTGGATATATATGGTGTCGGTCAAGCTACGCCTAAGGTAAAGAGCTGTGCTAATTCCAAAAATAACAAATTTAGTAGAAAATCTTAAAGAATTTGATTAATGTTTTCACACCTATAATACAAAAGCACCATTTTTTGATATTCCCTCCCGTTGCCTAAAAATGTTTGAGAATGAAAGATTATAACCCATTTACTCATTTTAAGTGCATATTTGGGAAAAAGCATGCGAGTGTCAAATTTCAGCCTAAAAATGGTATTATGTAACATTTTAGATTTTTTTTCAATAAAAACTGTATTCTCTGCTAGAACAGTGTGCTTGGAGTTAAAAAAATATTTTTTTAGTGTTTCTGAGAAGTAGTTAAGGTAGACAGTCTAAATATTAGGTCGCAAAGACATCTTTATTGCCATAAATATTCAATATGGTGCCTATTTTTTGTATTTATTAGATGCGGAATTTGTCAGTTGATACTATATAGGACAGAGGGATGCTAAAATTGTTCTTTTTGGAATTTTATTGTTTGTTGAGGTGCAATTCTATCTTTTTGAGCAACAAGAAATATGAAATGGTTTAGTAGGAATTTTACAGATATTAAAAGTTTATCAGAGATCTAATATACCCTCTAAAAAAAGGGGGTGCTGGTCCCCCAACCTGAAACTTCATTTTTTTATTTGTGAGATATATATATATAATGTATGTTTTTATTAGTATTTGGTATGCTATACTATAGTGTTAATATATGATATATATTGAAATTTACATCTGAACTAAGGAAATTGAATATATTGCAAATAATGCATTACTTGATCTGTAAACACAGTTTGTGCTGATTAAGTATGTGCGCAGTCTTTAAATTTCTTTCTGCTATTCTCCAAAACTGTTTTATAGAATGCACAGAAATTTTAGGGTGTTGGTCAGATATATTTAGGCTACAAATAGGCACAATTTTGTACAATTTGATGGACAAATACATGCTCTTTAGGTGTCAATACGCTAAAGGGGACCAATCAAATTTAGAACATATAAGAAAATAGTACTTACAAACAAAATAGTCATGTTTATCTTAGTGTATATTCAAAACTACTGTATGGATTTTAATAAAAGAAAGTTTTTCTGAAAGGTAAATATATGGGAAAATTTTGAGTCCTAACATGGTCTGTTCTAATGTTGTTTAGTATATTTTATGTCACATTTACTACGTGACCTATAAACCAAGATTTTTTTAAAAGAAAGTGCTATTTTTAGAGTGGGGTTTACCCCGGAAGTTCGTTTTCTCTTGGAATGTTTTAAAGTGGTCATGAAATTTTGAGAGAACATAGGCCTGTCACGTACGATTCTGGATATATATGGTGTCGGTCAAGCTACGCCTAAGGTAAAGAGCTGTGCTAATTCCAAAAATAACAAATTTAGTAGAAAATCTTAAAGAATTTGATTAATGTTTTCACACCTGTAATACAAAAGCACCATTTTTTGATAATCCCTCCCTTTGCCTGAAAATGTTTGAGAATGAAAGATTATAACCCATTTACTCATTTTAAGTGCATATTTTGGTAAAAGCATGCGAGTGTCAAATTTCAGCCTAAAAATTGTATTATGTAACATTTTAGTTTCAATAAAAACTGTATTCTCTGCATAGAACAGTGTGCTTGGAGTTAAAAAAATATTTTTTTATTGTTTCTCAGAAGTAGTTAAGGTAGACAGTCTAAATATTAGGTCGCAAAGACATCTTTGTTGCCACAAATATTCAATATGGTGCCTAGTTTATTATTTTTTTGATGCGGAACTTGTCAGTTGATACTATAGGACAGAGGCATGCTAAAATTGTTCTTTTTGGAATTTTATTGTTTGTTGAGGTGCAATTCTATCTTTTTGAGCAACAAGAAATATGAAATGTTTTAGTAGGAATTTTACAGATATTAAAAGTTTATCAGAGATCTAATATACCCTCTTAACAAAGGGGGTGCTGGTATCCCAATATAATGTATGTTTTTATTAGTATTTGGTATGTTATACTATAATGTTAATGTGTGATATATATTGAAGTTTACATCTGAACTAAGGAAATTGAATATATTGCAAATAATGCATCACTTTATCTGTAAACACAGTTTGTGCTGATTAAGTATGTGCGCAGTCATTAAATTTCTTTCTGCTATTCTCCAAAACTGTTTTATAGAATGCAAAGGCATTTTAGGGTGTTGGTCAGATATATTTAGGCTACAAGGAGGCAAAATTTTGTAAAATTTGATGGACAAATACATGCTCTTTAGGTGTCAAGACGCTAAAGGGGACCAATCAAATTTAGAACATATAAGAAAATAGTATTTACAAACAAAATAGTCATGTTTATCTTAGTGTATATTAAAAACTACTGTATGGATTTTAATAAATGAAAGTTTTTCTGAAAGGTAAATATATGGGAAAATTTTGAGTCCTAATATGGTCTGTTCTAATGTTGTTTAGTATATTTTATGTCACATTTACTACGTGACCTATAAACCAAGATTTGTTGAAAAGAAAGTGCTATTTTCAGAGTGGGGTTTACCCCGGAAGTTCGTTTTCTCATGGAAGGTTTTAAAGTGGACATGAAATTTTGAGAGAACATAGGCCTGTCACGTACGATTCTGGATATATATGGTGTCGGTCAAGCTACGCTTAAGGTAAAAGAGCTGTGCTAATTCCAAAAATAACAAATTTAGTAGAAAATCTTAAAGAATTGGATAAGTGTTTTCACACATGTAATACGAAAGCACCATTTTTTTATATTCCCTCCCTTTGCCTGAAAATGTTTGAGAATGAAAGATTATAACTCATTTACTCATTGTAAATGCATATTTGGGGGAAAAGCACGCGAGTGTCAAATTTCAACCTAAAAATGGTATTATGTAACATTTTAGATTTTTTTTTCAATAAAAACTGTATTCTCTGCTAGAACAGTGTGCTTGGAGTTAAAAAAATATTTTTTTAGTGTTTCTCAGAAGTAGTTAAGGTCGACAGTCTAAATATTAGGTCGCATAGACATCTTTATTGCCACAAATATTCAATATGGTGCCTATTTTTTGTATTTATTAGATGCGGAATTTGTCAGTTGATACTATATAGGACAGAGGGATGCTAAAATTGTTCTTTTTGGAATTTTATTGTTTGTTGAGGTGCAATTCTATCTTTTTGAGCAACAAGAAATATGAAATGGTTTAGTAGGAATTTTACAGATATTAAAAGTTTATCAGAGATCTAATATACCCTCTAAAAAAAGGGGGTGCTGGTCCCCCAACCTGAAACTTCATTTTTTTATTTGTGAGATATATATATATATAATGTATGTTTTTATTAGTATTTGGTATGTTATACTATAGTGTTAATATATGATATATATTGAAATTTACATCTGAACTACGGAAATTGAATATATTGCAAATAATGCATTACTTGATCTGTAAACACAGTTTGTGCTGATTAAGTATGTGCGCAGTCTTTAAATTTCTTTCTGCTATTCTCCAAAACTGTTTTATAGAATGCACAGAAATTTTAGGGTGTTGGTCAGATATATTTAGGCTACAAATAGGCAAAATTTTGTACAATTTGATGGACAAATACATGCTCTTTAGGTGTCAATACGCTAAAGGGGACCAATCAAATTTAGAACATATAAGAAAATATTATTTACAAACAAAATAGTCATGTTTATCTTAGTGTTATTAAAAACTACTGTATGGAATTTAGTAAATTAAAGTTTTTCTTAAAGGTAAATATATTGGAAAAGTTTTGAGTCATAACATGGTCTGTTCTATGTTGTTTAGTATATTTTATGTCACATTTACTACGTGACCTATAAACCGAGATTTTCTGAAAAGAAAGTGCTATTTTTAGAGTGGGGTTTACCCCGGAAGTTCGTTTTCTCTTGGAAGGTTTTAAAGTAGTCTCGATCATCCAGACGCTTAATTACATTTGTGCGTCTGGATTCATCTCTATATTGAACTCGTTATTATTACGCACAAAACTGGGCGTAATTTTTGCTTGGATGATATTTTTATTGTCTAAAAAATACTTCCGTTCATATCAGAAGTGTACAAAAAATTGTAGCAAAGTTTGCATTTGAATATTTTTATAAAATATTACTTTATCAATTTATAAAACAAATATTATTGTTATGCACAATCAAGAGAGAATCTTACTGTGACGTCATTTTATAAGTATAGACATGTTTGCATGGTTTTCTGGCCTAAAAATAGGGTCCTAAAAATAGAAAAATTGTTTTGTCTCCACCTATTGGTAGCGAAAATATAACAAGGTGATCCCAGACGCTATTATTATATGCGTCTGGGTGATCGAGACTAGTTTTAAAGTGGTCATGAAATTTTTAAAAGAACATAGGTCTGTCACGTACGATTCTGGATATATACGGTGTCGGTCAAGCTACGTTTAAGGTAAAAGAGCTGTGCTAATTCCAAAAATAACAAATTTAGTAGAAAATCTTAAAGAATTGGATTAGTGTTTTCACACCTATAATAGAGAGCTCCGATTCTATTGTTATAGTTTCACCGGAAATCTGACTAGGAATAAGTTCTAATAAAATTCTAGTCTCGATCATCCAAACGCTTAATTGCATTTGTGCGCCTGGATTCATCCACAGGCACTTGGGGTCAGGGTAATTTTTTTTATGGAATAAAAAGCAAATAAATGTGTTTACAGTGTGTATTCACTCGTCTGGTAACTAGTCTGACATGTCTCATTGTGAAATATTGATCTCAGAAAATATAATATTTTTTTCTTTATTATATAAGAACAAGGCATGAATCTTATCCAAGTTCTAAAAATAGCTCACGTTTTATTTACTGGAATCCCCACGTTTTATTTAAAAAACACACTGTTCCAAGTGTCCAGTCAGGAATGAGCCATGTCCGTTTAATATTCTCTTGATAACTACCACTTAACTTCACTATGTTACATCGTATTTCATTAAAATTTTGTGTTTTCTTCTATCCAAGCGAACAACAATTTTTATCAGGACGGAAGTCACTACAAACATTAAGGGGCAGATAATTTTGCAAAGTAAATTTACATTCACTGTTAAAATTTGAGCATCTTACCATGCAATTATACTCTTGTTTCAATATGTGAAATCCTGTTTACATTCTGACATCGATTACCCATACGTTATATTTGTTTTATAATAAAGACTTATTTCTCTTTTGTTTTAAATTTCGCGCCAAATTAATCGCATACGGTACTCACTAAGACTTTACATGTAAAGCAGTCTTGTCGGGAACCCTCTAAGTACGGGAAATTATCTCCCCTCAAATGTTTGAAGTGACTTCCGTCCTGATAAAAATTGTTGTTCGTTTGGATAGAAGAAAACACAAAATTTTAATGAAATACGATGTGACATAGTGATATTTTTATTGTATAAAAAATTGAACCAAAGTTTACATTTGAATATTTTATAACATATTACTTTATCAATTAATTAAACAAATATTATTGTTATGCACAATCAAGAGAGAATCTTACTGTGACCTCATTGTTTAAGTAAAGACATGTTTGCATGGTTTTCCTGATCTAAAAATAGGGCCCTAAAAATATAATTATTGTTTTGTCTCCGCCTATTGGTAGCGAAATTACAAGAAGGTGATCCTAGACGCTATTATATATGTGTCTGAGTGATCGAGACTATCACCAAAACTGGGCGTAATTTTTGATTTGATGATATTTTTATTGTCTTAAAAATTACTTCCGTTCATATCAAGATGTGTTTAACAAATTGTACCAAAGTTTATTTGAATATTTTTATAAAATACATGTATTACTTTATCACTTATAATTAAACAAATATTATCGTTATGCATAATCAAGAGTGAATCTTACGGTGACGTCATATTATAAGTATAGACATGTTTGCAGGGTTTTCCTGGTTTAAAAATAAGGCCCTAAAAATAGAATCATTGTTTTGTCTCCACCTATTGGTAGCGAAATTACAATAAGGTGATCCCAGAAGGGGTCATTATCCTATTCAGGGAATGAATTTCCGGTGCATGGGTCATTATATTATTCAGGGAATGAATTTCCGGTGCATGGGGTCATCCTATTCAGGAAATGAATTTCCGGTGCATGGGCTCATTATCCTATTCAGGAAATGAATTTCCGGTGTATGGGGTCATTTTCCTATTCAGGGAATGAATTTCCGGTGCATGGGGTCATTTTCCTATTCAGGGAATGAAATTCCGGTGCATGGGGTCATTATCTTATTCAGGGAATGAATTTCCGGTGCATGGGGTCATTATCTTATTCAGGGAATGAATTTCCGATGCATGGGGTCATCCTATTCAGGAAATGAATTTCCGGTGCATGGGGTCATTATCCTATTCAGGAAATGAATTTCCGGTGCATGGGGTCATTTTCTTATTCAGGGAATGAATTTCCGGTGCATGGGGTCATCCTATTCAGGAAATGAATTTCCGGTGCATGGGGTCATTATCCTATTCAGGAAATGAATTTCCGGTGCATGGGGTCATTTTCCTATTCAGGGAATGAATTTCCGATGCATGGGGTCATTTTCCTATTCAGGGAATGAATTTCCGGTGCATGGGGTCATTTTCCTATTCAGGGAATGAATTTCCGGTGCATGGGGTCATTATCTTATTCAGGGAATGAATTTCCGGTGCATGGGGTCATCCTATTCAGGAAATGAATTTCCGGTGCATGGGGTCATTATCCTATTCAGGAAATGAATTTCCGGTGCATGGGGTCATTTTCCTATTCAGGGAATGAATTTCCGGTGCATGGGGTCATTTTCCTATTCAGGGAATGAATTTCCGGTGCATGGGGTCATTATCTTATTCAGGGAATGAATTTCCGATGCATGGGGTCATCCTATTCAGGAAATGAATTTCCGGTGCATGGGGTCATTATCCTATTCAGGAAATGAATTTCCGGTGCATGGGGTCATTTTCTTATTCAGGGAATGAATTTCCGGTGCATGGGGTCATCCTATTCAGGAAATGAATTTCCGGTGCATGGGGTCATTATCCTATTCAGGAAATGAATTTCCGGTGCATGGGGTCATTTTCCTATTCAGGGAATGAATTTCCGGTGCATGGGGTCATTTTCCTATTCAGGGAATGAATTTCCGGTGCATGGGGTCATTTTCCTATTCAGGGAATGAATTTCCGGTGCATGGGGTCATTTTCCTATTCAGGGAATGAATTTCCGGTGCATGTCAAAACATGGCAGGGTGAAAAAATAGTCCCAAATTTCTCTTTTGTTTCTGCTTTTGCTTATAACTGCTATTGCTTAAGAGTTGGATATTTTCAAAGGTATGGCATTACTGTAGAACAAGAATATATTTTTTCCAGTCAATGTATTTACAGTGGAAGAACTTCCTAAAGTATGTAATGTGGTACAATGTGACCACATCATTGAAATGAAAGTAGAAAAACCATTCTTAAACTTAAGGTAAAATTCCAGAAAAAAGTCCGTGGTCACGTATACTTTTATCTCCATTTTTATGTAATTTAGCATTATATGTGTAATGCCCCATATATGAAATATTAATTGAAAGAAAGATTTTTAAAATAAAAAATGTTGATGTCTCGCCCGTTCGGTTACTTTTGCACATGCCATCCAAATGCAGAATGACCTCAGACGCTATCACGCCTGGGTGATCGAGACTAATAAAATGCATCTTCGAATTTAACACTAGACTTCCATAAGTATTTATTAACAAAGGTCTAAAATAATTCTTGTTTTCCACTTTTTTGCACGGACACGGTTAATGGATTTGACAACAAAAGGTTTATCCAAACATTCTACTATTAAACCTCTGGTAAATATAGATCAGTATAATTGCCTCGATGACAAGCGCATGGCCGAACGATTCTTTAGTAAACAAACTGATGGAGGTGTCGTACATGAAATGGTATTTTTATACCCGTATAAAATGGTTTCTAAAATAAAACTATCACAACCGCATTTCTCCAAAAATATATAATGCTTCTTTAATGATGATATAAGCTTGACCTTGTTCTTAGTCAAAATAAAACATGAGTTAAATTGAAATCAGAAAAATAAGGTAAAAAATTGATAAAATAGTAACCTTTTACAAATTCAATCTGGTTTATTTTTTTCGGCTTTGGGTTTGAAGGGACATCTGTTTCTCCAATGTTGCAATGATCCGCAACCAAAACATCGTGCTGAATAACGTGATATGGGACATACCCGCCCAACAACCAAGCACGGGCCTGTAAAGCGCCACCTACCCATATTAATGATGAACCAAAGCCAGGAGAACTTATTTCATTCTAATTCACTTTGTTCAACCGAATAAAATTACAATTATATCGTTCAGAAATTTAAAATCTCAAAATATATTTTGTAGTCTGGCGGATTATACAATGTGCAAAATGGAAAGTTTGATCACTTGTCATTAAATCGTCAGAAATGGTGCGACAAAACTCGTGTCGCACGAGTCGTAAGTTTTTACATAGGGAAAATCCGTATCTCTATTGTCCGCCAAATAAAAACATTCTACGATTCCGCAGCAATAATAGCAATAGATGAATATGAAAATATTATCAAAATTAAACGAAAATTCAAGGTACTCACAAACAATTAAATCGTAAACATCCTTAAATTCCGTTATCAAATCGTGGACTTCAGTCGCAGCTTTATCTGCAGTTAAGTGTTGTAATACTTATATTTGTTTAATTCGGACGACAGATATGTTCTCAATTGAACATATTTACTTATTTAAATATGGAAATGCAAAAAGCCTGGTAAAAACCCAGAAAAATTCACGAAAACTAATAAACTTTGTTTTTTATACACAATTTTTTACATTAAATTCCTATAAAGTAAAAAGGCACCGTAAAAGCCTTGGTATCCTTTGTTCCACTTCGTAGCGTATGATCTGGACATCCGGTCTAATTATACAGAGATGACGTCAGCACGGAACAGAAGTGAATGGTAAAAACATATATCTAATTAAAATAGCATCGAACTCAGTTCCAGCATAAAAGCATTTTCTGGATTAACTGATGATGATGCTTTGCGTTTCTATTGCTGGTGAAATTAAAAACGTGGGTGCTTTTCGCGGTTTAAACAAGGAAAATATAAAGATTGTAAGACAAATGAGACTAGTAACAGATAGATGTGCAATTAAATCGTGGTCGAAAAAAAAGAAAGAAAACCTATTTTTTGCAAAATCTAGTATAAAACACAAAACCTTACCAGTTGATTAAGCTCACTTGTAATCCAATCATCAGAAATGGTGCGACAAAAATCGTGTCGTAAGTTTTTACATAGGGAAAATCCGTAGCTCTATTGTCCGCCAAATAAAAACAATGTCAAAGGACATAAAGAGCTACGATTCCGCAGCAATAATAGCAACAGAAATTATTAAACAAAAATTCAAGGTACTCACAAACAATTAAATCATAACATAAATTAACATACCTTAAATCCATTATCAAATTGTGGACTTCAGTCGCAGCTTTATCTGTAGTTAAGTGTTGTTGTACTAATATTTGTTTAATTCGGACGACAGATATGTTCTCAATTGAACATATTTACTTATTTAATTATGAAAATGCGGAAAGCCTGGTAAAAACCCCCAATACTTCACGAAAATTGATAACGTTGTTAATTTATACAATTTTTTTTTCATTAAATTCTTATAAGTAAACAGACACCGTAAAAAGCCTTTGTTTCCTTCATAGCGTCTGGTCTTGACATCCGGACCAGATCTACAAGGATTACTTCAGCCCAGAACAGACGTGAAACGTAAAAACATGTATATAACTAGCATCGAATTTAGATCAAGTATAATAGCATTTTCTGGATTAACTAATGATGATGCTTTGCGTTTCTATGGCTAGTGAAATTTAAAACGTGAGTGGCTTTTCGTACGTACGATGAAGCAGGGTGGTATGTTATCTTTATATAGTAGTTTCAATTACCTGTATTGTGTATTTACACCATCCCAGTAAATTTCCACTATTCCATCTCCCAATCATGTCATATGAAGAATACAAATAAAAACAATGTCAAAGGACATAAAGAACTACGATTCCGCAGCAATAATAGCAATAAACGATTATGAAAAAAGCTATGAACGCCAATGACGAGTCTTGAAAAGACGAAACGCGCGTCTGGCGTTATGAATTTGTCACCTTGGTATTAAAACATTTGATTTGAATATTTGAAGTAAGCAAAGGGGAAAATTCATTAAAAATTAAAAACAATATGAGGAAAGTTCAAGTTCAGTTATATCTATGAGAAAGTTAAAATGTAAAAATAAATTGATTTGTTATTGTATTTTACCTATTTTGACACCGAAGAAGTCGAGTTGTGTTTTCCATTTTGATAGAAAAATCATCATTTGTATCGTTGCATAATCCCTTAGACTTGTACATTATTTTTTTGTTTATGCTGCATCGTCATATTTGTTGATCCGATACATATAATTTCAATCGTATGAAGGTACTAAATTAGAGTGGAATTAATTTCTCCCTTAGACGGTTGATATTCCCGCGTTTATACGAATTGTTTCAAGGTCTTAGTGTTAGCACCTGTTATAATTTTTCGAGATATGGCTTCGGGCGATACAGGAGATATTTCTTTACAAACTGTTTTAGGTGCCGTTCAGCGTCTGTTCCCTAATATTGAAAACTGGTGAAATCTAAACTTGATGGTTTAAGAGTTGTAATTAATGGTACTACTTTAAGTATGAAATCTCAGGTTAAAAAGTTGAAAACAGATTCGCGGTACAAGTAGCGTTCAGAAGGTAATAAAATTCAGTTTTATGGGAACTCAAAGAATTTAGAGAATTTAACGCAATCACTTTGGGCCATGGATAATCGGAAAGTTGACTAAACAATTGATTAGTTAGTACTTTGTATTGATTCGTGTTAAACATCGTCATAAGTTATCAAAAAAAAACTATTCTTCAGACGGTGGATGGGATACTGCTCGCCAGTATAATGCAAATTTACCCTATTGCAAGTGAATCGATGACGAATCAAATTAGTTTTGCTGGTATTAATTTTGCTCTGTTTTTGTTTTTAAATCCATAACAAGTCATCTTTGCAGGAAAAAAATAACATATATCCCTCAACCATACCAATACAAACTCAAAATAAAATGTCATACATATACTTCTTCGGAACTATACTAGATATATAACACGTACAAAGTTGTAATTTTTAAAGAAATAATGCTTACCAACTGCTATAGATTTGAAGTCCCGAAATGAAATATTTATTATACACCATTATTTTCAGCCATACATTACTGCACCATTTTAATTTCAAGTTAAAAATTCACTTATCTATCCCTAATGTATGGCTGATAGATATCGAAATGTATGGCTGATAGATATCGAAATCGAAATCCTCGTACGAAGAAAAGAAAATACTGATATTAGCATTTTTCTCTTTTTATATGTAGGTAGGGGTGACCTTTTCATTATCACTAACAATGGAAGGGTCACAAATATCAGTATATCAAAATTTTAAACTTAAATTTTGAGGGAGAGGCGGTACTTCAGGTATAGGATTTGTACACAAAATATGATTCTTTTTTTTTAATTTTAAAATTTTAATTTTTTGTTCTCTATATACTAAAGTCTGCTGAACCATGAAAACAATAACACATATTCTATAACCATACCAATACAATCTCAAAATAAAATGTCATACATATACTTCCTTGGAAAACTATACTAGATATATGAACCAAATCAAACTCTCTACACTTAATAATTCAGCTATTGAAAACTCACTTATACAGAACAAAACAATAAATACATCATAAAATAAATTATTTTCTACATATTTTCTTTATATTGTATATATAGTCTTTATGACATATATGCATATATATGCACATGGTAAGCAAACTTTTCTGCAAACCAGCTCAAACATTCGATGGGACGGGAATAGGTTCCTATGGGTATTTATTTATTAACAAATATATTACTACCATATACACAAGCTCTCTGAACAAATTTACAAATGTGGTCAATTTAGCCTTCATGTAAGCTACAAAAACAAATAAATTGGTTGGAATATTCGACAAAAAGGGATGTAAATCGAAGGTCGAATGGGAAGAGTATCAAAATTTTAGACATATCAGAGGAATGAATAAACAAGTCTTCGTACAGAGGCAAATTTTTCACCATCTTTTTTGGAATTTGACTGTATCATAGAAAAGAGAAAGTTTTGAATCAAAATACCCGTTAAGTTGTTTATATATGTGACGTTACAATACTGTGACGTAACGTCATAATTGATTTTCCCGGAAAGTTAGGGCACCTGTTATCCAATTATTTAATTTCTTGCACCTTTTTTACAACTGGCAAATATTAAGGTGTTAAAAGAACTCAAAACATGCATTGCTTGTTATTTGAAATTAGTATACTCATTCTGACGAAAAATTCTTTTCAAAAATTCTTTCGGTGTATACATACCGGTATACTATTCCATGTTAGAGCATCATTCTTTTTCATGGACTTGAAGTTTTTTTTTCGTGTGTGACTGTTAACTTTTGGACCATGACCAATTTAAACTGAACTTAACCTAATTTAGACTATGTCGTTAATATGTGAAAAAACCTTAATTTGAATCGGATATTTGTTTCTTCCTTTTTTCATGTGCTTCAATGTACTAGTATGCATATTGTATTATGTAAATATAACTATTTATAGGATAATAATGAGATATGGAATAAGAGTATGCGACAATCATTTTTAGACCTCAGGATATATAGAAATAAGAAAATAAAATGAAAGTGAAATAAAAAAGTTTTACTTTATTTCTTTATAGAAAAATTATTCCCCAATCCGTACTATGAGGCTACGCAAATGACCCAGGAAGCAATCTCCGACGCACACTCCAACTTTACAATGTTTGCACCAAGTCCGAACTTTCCTTCCGCATATGATACATTTTTTTCTTTTCCCTCCATCCACCCTATAAATAATGTGACGGGCCTCTCCACCTCTGTTTACATTCGGATTCCTTCGAATAACAGGCTGGGCTCGAAAATCTCCGATTAATCCAAGAATGATTTGGTACTGAAACTGAAGATGTGTTTTTTCCGGAGTAGTAAAAATGATCTCTGGTGGCATATATAAGCATTCACTGTTAAAAGAAAAAACACAATTTCATGTATAGTGCGCGGCCTTTTTTTTTCATTTCGCCGAAAATGACTACGTTCGAAAATATGCAAATATTAATAGTATATAATCTTTGTTCAAAGTTTGAAAGCTGTATCTTTTATAAGTTTTGCATGAGTAACAAATTACAAAATCATTCCATGACGAACGAACGGACAAAGTTACTAACTATAAATGGCAGACGGAGTCTAGTGCACACTAAACCTACTTTTACTACTGATACAGTGTAACGCTGGTTCATAACAAGACATTACAAACATAAAGTATTGGCGATATACAATATATTGAATAATGGATATAAAAAAAACTTGGTGGTCAAATACACAACAAAAATAACACAGAATGATATTTTCAGGCCTTTTAAAAATAGTTTTTCTTTTAATCTTCTAAAACGCAATGCTAAATGAACTAAAGATCTGTCAAAATTTAAACCATATAAAATAGACGCGTGAATAAATTGATGAATGCTGAGAAAATGAAAACACGTTTAGTTATAATTTTCTCAGATGAATGTTAACAATCAAACGAGGGATTACAATTATGAAATAAAAATTGACAAAATTATATATATAAATTCTAAGTTAAGTACATACCACAAGCAATAGCAGGTTAAAAAGGATCTTTTTCCAGAGCTTCACAGATCTAAAATCAGGCTCATACACTGATAACATCTGGTCCCCAAGGTCGACTCCGCCCATGGTTTTGTTGTAGGTATGGACTACACCTGGCGCGACTTTTTCTTTTCCCTTTGAGTTTGAACCAGTCTCCATCCTGAAATATTATTTTAAATAAACTTTCAAAAAATAATCGTTTTAATCAATTTATAAAATATTCAAGTTCTACTGTATATTTTCAAGAATACACATTATTACTGCCGGTACCTTAACCTCTTTTAATAGGAGATATTTTAAAATCAGTTTTTGTAAATTGTGGGGCTTTTGCCTTTCCTTGTTGATACCGAAAAAATCATTTCTATAATGTAGGATTGTTCGAAAAAATGTTGGTAACCTTACAGTTACACATACCTGCAATGGTCAGAGGAGGTAATAAACTGCACCTGTCTTCGGTCAGACCAATGTCGGTAAAAAGCTCTACAGAGCTTATGTTTGCTATGTGTTTTAGATAATCCGACTTTAAATAAAATTTTCTTGTCTTCTTTCTTGTCTTGTCTTGACTGCTAGGACATCTCTTTGTTTCTTTGCCGTCACTGTGCTTTAGGTGTCTTCAAATTCTTAAAACTTGCAGGCATCCCTCGGCGATGGGCAAGAACCGTCCCGGTAAAATAGGTATCCCTGTCTAATAGGTCATGACATAGTCAAGCTGTCGGAAGTAACGTGGTGAAACTTGTTATAATGGGCCTCGACCAGACTTGTTACAACATTTCCTCTTCCTTGGTACACCTTTACCTGCTCAGTATAGCCGGTATCAGACTCACTAGGAACCCACAGCTTAGCACCCCACTGATGATTCTTTTTCCTGGATACATACTGAATCAAGTTGTGTCTACCCTTGAAGCCAACTATTCTTTCATCAACACAGATATCTCTCGCTAGCCTAAAATATAAAAACAGGTGTGCGCTACATGTAAAAAAATAACTTGTTTATTATTTGTGTATTAGTGCAACTAAAGACTGGTACAGTCATTACATACTGTACAAATCAATGACAATGACATACATATATATTAATAACGAACAACAATTAAAAAAAAAATAATACTCTGTGACAACAATGTAGAATTTAATCAAATAATTTTATCGAATGCCAAATATTGCAGATGATTTTGTAATAAATGTCATAGATTTTATTACGTTTGTCAAAAATATTTACGACACAGTCATAAAACATTATGATCTTCATTTGATTAATTTAAAGCTACGCAAACATGTACTTTTAAATAAATGGGGCTTAACTCATGTTCCGTATTATATTAATTAAAAGAAAAGAAATAAAATCTATAAATATGAGTAAGAAAGGTGCCTATAGTTTTGTCTAAACGCACCATTACAACTATCTACAATCGGCTTTGCCTTCCACATACGATCATACTGGGGATGGTCTCTTGGTAAAGCTGTCTGGTTGTTGGTTGCATGCAGGTTGCTTAAAATACTCAAAAACCTATCTCGCGGCATAACACTTCCAAATGATGGTGTTGATGACAGCCATGAATCCGGGTGGTTTTCCCAATACGATGCTACAGTCGGCTTCTTCACCAATCCCATGAATGCCTTCATCTCATAACTGTCAACATTGAAGGGACCAGTGTCCATTTGCTAAAAACAAGACGGGCAACAACCTTTGTTACGACAAATTGAAATTAATCTTGAAAAGTCCCATGATGGATTATCTTATATATATAGTTGTCTATAAAAATAATTATAATTATAACAACACTACTATGTACAAATAATATATAACGTATTCCACTATGAGTTGTGATCAAAGTTTGAACATACTGGATGTTACAAATTCCACAGATCAGTATGTAAATACAATTGCTGGATTTGCAGGAACATGCAATTGTATTCACATACTGACCTGTGGAATTTTTAACATCCAATATGTTGGAGAAACAGACAGCTTTCAATATGCGACTTAACAACCATCGCTCCTTTTTCACGAAAAAACAGAAATTTTCCACTAACTCGCCACCTTAAAACTACAGGCCACTCTTTTGATACTGTAAAATTCCAAATTATTGATCAATACCCAAAGTGGAATACATCAACCAGAAGACTTCGAGAAACATTTTGGATACATCAATTAAAAACGCTAGAACCTGATGGATTGAACGAACGTAATCAACAGGTAGAATACTAAAAATTTTTCTTACAGTAATATGAACAACACAAAAATATTTTGGATGCCTCAGCCTCAGTATACATTTTTTGTATAAAGTGAACAACAAAATATTTTCTATTATTTGTGAATTTTTGATTCAGTCAACGCCTGATGAAGCTCTTAAGTAGATCGAAATATTGCGTTATATTTGTACATAGTAGTGTTGTTATAATGATTTTTATAGACAACTATATTATTTTTATTTGTAATTGTATGTCTGCATCTCTATATATACAAACGCCTAAGTATTGTGACAACAATAAAATATATATATCCAGCGGACTTCTGAAACATCAGAAATACAGGGTTAATATCAAATATATATATTTGAAAGTACTAGTGACTAAATTGTGATTGTTCGATCATGTTGGACTGATTGTATTAAATATATATATATAAATTGTGATTGTGATATATATGGTTGTCACAATACTTAGACGTTTGTATATATATATATATATATACGTCTAAGTATTGTGACAACCATATAATATATCTATCCAGCGGATTTCTGAAACATCAGAAATACAGGGTTAACATCAAATGTTTATACATATGTCTACAAATTAAGCCCAACACTGTTTGAATTAGATTTTTAACACTGTCAAATTTTTGCTTTCCCTCAGCGGGATTCGAACTCACATGCACCGTTGTGACACTGTGGCACCAATTCGATTGCACTATGTCCAGCGGTCTAGACCCCTCGGCCAAATCCGCTATATAAAAATATAGCTTCATTAACCGGGGTGAATCTTAGACATAGACATAGTACATGTGTACTAGCGTGTGGCGATGGAATTTTCGTAACCAATACGTATTAATTTGACAGTAATCTAATTCAGCATTTTTGTATATACAATGTATTATATAGGATGACAAAGTTACTTGTCATGCAGTCACAGTAATATACAAACGTCTAAGTATTGTGACAACCATATAATATATCTATCGTTTGTATATAATTTACTTACTGTGACTGCATGACAAGTAACTTTGTCATCCTATATAATATATACAAAAATTAGATTACTGTCAGATTAATACGTATTGGTTACGAAAATTCCATCGTCACACGCTAGTACACATGTACTATGTCTATGTCTAAGATTCACCCCGGTTAATGAAGCCATATTTTTTATATAGCGGATTTGGCCGAGGGGTCTAGACCGCTGGACATAGTACAGGCGAATTGGTGCCACAGTGTCACAACGGTGTGAGTTCGAATCCCGCTGAGGGAAAGCAAAAATTTGACATTGTTAAAAATCTAATTCAAACAGTGTTGGGCTTAATTTGTAGACGTATATATAAATATTTGATATTAACCCTGCATTTCTGATGTTTCAGAAATCCGCTGGATAGATATATTATATGGTTGTCACAATACTTAGACGTTTGTATATATGTATATAGTACTTTCATGCCTTCTGGCAATCTTCAGGTGAACTAACATCGTAAATGTTTTTTACGTTACTAACGGTAACGGTAACGTTTAAATGACGTTACAATAGGTATAAGGGGAGTTAATACAGATTAAAATATATTAAAATTAATATTAATATTATTGTTGTCAATTAAGATATGGTTTAAATTTGTCTATAAAGCGTTTTTCCTTTACTTTTCTCAGATCCTCATTGGCAGTTTTCATTTTATAAAATGGGAATATTTTAAAAATCCCCCCTGCGCATGTGTCTAGGTGTCTCAATGGTATCTTCCGATAAGCGGGTTCTCTAATATGTTGTCTGTGTACACGCATCCTGTCAAATACGTGGTCACCAGTTTGGCCAATGTATATTTCATTGCAATTTCCACATTGTATACAATAAACGAGGTTTTGGGTCTTGCAATTCATGTGGGCGTTTGCAAAGATAGTAGTCCCATTTGGTGTCGTTATTGAGTGGCCGGTTTGTATATAATCACAAGTTCCACAACGTTTTTCATTACATTTTGTGACTAAAAATACTTCATCTGGGGCAAATCTAGCTTTCGTTAGGAGTCTTTTAAGATTCTTCGGCTGTCTTTTACTTTGGATTAAAGTTTTTCCATTGATACGTTTTTTCATTATATCACTTCTGGATATGATAGGAAGATTCGATTTTGCTATATGAAAGATATTCGGGTTTCGAGGGTTATGAGTAACAACAAATGGAATTAAAGAGTTGTTCGATTCTTCTCTAGAGTGTACAGTACGCAGTGTCTGTTGTGGTATTTCTTTAGCTCGCTGGATTCCGTTTTCAATTAGTAATTTAGGATAGTTCTGAGTTCGTAAAAAACTTGATAACTCTTGTTGACTACTGCACATATTTTACGGGCTAAACAGTAAGGGATGTTTCTTTTCGTATGTTATCGGTGACATGATTTAAAATCAAGGTATTGATGAGTATCAGTACTTTCATAGAAAATATCGGTAGAAATAGTTCCGTTGTTATTAATGATTAAAATATCCAAGAATGAAAGATTCGTTCTACTCATTTCACAGGTAAACTTAATGGCGCTGTGGAGATGGTTTGGAATGTTTGTGAATTTCTCTAACAGGTCTTCTGAAAAGTTCCAAATGATAAAGCAATCATCAAGCGTTTCCATGAATTTTTTAAGTAATTTGAAAAGATAGGACTGAATTCATCTTCAACTTTGTGATATAGATTTTGCTCCAGATAACCCATTACTAATGTTGCGTATGTAGGCGCGAATTTAGTACCCATTGCGGTTCCTCTAATTTGTAAATAATATTTCCCGTCAAAAAGAACGAATTGTTTTCTAAAATTAGTTTTACTGCGTCCAATATAAAGTCTAATGAAAATCGATCTGGGATATCATGTCTATGTTTTTCAACCCTGTAGCGGATAGCCGTTAATCCAAGGTCATGAGGGATATTTGTATACAAGCTAGTAACATCAAAACTAACAAGAATCGAATTTGGTTCAATAGAATTAGGTAGGTGGTTAAGAAAGTCAATATCATCACGTACATAGCTCGGAACGTACATAGCTCGGAACATACTTCATCTTATAGGAGTTATCCCCCGTTACAACCACTGATAATTAGGTTTTCATTAACTACTTATCAACTATTGATAGTAGAGGCATTGGGTCTTCACTATAGACCAGTATGACCCTTGACCTTGAAAATAGAAACAAGGTCAAAGGTCAAGGTCATCTTATAAATTTTGGTATTTATGATAAATAGTCATTTCTTCATAATTATACGACATATTGACATGGGATCTTCACTGTTTGTCCTTTATTGACCCTCAGCATGGTCAAGGTTATATTGACAGAAGTCAAGGTCAAAACATATTTTTCGGAAATTCTGCTTTTTCGTGTAAATAAAATGGTAAATCTTAATAAATGCTTTGTTTTTAAAGCATTAAGTATGCAAATATCAAAAACTTTCTGGTCAAGGGCATTTATGTCAATTAACGTCCTATTTTTGTACCTTTTTTATTTCGAAAGATAGCCGAATGGTTTTTTCTTTCGTTTGTTTATTTTGAAAAGAAAAGTCAATTTCCATAAAACCAAAGTCAAGGCCATGGTCGTTCTTGCAATAAGTGGAAAGCCTCTCATTTGTTCGGTAGAACCAATGAACTTATATTTAAGGCTTTCCACTTTCCGAGTGGAAAGACCTACTGTTATTAGTCTGTTTCTTATTATTCTTATTTTTTTCCGCCAAGTTTTGTTACCCCATTATAAATTTTGTTTCGCGACATGTCGTAAAGACATTTTGTACTATGGATGTATGAGACATTACGCATTCGCAGTTAACCCTGTCACACCGAACACTTTTTCTTTACGGAGTTATTTCCCCTGTCATAAAAAGCTTGTGTGCAGATAAACTTTGAAACCGTAAATGATTTCGCAATGAATGTTGTTGCAAAATGGTCAGCTATTGATTGCGACAATTTGTTACATATCGCGCAAAGTATTTTGACGACTCCTTGGAGGAGTTATTTCCCCTTATTTATTGGAAGTACATTTTGTACCAAAGTAACTCATGAACCAGAGGTAACAGAGACTAAATATTTTACATTTGGTCATCATTGACCTTGACCTTGAAAAAGGTCACAAGGTCAAAGGTCAAGGTCACATTCTAAATTTTGACATTGTGGTGTGTGCGATTCTCCTCCTGAACCATAAGAGCTACAGAAATAAATCTTTTACCAAAATGTAGACCATATTAAGGTCTTGAAAGGTCACTATAAATGATTTGACTTTTGAAAGAGTTATCTCCCCTAGACCATTAAAATGTATTGTGAATATCATTATATCCCTAAATCTCAGCAACTATAACAGATATATATATGAAACCTTATATTATTGGTCATCATTGACCTTGACCTTGAAAAGGGACACAAGGTCAAAGGTCAAGGTCACATTCTAAATTTTTTTATTTTCTTGTCGTCGCTATTTCTTTTAAACGGTAAAAGATAGGCTATAACTTGTAACGGATAAAATGTAGGCCTCATAATGGCGCAACTTTTTCCTATTTGGAAGAAAAGGATTTGACTTCATCTTATAGGAGTTATCTCCCATTACAACAAGTGATATTTAGTTTTTCATTCATAACTTATGAACTATTGATAGTAGAGGCATGGGGTCTTTCACCAAAGACCATTATGACCTTAACCTTTAAATAGATACAAGGTCAAAGGTCAAGGTCATCTTATAAATTTTGGTATTTATGATAAATAGTCATATCTTCATAACTTTAAGATATATTGACATAGTGGATCTTCATTGTTGGTCCTTTTTTTACCCTCAGCTAGGTCAAGGTCACATTGTAAGAAGTCAAGGTCAAATCCTATTTTTTTGGAAACTCTGCTTTTTCGAGTATATAAAATGGTAAATAATAATAAATGATTTGTTTTTAAAGCATTAAATATGCAAATATCAAACACTTGGTAGTCAAGGTCATTTATCTCAATTAAAGTCCTATTTTATGACCTTTTTTATTTCGAAAGATATACGCATGGTTTTTCTTTCGTTTGTTTATTTTGAAAAGAAGATTCAATTTCCATAAAACCAAAGTCAATGCCATGGTCGTTCTTGCAATAAGTGGAAAGCCTCTCATTTGTTCGGTAGAACCAATGAACTTATATTTATTAAGGCTTTCCACTTTCCGAGTGGAAAGACTTACTGTTATTAGTCTGTTTCTTATTATTCTTATTTTTTTCCGCCAAGTTTTGTTACCCCATTATAAATTTTGTTTCGCGACATTTCGTGAAGACATTTTGTACTATGGATGTATGAGACATTACGCATTCGCAGTTAACCCTGTCACACCGAACACTTTTTCTTTACGGAGTTATTTCCCCTGTCATAAAAAGCTTGTGTGCAGATAAACTTTGAAACCGTAAAAGATTTCGCAATGAAAGTTGTTGCAAAATGGTCAGCTATTGATTGCGACAATTTGTTACATATCGGGCAAAGGATTTTGACGACTCCTTGTAGGAGTTATTTCCCCTTATTTATTGGAAGTACATTTTGTACCATAGTAACTCATGAACCAGAGGTGACAGAGACTAGATATTTCACAGTTGGTCATCATTGACCTTGACCTTGAAAAAGGTCACAAGGTCAAAGGTCAAGGTCACATTCTAAATTTTGACATTGTGGTGTGTGCGATTCTCCTCCTGAACCATAAGAGCTACAGAAATAAATCTTTTACCAAAATGTAGACCATATTAAGGTCTTGAAAGGTCACTATAAATGATTTGACTTTTGAAAGAGTTATCTCCCCTAGACCATTAAAATGTATTGTGAATATCATTATATCCCTACATCTCAGTAACTATAACAGATATATATATGAAACCTTATATCATTGGTCATCATTGACCTTGACCTTGAAAAAGGTCACAAGGTCAAAGGTCAAGGTCACGTTCTCAATTTTGACACTGTCTCGCCATCGCTATTCCCTTGAAACGGTAAAAGATAGGCAATAACTTGTAATAGGTAAAAGGTCAACTTTCACCTTGACCTTGCCCAAGGTCACAAGGTCAAAGGTCAAGGTCACCTGTGTTTCAGTACAGCGACATGTGAATTTTTGTACCTTTGGATTCGCTTTGTATTTTTAGCTTGCTACATGTCGCAATACAATTTGGTGCCAGGCATGGGCAAAAACATGGGGAATTTAAGGTATTCCGCCAGCCTGCAAAAATAAAGGGGGTGGTTCTAAGGGACCCCATAAGAATGTAGTGTGCAGATTTCATCCTAGACCACAGAGAATGGTGAAACAAAATGGACGCCAAACAGTTCGGGGATCGATGTCCTTGAATTGTCGCTACAGTATAAATCATTCTGACGAACGATAAAAAAAATTCCAGGTCATGAAAGTTTCTTGTGCAAAAATCGCGATTTTCAGAAAAACCATAAATCCTAGCCTTTCGAAAATGGTGCCAATCGATTTAGAATGTCGATTTTACCCCAACCAAGTATCTCGGATGTGCATAAATGTCAACAAACTCGAAAATCGGCAGAAAAAATCAAATGTCGAGACCCTATCGGTACCCCCTAGATTTCAGCGGTTGAATGTTTGTGCATTGATAAATCCTTAAAATATACATCTGAATTATGTCTTCATGAGTTGTTCTAGCTGAAACAAACATTTTTTCTACTTGAGCATTTATTTTGAAATGACATCGAGGGTCGTCCGGTAAGCACGACTGCTGTATTTTACCGAACAAAGAAACGGTTTCCCTATTACAATGAATTGAAAGTAACATTCCTTTGAATTAAACTGTCAAAATAGCATCACTGTTGACGTCGCGAAACGTAATTTTGATGATACTTATATGTATATCGCGATCATATGTAATATATCCATGTTATCTGTCCAGCGTCAGCCCCCCAAGTGAACTGATTAAAACTAAGTCCACGATAATATATATGGCCTGGTCACGTGACATTCAGATCAAAGCGTTCTATATGTATTTCATAAATAAAAATCATAGAATTTTATCTCTTTCTTATTTATTTCATTGGTAAATACACGAAACCATTATAAAATGTCTTTGTATTTTAAATGTAGAAAACACATAGTAGATATATATACGTCAAAATTTGATATGCCATAAACAAGCTTCCGTGGCGCAGTGGATAGAGCGCTGGGCTGGCAATACTGACATCCTGAGTTCGATACTAGGATGTGACAAGTCATTTTTGCATGGTTTTCTGCTACGTTTCACGTATATTTTGTGCAGTTATGTACTTTTATATAGAAAAAAAAAATTTTTTTTACGCTGCGGTGTAAAAAATGTCGCTTGATGTGGAAAACATGATTTTTTCTTCCGAAGGAAGAAAGGAACTTTAATTATTAAGGCTTTCCACTTTCCGAGTGGAAAGACTTACTGTTATTAGTCTGTTTCTTATTAAGGTTTTCCACTTTCCAGTGGAAAACCTTCTTGTAATTCGTCTGTTTATTATTAGGAGTTATTTCCCCTTATTTATTGGAAGTACATTTTGTACCATTGTAACTCATGAACCAGAGCTGATAGAGACTAGATATTTCACAGTTGATCATCATTGACCTTGACCTTGAAAAAGGTCACAAGGTCAAAGGGCAAGGTCATGTTCTAATTTTTGACCCTTTGTTGTGTGCAGATCTCCTCCTTTACTATAATAGATAGAGAACTGAAACCTTTACCCAAATGTGTTTCATATTAAGATCTTGAATCGTCACTTTTTTTATTTGACATTTTATAAGAGTTGTCTCCCCTTAGACCAATAAAATACATTGTGAGTTACATTAGATCACTATATCTCAGTAACTATAACAGATATATACATGAAACCTTATATCATTGGTCATCATTGACCTTGACCTTGAAAATGGACACAAGGTCAAAGGTCAAGGTCACGTTCTAAATTTTTACATTGTCTCGCCATCGCTATTCCCTTGAAACGCTACAAGATAGGCAATCACTTGTAATAGGTAAAATGTCAACTTTCACCTTGACCTTGCGCAAGGTCACAAGGTCAAAGGTCAAGGTCACCTGTGTTTCAGTACAGCCTCATTTGAATTTGTGTACCTTTCGATTCGCTTTGTATTTTTAGCTTGCTACATGTCGCAATGAAATTTGGTGCCAGGCATGGGCAAAAACATGGGGAATTTTAGGGTATTCCGCCAGCCTGCAAAAATAAAGGGGGGGGGGGTGTTTCTAAGGGGACCCCATAAGAATGTAGTGGGCAGATTTCATCCTAGACCACAGAGAATGGTGAAACAAAATGGACGCCAAACCGTTCGGGGATCGATGTCCTTAAATTGTCGCTGCAGTAGAAATCGTTCTGACGAAGGATAAAAAAATTTCCAGGTCATGAAAGTTGAGGATGGGTTTTTTATGCAAAAATCGCAATTTTCAGAAAAACCATAAATCCTAGCTTTTCGAAAATGGTGCCAATCGATTTAGAATGTCGATTTTACCCCCAACCAAGTATCTGGGATGTGCATAAATGTCAACAAACTCGAAAATCGGCAGAAAAAATCAAATGTCGAGACCCCGTCGGGACCCCTAGATTTCATCGCTTGAATTTTTGTGCATTGAGTAATCCTTGAAACCAACATCTGTATCGTCTATTCGTGAGTTGTTCTAGCTGAAACAAACATTTTTTGTACTAGCATTTATTTTGAAATGACAATAAAATCCACGCGATGTGTCGTCTGTTCCTTCCTTTTTGTGAAAATCCGTTGCCTTTTACAATACATTGAACGTAATATTCCAACGTTGATCACAACTGCATAATTGTTGACCTCCTGAGCCGTGATCTTGATGACATTTTTATGTATATCGCGATCATATGTAATATGCATCTGCGCAGTATAAAGTCTCTCACCCCAAAAGAATATATTATACTAAGTCCGCGATAATATACCTCGATATCACGTGACGAAAGACGAAGTAACCAGTCAAATCAAAGCGTTCTATATGTATTTCATAAATAAAAATCATAGAATTTTCTGTCTTTCTTATTTATTTCATTTGCAAATACACGAAAACATTACAAAATCTCTTTGTATTTTAAATGTAGAAAACACATAGTAGGCATATATACGTCAAAATTTGATATATCAACAACAGGCTTCCGTGGCGCAGTGGATAGATCGCTGCTCAGCAATACTGACATCGTCGGTTCGAGCCTAGGATGTGAGATGTATTTTTTGCATGGTTTTCTGCTACGTTTCACGTATATTGTATGCAGTTATGGACTTTTATATAGAAAAAAACAATTTTTTTACGCTGCGGTGTTAAAAATGTCGCTTGATGTGGAAAGCCCTGATTTTTTCTTCCGAAGGAAAAATGAACTTTAATGTTGTTCTTCTGTTTCTTATTAAGGCTTTCCACTTTCCAAGTGGAAAGACTTACTGCATTTTGTCTGTTTCCTATTATTAAGGCTTTCCACTTTCCAGTGGAAAGACTTATTGCATTTTGTCTGTTTCTTATTAAGGTTTTCCACTTTCCAGTGGAAAACCTTCTTGTAATTCGTCTGTTTATTATTATTCTTTTTTTTCCGCCAAGTTTTCTTTTCCCATTATAAATTTTGTTTCGCGACATGTCGTAAAGATATTTTGTACTATGGATGTATGAAACATTACGCTTTCGCAGTTGACCCTGGCAGACCGAACGCTTATTTTTTACGGAGTTATTTCCCCTGTCATAAAAAGCTTGTGTGCAGATTAACTTTGAAACTGTAAAAGATATCGCAATAAAAGTTGTTCCAAAATGTTCAGCGAAGGATTGCGACACTTTATAACATATCGCATTAAAGAAATTTTCACCTTCTTATAGGAGTTATTTCCCCTTATTTATTGCAAGTACATTTTTTACCACAGTAACTCATGAACCAGAGATGATAGAGACTAGATATTTCACATTTGGTCATCATTGACCTTGACCTTGAAAAAGGTCACAAGGTCAAAGGTCAAGGTTACATTCTAATTTTTGATATTGCGTTGTGTACAGATCTCCTCCTTTACTATAATAGATAGAGAACTGAAACCTTTACCAAAATGTGTATCATATTAAGATCTTGAATCGTCACTTTTTTTATTTGACATTTTTATAAGAGTTATCTCCCCTAGACCACTAAAATATATTGTGAATTGCATTATATCACTTTATCTCAGTAACTATAACAGATATTTATATGAAACCTTATATCATTAGTCATCATTTACCTTGACCTTGAAAATGGACTCAAGGTCAAAGGTCAAGGTCACGTTTGAAATTTTTGCATTGTCTTGTCATCGCTATTCCTTTAAAACGGTAAAATATAGGCAATAAGTTTAAATGGAAAAAATGTTGGCCTCATAAAGGCGCAACTTTTTTCTATTTGGAAGGAAAGGATCCGGCTTCATCTTATAGGAGTTATCTCCCATTACAACCATTGATAAATAGTTTTTCATTAATTGCTTATCAACTATTGATAGTAGAGGCATGGGGTCTTCACTATAGACCATTGGGACACTTGACCTTGATCACAAATACAAGGTCAAAGGTCAAGGTCATTTTCTAATTTTTTTGTATATATTATAAGTAGTCATATCTCAATGACTTTAAGAGATATTGGCATACAATCTTCAATGTTGATCACTGTTGACCTTCAGCATGGTCAAGGTCATGCTGTAAAAGTCAAGGTCAAAGTCCTTTATAAATGTTTTTCATGGTACTATGTATTTTGAATGGCTTATTATTTTAATGCTATTGCCTATAAGTAATATTTACGTAGATTAAAAGATCAGTTGTCAAGGTCATTCAAGTTTCTTACGTCATATTTAATGACCTTTCTTATTTTTAAAGATATCTAAATAGTTCTTTAATAATTTTTGTTCTTATTAATTGCTATAGACAAATTACGTATGTTTCTTAGCTTTTTGGTTTCAAGGTAATTTATTTAAGGTCTTCTTTTGAAGTGGAAAACCTATTAATCGTTCTTTAGAACGATTGAACCTATATTTAAGGCTTTCCACTTTCCAGTGGAAAGACTTATTGCATTTTGTCTGTTTCTTATTATTAAGGCTTTCCACTTTCCAGTGGAAAGACTTATTGCATTTTGTCTGTTTCTTATTAAGGCTTTCCACTTTCCGAGTGGAAAGCCTTCCTGTTATTTGTCTGTTTATTAAGGCTTTCCACTTTCCAGTAAAAAAAGACTTATTGCATTTTGTCTGTTTCTTATTATTATTATTATTCTTATTATTCTTCCGCCAAGTTTTGTTATCCCATTATAAATTTTGTTTCGCGACATGTCGTAAAGACATTTTGTACTATGAATGTATGAGACATTACGCATTCGCAGTTAAGCCTGTCACACCGAACACTTTTTCTTTACGGAGTTATTTCCCCTGTCATAAAAATCTTGTGTGCAGATAAACTTTTAAACCGTAAAAGATTTCGCAATGAAAGTTGTTGCAAAATGCTCAGCTATTGATCGCAACAATTTGTTACATATCGCGCAAAGTATTTTGACGACTCCTTGTAGGAGTTATTTCCCCTTATTTATTGGAAGTACATTTTGTACCATAGTAACTCATGAACCAGAGATGACAGTGACTAGATATTTCACAGTTGGTCATCATTGACCTTGACCTTGAAAAAGGTCACAAGGCCAAAGGTCAAGGTCACATTCTAAATTTTGACACTGTGGTGTGTGCGATTCTCCTCCTGAACCATAAGAGATACAGAAATAAATCTTTTACCAAAATGTGTATCATATTAAGGTCTTGAAAGGTCACTATAAATGATTTGACTTTTGAAAGAGTTATCTCCCCTGGATCAATTAAATATAGTGTATATAGCGTTATCTCAGTAACTATGACAGATATTTATATGAAACCTTATATCATTAGTCATCATTGACCTTGATCTTGAAAATGGACACAAGGTCAAAGGTCAAGGTCACGTTTGAAATTTTGACATTATCTTGTCATCGCTATTTCTTTGAAACGGTAAAAGATAGCTTATAACTTATAACGGATAAAATGTCGGCCTCATAAATGCGCAACTTTTTTCTATTTAAAGGAAAAGGATTTGACTTCATCTTATAGGAGTTATCTCCCATTACAACCATTGATATTTACTTTTTCATTGATAACTTATTAACTATTGATAGTAGAGGCATGGGGACTTCACCAAAGACCATTATGACCCTTGACCTTGAAAATAGAAACAAGGTAAAAGGTCAAGGTCATCTTATAAATTTGGGTATTTATGATAAATACGCATTTCTTCATAATTATAAGACATATTGACAAAGGATCTTCACTGTTGGTCCTTTATTGACCCTCAGCATGGTCAAGGTCATATTGACAGCAGTCAAGGTCAAATAATATTTTTTGGAAATTCTGCTTTTTCGTGTATATAAAATGGTAAATACAAGTAAATGATTTGTTTTTAAAGCATTGAATATGCAAATATCAAACACTTGGTAGTCAAGGTCATTTATCACAATTAACGTCCTATTTTTTTTACCTTTTTTATTTCAAAAGATATACGAATGGTTTTTCTTTCTTTTGTTTATTTTGAAAAGAAGATTCAATTTCCATATAGCCAAAGTCAATGTCAAGGTCATTTATGCAATAAGTGGAAAGCCTCTCATTTGTTCGGTAGAACCAATGAACTTAAATTTAAGGCTTTCCACTTTCCAGTGGAAAGACTTATTGCATTTTGTCTGTTTCTTATTATTCTTATTATTCTTCCGCCAAGTTTTTTCCTTTCCCATTATAAATTTTGTTTTGCGACATGTCGTAAAGACATTTTGTACTATGAATGTATGAGACATTACGCTTTCGCAGTTAACCCTGTCACACCGAACACTTTTTCTTTACGGAGTTATTTCCCCTGTCATAAAATTCTTGTGTGCAGATAAACTTTGAAACCGTAAAAGATTTCGCAATGAAAGTTGTTGCAAAATGCTCAGCTATTGGTCGCGACAATTTATTACATATCGCGCAAAGTATTTTGACGACTCCTAGTAGGAGTTATTTCCCCTTATTTATTGGAAGTACATTTTGTACCATTGTAACCCATGAACCAGAGATGACAGAGACTAGATATTTCACAGTTGGTCATCATTGACCTTGACCTTGAAAAAGGTCACAAGGTCAAAGGTCAAGGTCACATTCTAAATTTTGACACTGTGGTGTGTGCGATTCTCCTCCTGAACCATAAGAGATACAGAAATAAATCTTTTACCAAAATGTGTATCATATTAAGGTCTTGAAAGGTCACTATAAATGATTTGACTTTTGAAAGAGTTATCTCCCCTGGATCAATTAAATATAGTGTATATAGCGTTATCTCAGTAACTATGACAGATATTTATATGAAACCTTATATCATTAGTCATCATTGACCTTGACCTTGAAAATGGACACAAGGTCAAAGGTCAAGGTCACGTTTGAAATTTTGACATTGTCTCGCCATCGCTATTCCCTTGAAACGGTAAAAGATAGTCAATAACTTGTAATAGGTAAAATGTCAACGTTCACCTTGACCTTGCCCAAGGTCACAAGGTCAAAGGTCAAGGTCACCTGGGTTTCAGTACAGCGACATGTGAATTTTTGTACCTTTGGATTCGCTTCGTTTTTTTAGCTTGCTACATGTCGCAATAAAATTTGATGCCAGGCATGGGCACAAACATGGGGAATTTGAAGGCATTCCGCCAGCTTGCAAAAATAAAGGGGGGGGGTGTTTCTAAGGGACCCCATAAGAATGTAGTGTGCAGATTTCATCCTAGACCACAGAGAATGGTGAAACAAAATGGACGCCAAATAGTTCGGGGATCGATGTCCTTGAATTGCCGCTACAGTAGAAATCATCTGACGAACGATAAAAAAAATTCCAGGTCATGAAAGTTGAAGATAGGTTTTTTACGCAAAAATCGCGATTTTCAGAAAAACCATAAATCCTAGCCTTTCGAAAATGGCGCCAATCGATTTAAAATGTCGATTTTACCCCAACCAAGTATCTCGGATGTGCATAAATGTCAACAAAATCGAAAATCGGCAGAAAAAATCAAATGTCGAGGCCCCATCGGTACCCCCTAGATTTCAGCGGTTGAATGCTTGTGCATTGATAAATCCTTAAAATATACATCTGAATTATGTCTTCATGAGTTGTTCTAGCTGAAACAAACATTTTTTCTACTTGAGCATTTATTTTGAAATGACATCGAGGGTCGTCCGGTAAGCACGACTGCTGTATTTTACCGAACAAAGAAACGGTTTCCCTATTACAATGAATTGAAAGTAACATTCCTTTGAATTAAACTGTCAAAATAGCATCACTGTTGACGTCGCGAAACGTAATTTTGATGATACTTATATGTATATCGCGATCATATGTAATATATCCATGTTATCTGTCCAGCGTCAGCCCCCCAAGTGAACTGATTAAAACTAAGTCCACGATAATATATATGGCCTGGTCACGTGACATTCAGATCAAAGCGTTCTATATGTATTTCATAAATAAAAATCATAGAATTTTATCTCTTTCTTATTTATTTCATTGGTAAATACACGAAACCATTATAAAATGTCTTTGTATTTTAAATGTAGAAAACACATAGTAGATATATATACGTCAAAATTTGATATGCCATAAACAAGCTTCCGTGGCGCAGTGGATAGAGCGCTGGGCTGGCAATACTGACATCCTGAGTTCGATACTAGGATGTGACAAGTCATTTTTGCATGGTTTTCTGCTACGTCTCACGTATATTTTGTGCAGTTATGTACTTTTATATAGAAAAAAAAAATTTTTTTTACGCTGCGGTGTAAAAAATGTCGCTTGATGTGGAAAACATGATTTTTTCTTCCGAAGGAAGAAAGGAACTTTAATTATTAAGGCTTTCCACTTTCCGAGTGGAAAGACTTACTGTTATTAGTCTGTTTCTTATTAAGGTTTTCCACTTTCCAGTGGAAAACCTTCTTGTAATTCGTCTGTTTATTATTAGGAGTTATTTCCCCTTATTTATTGGAAGTACATTTTGTACCATTGTAACTCATGAACCAGAGCTGATAGAGACTAGATATTTCACAGTTGATCATCATTGACCTTGACCTTGAAAAAGGTCACAAGGTCAAAGGGCAAGGTCATGTTCTAATTTTTGACCCTTTGTTGTGTGCAGATCTCCTCCTTTACTATAATAGATAGAGAACTGAAACCTTTACCCAAATGTGTTTCATATTAAGATCTTGAATCGTCACTTTTTTTATTTGACATTTTATAAGAGTTGTCTCCCCTTAGACCAATAAAATACATTGTGAGTTACATTAGATCACTATATCTCAGTAACTATAACAGATATATACATGAAACCTTATATCATTGGTCATCATTGACCTTGACCTTGAAAATGGACACAAGGTCAAAGGTCAAGGTCACGTTCTAAATTTTTACATTGTCTCGCCATCGCTATTCCCTTGAAACGCTACAAGATAGGCAATCACTTGTAATAGGTAAAATGTCAACTTTCACCTTGACCTTGCGCAAGGTCACAAGGTCAAAGGTCAAGGTCACCTGTGTTTCAGTACAGCCTCATTTGAATTTGTGTACCTTTCGATTCGCTTTGTATTTTTAGCTTGCTACATGTCGCAATAAAATTTGATGCCAGGCATGGGCACAAACATGGGGAATTTGAGGGCATTCCGCCAGCTTGCAAAAATAAAGGGGGGGGGGTGTTTCTAAGGGACCCCATAAGAATGTAGTGTGCAGATTTCATCCTAGACCACAGAGAATTGTGAAACAAAATGGACGCCAAATAGTTCGGGGATCGATGTCCTTGAATTGCCGCTACAGTAGAAATCATCTGACGAACGATAAAAAAAATTCCAGGTCATGAAAGTTGAAGATAGGTTTTTTACGCAAAAATCGCGATTTTCAGAAAAACCATAAATCCTAGCCTTTCGAAAATGGCGCCAATCGATTTAAAATGTCGATTTTACCCCAACCAAGTATCTCGGATGTGCATAAATGTCAACAAAATCGAAAATCGGCAGAAAAAATCAAATGTCGAGGCCCCATCGGTACCCCCTAGATTTCAGCGGTTGAATGCTTGTGCATTGATAAATCCTTAAAATATACATCTGAATTATGTCTTCATGAGTTGTTCTAGCTGAAACAAACATTTTTTCTACTTGAGCATTTATTTTGAAATGACATCGAGGGTCGTCCGGTAAGCACGACTGCTGTATTTTACCGAACAAAGAAACGGTTTCCCTATTACAATGAATTGAAAGTAACATTCCTTTGAATTAAACTGTCAAAATAGCATCACTGTTGACGTCGCGAAACGTAATTTTGATGATACTTATATGTATATCGCGATCATATGTAATATATCCATGTTATCTGTCCAGCGTCAGCCCCCCAAGTGAACTGATTAAAACTAAGTCCACGATAATATATATGGCCTGGTCACGTGACATTCAGATCAAAGCGTTCTATATGTATTTCATAAATAAAAATCATAGAATTTTATCTCTTTCTTATTTATTTCATTGGTAAATACACGAAACCATTATAAAATGTCTTTGTATTTTAAATGTAGAAAACACATAGTAGATATATATACGTCAAAATTTGATATGCCATAAACAAGCTTCCGTGGCGCAGTGGATAGAGCGCTGGGCTGGCAATACTGACATCCTGAGTTCGATACTAGGATGTGACAAGTCATTTTTGCATGGTTTTCTGCTACGTCTCACGTATATTTTGTGCAGTTATGTACTTTTATATAGAAAAAAAAAATTTTTTTTACGCTGCGGTGTAAAAAATGTCGCTTGATGTGGAAAACATGATTTTTTCTTCCGAAGGAAGAAAGGAACTTTAATTATTAAGGCTTTCCACTTTCCGAGTGGAAAGACTTACTGTTATTAGTCTGTTTCTTATTAAGGTTTTCCACTTTCCAGTGGAAAACCTTCTTGTAATTCGTCTGTTTATTATTAGGAGTTATTTCCCCTTATTTATTGGAAGTACATTTTGTACCATTGTAACTCATGAACCAGAGCTGATAGAGACTAGATATTTCACAGTTGATCATCATTGACCTTGACCTTGAAAAAGGTCACAAGGTCAAAGGGCAAGGTCATGTTCTAATTTTTGACCCTTTGTTGTGTGCAGATCTCCTCCTTTACTATAATAGATAGAGAACTGAAACCTTTACCCAAATGTGTTTCATATTAAGATCTTGAATCGTCACTTTTTTTATTTGACATTTTATAAGAGTTGTCTCCCCTTAGACCAATAAAATACATTGTGAGTTACATTAGATCACTATATCTCAGTAACTATAACAGATATATACATGAAACCTTATATCATTGGTCATCATTGACCTTGACCTTGAAAATGGACACAAGGTCAAAGGTCAAGGTCACGTTCTAAATTTTTACATTGTCTCGCCATCGCTATTCCCTTGAAACGCTACAAGATAGGCAATCACTTGTAATAGGTAAAATGTCAACTTTCACCTTGACCTTGCGCAAGGTCACAAGGTCAAAGGTCAAGGTCACCTGTGTTTCAGTACAGCCTCATTTGAATTTGTGTACCTTTCGATTCGCTTTGTATTTTTAGCTTGCTACATGTCGCAATAAAATTTGATGCCAGGCATGGGCACAAACATGGGGAATTTGAGGGCATTCCGCCAGCTTGCAAAAATAAAGGGGGGGGGGGTGTTTCTAAGGGACCCCATAAGAATGTAGTGTGCAGATTTCATCCTAGACCACAGAGAATGGTGAAACAAAATGGACGCCAAATAGTTCGGGGATCGATGTCCTTGAATTGCCGCTACAGTAGAAATCATCTGACGAACGATAAAAAAAATTCCAGGTCATGAAAGTTGAAGATAGGTTTTTTACGCAAAAATCGCGATTTTCAGAAAAACCATAAATCCTAGCCTTTCGAAAATGGCGCCAATCGATTTAAAATGTCGATTTTACCCCAACCAAGTATCTCGGATGTGCATAAATGTCAACAAAATCGAAAATCGGCAGAAAAAATCAAATGTCGAGGCCCCATCGGTACCCCCTAGATTTCAGCGGTTGAATGCTTGTGCATTGATAAATCCTTAAAATATACATCTGAATTATGTCTTCATGAGTTGTTCTAGCTGAAACAAACATTTTTTCTACTTGAGCATTTATTTTGAAATGACATCGAGGGTCGTCCGGTAAGCACGACTGCTGTATTTTACCGAACAAAGAAACGGTTTCCCTATTACAATGAATTGAAAGTAACATTCCTTTGAATTAAACTGTCAAAATAGCATCACTGTTGACGTCGCGAAACGTAATTTTGATGATACTTATATGTATATCGCGATCATATGTAATATATCCATGTTATCTGTCCAGCGTCAGCCCCCCAAGTGAACTGATTAAAACTAAGTCCACGATAATATATATGGCCTGGTCACGTGACATTCAGATCAAAGCGTTCTATATGTATTTCATAAATAAAAATCATAGAATTTTATCTCTTTCTTATTTATTTCATTGGTAAATACACGAAACCATTATAAAATGTCTTTGTATTTTAAATGTAGAAAACACATAGTAGATATATATACGTCAAAATTTGATATGCCATAAACAAGCTTCCGTGGCGCAGTGGATAGAGCGCTGGGCTGGCAATACTGACATCCTGAGTTCGATACTAGGATGTGACAAGTCATTTTTGCATGGTTTTCTGCTACGTCTCACGTATATTTTGTGCAGTTATGTACTTTTATATAGAAAAAAAAAATTTTTTTTACGCTGCGGTGTAAAAAATGTCGCTTGATGTGGAAAACATGATTTTTTCTTCCGAAGGAAGAAAGGAACTTTAATTATTAAGGCTTTCCACTTTCCGAGTGGAAAGACTTACTGTTATTAGTCTGTTTCTTATTAAGGTTTTCCACTTTCCAGTGGAAAACCTTCTTGTAATTCGTCTGTTTATTATTAGGAGTTATTTCCCCTTATTTATTGGAAGTACATTTTGTACCATTGTAACTCATGAACCAGAGCTGATAGAGACTAGATATTTCACAGTTGATCATCATTGACCTTGACCTTGAAAAAGGTCACAAGGTCAAAGGGCAAGGTCATGTTCTAATTTTTGACCCTTTGTTGTGTGCAGATCTCCTCCTTTACTATAATAGATAGAGAACTGAAACCTTTACCCAAATGTGTTTCATATTAAGATCTTGAATCGTCACTTTTTTTATTTGACATTTTATAAGAGTTGTCTCCCCTTAGACCAATAAAATACATTGTGAGTTACATTAGATCACTATATCTCAGTAACTATAACAGATATATACATGAAACCTTATATCATTGGTCATCATTGACCTTGACCTTGAAAATGGACACAAGGTCAAAGGTCAAGGTCACGTTCTAAATTTTTACATTGTCTCGCCATCGCTATTCCCTTGAAACGCTACAAGATAGGCAATCACTTGTAATAGGTAAAATGTCAACTTTCACCTTGACCTTGCGCAAGGTCACAAGGTCAAAGGTCAAGGTCACCTGTGTTTCAGTACAGCCTCATTTGAATTTGTGTACCTTTCGATTCGCTTTGTATTTTTAGCTTGCTACATGTCGCAATAAAATTTGATGCCAGGCATGGGCACAAACATGGGGAATTTGAGGGCATTCCGCCAGCTTGCAAAAATAAAGGGGGGGGGGTGTTTCTAAGGGACCCCATAAGAATGTAGTGTGCAGATTTCATCCTAGACCACAGAGAATGGTGAAACAAAATGGACGCCAAATAGTTCGGGGATCGATGTCCTTGAATTGCCGCTACAGTAGAAATCATCTGACGAACGATAAAAAAAATTCCAGGTCATGAAAGTTGAAGATAGGTTTTTTACGCAAAAATCGCGATTTTCAGAAAAACCATAAATCCTAGCCTTTCGAAAATGGCGCCAATCGATTTAAAATGTCGATTTTACCCCAACCAAGTATCTCGGATGTGCATAAATGTCAACAAAATCGAAAATCGGCAGAAAAAATCAAATGTCGAGGCCCCATCGGTACCCCCTAGATTTCAGCGGTTGAATGCTTGTGCATTGATAAATCCTTAAAATATACATCTGAATTATGTCTTCATGAGTTGTTCTAGCTGAAACAAACATTTTTTCTACTTGAGCATTTATTTTGAAATGACATCGAGGGTCGTCCGGTAAGCACGACTGCTGTATTTTACCGAACAAAGAAACGGTTTCCCTATTACAATGAATTGAAAGTAACATTCCTTTGAATTAAACTGTCAAAATAGCATCACTGTTGACGTCGCGAAACGTAATTTTGATGATACTTATATGTATATCGCGATCATATGTAATATATCCATGTTATCTGTCCAGCGTCAGCCCCCCAAGTGAACTGATTAAAACTAAGTCCACGATAATATATATGGCCTGGTCACGTGACATTCAGATCAAAGCGTTCTATATGTATTTCATAAATAAAAATCATAGAATTTTATCTCTTTCTTATTTATTTCATTGGTAA
Source organism: Limnoperna fortunei (assembly GCA_944474755.1). NCBI lineage: Eukaryota > Metazoa > Mollusca > Bivalvia > Mytilida > Modiolidae > Limnoperna > Limnoperna fortunei. The sequence continues at coordinate 53,038,539 of OX104117.1, forward strand.
ATACACGAAACCATTATAAAATGTCTTTGTATTTTAAATGTAGAAAACACATAGTAGATATATATACGTCAAAATTTGATATGCCATAAACAAGCTTCCGTGGCGCAGTGGATAGAGCGCTGGGCTGGCAATACTGACATCCTGAGTTCGATACTAGGATGTGACAAGTCATTTTTGCATGGTTTTCTGCTACGTCTCACGTATATTTTGTGCAGTTATGTACTTTTATATAGAAAAAAAAAATTTTTTTTACGCTGCGGTGTAAAAAATGTCGCTTGATGTGGAAAACATGATTTTTTCTTCCGAAGGAAGAAAGGAACTTTAATTATTAAGGCTTTCCACTTTCCGAGTGGAAAGACTTACTGTTATTAGTCTGTTTCTTATTAAGGTTTTCCACTTTCCAGTGGAAAACCTTCTTGTAATTCGTCTGTTTATTATTAGGAGTTATTTCCCCTTATTTATTGGAAGTACATTTTGTACCATTGTAACTCATGAACCAGAGCTGATAGAGACTAGATATTTCACAGTTGATCATCATTGACCTTGACCTTGAAAAAGGTCACAAGGTCAAAGGGCAAGGTCATGTTCTAATTTTTGACCCTTTGTTGTGTGCAGATCTCCTCCTTTACTATAATAGATAGAGAACTGAAACCTTTACCCAAATGTGTTTCATATTAAGATCTTGAATCGTCACTTTTTTTATTTGACATTTTATAAGAGTTGTCTCCCCTTAGACCAATAAAATACATTGTGAGTTACATTAGATCACTATATCTCAGTAACTATAACAGATATATACATGAAACCTTATATCATTGGTCATCATTGACCTTGACCTTGAAAATGGACACAAGGTCAAAGGTCAAGGTCACGTTCTAAATTTTTACATTGTCTCGCCATCGCTATTCCCTTGAAACGCTACAAGATAGGCAATCACTTGTAATAGGTAAAATGTCAACTTTCACCTTGACCTTGCGCAAGGTCACAAGGTCAAAGGTCAAGGTCACCTGTGTTTCAGTACAGCCTCATTTGAATTTGTGTACCTTTCGATTCGCTTTGTATTTTTAGCTTGCTACATGTCGCAATAAAATTTGATGCCAGGCATGGGCACAAACATGGGGAATTTGAGGGCATTCCGCCAGCTTGCAAAAATAAAGGGGGGGGGGTGTTTCTAAGGGACCCCATAAGAATGTAGTGTGCAGATTTCATCCTAGACCACAGAGAATGGTGAAACAAAATGGACGCCAAATAGTTCGGGGATCGATGTCCTTGAATTGCCGCTACAGTAGAAATCATCTGACGAACGATAAAAAAAATTCCAGGTCATGAAAGTTGAAGATAGGTTTTTTACGCAAAAATCGCGATTTTCAGAAAAACCATAAATCCTAGCCTTTCGAAAATGGCGCCAATCGATTTAAAATGTCGATTTTACCCCAACCAAGTATCTCGGATGTGCATAAATGTCAACAAAATCGAAAATCGGCAGAAAAAATCAAATGTCGAGGCCCCATCGGTACCCCCTAGATTTCAGCGGTTGAATGCTTGTGCATTGATAAATCCTTAAAATATACATCTGAATTATGTCTTCATGAGTTGTTCTAGCTGAAACAAACATTTTTTCTACTTGAGCATTTATTTTGAAATGACATCGAGGGTCGTCCGGTAAGCACGACTGCTGTATTTTACCGAACAAAGAAACGGTTTCCCTATTACAATGAATTGAAAGTAACATTCCTTTGAATTAAACTGTCAAAATAGCATCACTGTTGACGTCGCGAAACGTAATTTTGATGATACTTATATGTATATCGCGATCATATGTAATATATCCATGTTATCTGTCCAGCGTCAGCCCCCCAAGTGAACTGATTAAAACTAAGTCCACGATAATATATATGGCCTGGTCACGTGACATTCAGATCAAAGCGTTCTATATGTATTTCATAAATAAAAATCATAGAATTTTATCTCTTTCTTATTTATTTCATTGGTAAATACACGAAACCATTATAAAATGTCTTTGTATTTTAAATGTAGAAAACACATAGTAGATATATATACGTCAAAATTTGATATGCCATAAACAAGCTTCCGTGGCGCAGTGGATAGAGCGCTGGGCTGGCAATACTGACATCCTGAGTTCGATACTAGGATGTGACAAGTCATTTTTGCATGGTTTTCTGCTACGTCTCACGTATATTTTGTGCAGTTATGTACTTTTATATAGAAAAAAAAAATTTTTTTTACGCTGCGGTGTAAAAAATGTCGCTTGATGTGGAAAACATGATTTTTTCTTCCGAAGGAAGAAAGGAACTTTAATTATTAAGGCTTTCCACTTTCCGAGTGGAAAGACTTACTGTTATTAGTCTGTTTCTTATTAAGGTTTTCCACTTTCCAGTGGAAAACCTTCTTGTAATTCGTCTGTTTATTATTAGGAGTTATTTCCCCTTATTTATTGGAAGTACATTTTGTACCATTGTAACTCATGAACCAGAGCTGATAGAGACTAGATATTTCACAGTTGATCATCATTGACCTTGACCTTGAAAAAGGTCACAAGGTCAAAGGGCAAGGTCATGTTCTAATTTTTGACCCTTTGTTGTGTGCAGATCTCCTCCTTTACTATAATAGATAGAGAACTGAAACCTTTACCCAAATGTGTTTCATATTAAGATCTTGAATCGTCACTTTTTTTATTTGACATTTTATAAGAGTTGTCTCCCCTTAGACCAATAAAATACATTGTGAGTTACATTAGATCACTATATCTCAGTAACTATAACAGATATATACATGAAACCTTATATCATTGGTCATCATTGACCTTGACCTTGAAAATGGACACAAGGTCAAAGGTCAAGGTCACGTTCTAAATTTTTACATTGTCTCGCCATCGCTATTCCCTTGAAACGCTACAAGATAGGCAATCACTTGTAATAGGTAAAATGTCAACTTTCACCTTGACCTTGCGCAAGGTCACAAGGTCAAAGGTCAAGGTCACCTGTGTTTCAGTACAGCCTCATTTGAATTTGTGTACCTTTCGATTCGCTTTGTATTTTTAGCTTGCTACATGTCGCAATAAAATTTGATGCCAGGCATGGGCACAAACATGGGGAATTTGAGGGCATTCCGCCAGCTTGCAAAAATAAAGGGGGGGGGGTGTTTCTAAGGGACCCCATAAGAATGTAGTGTGCAGATTTCATCCTAGACCACAGAGAATGGTGAAACAAAATGGACGCCAAATAGTTCGGGGATCGATGTCCTTGAATTGCCGCTACAGTAGAAATCATCTGACGAACGATAAAAAAAATTCCAGGTCATGAAAGTTGAAGATAGGTTTTTTACGCAAAAATCGCGATTTTCAGAAAAACCATAAATCCTAGCCTTTCGAAAATGGCGCCAATCGATTTAAAATGTCGATTTTACCCCAACCAAGTATCTCGGATGTGCATAAATGTCAACAAAATCGAAAATCGGCAGAAAAAATCAAATGTCGAGGCCCCATCGGTACCCCCTAGATTTCAGCGGTTGAATGCTTGTGCATTGATAAATCCTTAAAATATACATCTGAATTATGTCTTCATGAGTTGTTCTAGCTGAAACAAACATTTTTTCTACTTGAGCATTTATTTTGAAATGACATCGAGGGTCGTCCGGTAAGCACGACTGCTGTATTTTACCGAACAAAGAAACGGTTTCCCTATTACAATGAATTGAAAGTAACATTCCTTTGAATTAAACTGTCAAAATAGCATCACTGTTGACGTCGCGAAACGTAATTTTGATGATACTTATATGTATATCGCGATCATATGTAATATATCCATGTTATCTGTCCAGCGTCAGCCCCCCAAGTGAACTGATTAAAACTAAGTCCACGATAATATATATGGCCTGGTCACGTGACATTCAGATCAAAGCGTTCTATATGTATTTCATAAATAAAAATCATAGAATTTTATCTCTTTCTTATTTATTTCATTGGTAAATACACGAAACCATTATAAAATGTCTTTGTATTTTAAATGTAGAAAACACATAGTAGATATATATACGTCAAAATTTGATATGCCATAAACAAGCTTCCGTGGCGCAGTGGATAGAGCGCTGGGCTGGCAATACTGACATCCTGAGTTCGATACTAGGATGTGACAAGTCATTTTTGCATGGTTTTCTGCTACGTCTCACGTATATTTTGTGCAGTTATGTACTTTTATATAGAAAAAAAAAATTTTTTTTACGCTGCGGTGTAAAAAATGTCGCTTGATGTGGAAAACATGATTTTTTCTTCCGAAGGAAGAAAGGAACTTTAATTATTAAGGCTTTCCACTTTCCGAGTGGAAAGACTTACTGTTATTAGTCTGTTTCTTATTAAGGTTTTCCACTTTCCAGTGGAAAACCTTCTTGTAATTCGTCTGTTTATTATTAGGAGTTATTTCCCCTTATTTATTGGAAGTACATTTTGTACCATTGTAACTCATGAACCAGAGCTGATAGAGACTAGATATTTCACAGTTGATCATCATTGACCTTGACCTTGAAAAAGGTCACAAGGTCAAAGGGCAAGGTCATGTTCTAATTTTTGACCCTTTGTTGTGTGCAGATCTCCTCCTTTACTATAATAGATAGAGAACTGAAACCTTTACCCAAATGTGTTTCATATTAAGATCTTGAATCGTCACTTTTTTTATTTGACATTTTATAAGAGTTGTCTCCCCTTAGACCAATAAAATACATTGTGAGTTACATTAGATCACTATATCTCAGTAACTATAACAGATATATACATGAAACCTTATATCATTGGTCATCATTGACCTTGACCTTGAAAATGGACACAAGGTCAAAGGTCAAGGTCACGTTCTAAATTTTTACATTGTCTCGCCATCGCTATTCCCTTGAAACGCTACAAGATAGGCAATCACTTGTAATAGGTAAAATGTCAACTTTCACCTTGACCTTGCGCAAGGTCACAAGGTCAAAGGTCAAGGTCACCTGTGTTTCAGTACAGCCTCATTTGAATTTGTGTACCTTTCGATTCGCTTTGTATTTTTAGCTTGCTACATGTCGCAATAAAATTTGATGCCAGGCATGGGCACAAACATGGGGAATTTGAGGGCATTCCGCCAGCTTGCAAAAATAAAGGGGGGGGGGTGTTTCTAAGGGACCCCATAAGAATGTAGTGTGCAGATTTCATCCTAGACCACAGAGAATGGTGAAACAAAATGGACGCCAAATAGTTCGGGGATCGATGTCCTTGAATTGCCGCTACAGTAGAAATCATCTGACGAACGATAAAAAAAATTCCAGGTCATGAAAGTTGAAGATAGGTTTTTTACGCAAAAATCGCGATTTTCAGAAAAACCATAAATCCTAGCCTTTCGAAAATGGCGCCAATCGATTTAAAATGTCGATTTTACCCCAACCAAGTATCTCGGATGTGCATAAATGTCAACAAAATCGAAAATCGGCAGAAAAAATCAAATGTCGAGGCCCCATCGGTACCCCCTAGATTTCAGCGGTTGAATGCTTGTGCATTGATAAATCCTTAAAATATACATCTGAATTATGTCTTCATGAGTTGTTCTAGCTGAAACAAACATTTTTTCTACTTGAGCATTTATTTTGAAATGACATCGAGGGTCGTCCGGTAAGCACGACTGCTGTATTTTACCGAACAAAGAAACGGTTTCCCTATTACAATGAATTGAAAGTAACATTCCTTTGAATTAAACTGTCAAAATAGCATCACTGTTGACGTCGCGAAACGTAATTTTGATGATACTTATATGTATATCGCGATCATATGTAATATATCCATGTTATCTGTCCAGCGTCAGCCCCCCAAGTGAACTGATTAAAACTAAGTCCACGATAATATATATGGCCTGGTCACGTGACATTCAGATCAAAGCGTTCTATATGTATTTCATAAATAAAAATCATAGAATTTTATCTCTTTCTTATTTATTTCATTGGTAAATACACGAAACCATTATAAAATGTCTTTGTATTTTAAATGTAGAAAACACATAGTAGATATATATACGTCAAAATTTGATATGCCATAAACAAGCTTCCGTGGCGCAGTGGATAGAGCGCTGGGCTGGCAATACTGACATCCTGAGTTCGATACTAGGATGTGACAAGTCATTTTTGCATGGTTTTCTGCTACGTTTCACGTATATTTTGTGCAGTTATGTACTTTTATATAGAAAAAAAAAATTTTTTTTACGCTGCGGTGTAAAAAATGTCGCTTGATGTGGAAAACATGATTTTTTCTTCCGAAGGAAGAAAGGAACTTTAATTATTAAGGCTTTCCACTTTCCGAGTGGAAAGACTTACTGTTATTAGTCTGTTTCTTATTAAGGTTTTCCACTTTCCAGTGGAAAACCTTCTTGTAATTCGTCTGTTTATTATTAGGAGTTATTTCCCCTTATTTATTGGAAGTACATTTTGTACCATTGTAACTCATGAACCAGAGCTGATAGAGACTAGATATTTCACAGTTGATCATCATTGACCTTGACCTTGAAAAAGGTCACAAGGTCAAAGGGCAAGGTCATGTTCTAATTTTTGACCCTTTGTTGTGTGCAGATCTCCTCCTTTACTATAATAGATAGAGAACTGAAACCTTTACCCAAATGTGTTTCATATTAAGATCTTGAATCGTCACTTTTTTTATTTGACATTTTATAAGAGTTGTCTCCCCTTAGACCAATAAAATACATTGTGAGTTACATTAGATCACTATATCTCAGTAACTATAACAGATATATACATGAAACCTTATATCATTGGTCATCATTGACCTTGACCTTGAAAATGGACACAAGGTCAAAGGTCACGTTCTAAATTTTTACATTGTCTCGCCATCGCTATTCCCTTGAAACGCTACAAGATAGGCAATCACTTGTAATAGGTAAAATGTCAACTTTCACCTTGACCTTGCGCAAGGTCACAAGGTCAAAGGTCAAGGTCACCTGTGTTTCAGTACAGCCTCATTTGAATTTGTATTTTTAGCTTGCTACATGTCGCAATAAAATTTGATGCCAGGCATGGGCACAAACATGGGGAATTTGAGGGCATTCCGCCAGCTTGCAAAAATAAAGGGGGGGGGGTGTTTCTAAGGGACCCCATAAGAATGTAGTGTGCAGATTTCATCCTAGACCACAGAGAATGGTGAAACAAAATGGACGCCAAATAGTTCGGGGATCGATGTCCTTGAATTGCCGCTACAGTAGAAATCATCTGACGAACGATAAAAAAAATTCCAGGTCATGAAAGTTGAAGATAGGTTTTTTACGCAAAAATCGCGATTTTCAGAAAAACCATAAATCCTAGCCTTTCGAAAATGGCGCCAATCGATTTAAAATGTCGATTTTACCCCAACCAAGTATCTCGGATGTGCATAAATGTCAACAAAATCGAAAATCGGCAGAAAAAATCAAATGTCGAGGCCCCATCGGTACCCCCTAGATTTCAGCGGTTGAATGCTTGTGCATTGATAAATCCTTAAAATATACATCTGAATTATGTCTTCATGAGTTGTTCTAGCTGAAACAAACATTTTTTCTACTTGAGCATTTATTTTGAAATGACATCGAGGGTCGTCCGGTAAGCACGACTGCTGTATTTTACCGAACAAAGAAACGGTTTCCCTATTACAATGAATTGAAAGTAACATTCCTTTGAATTAAACTGTCAAAATAGCATCACTGTTGACGTCGCGAAACGTAATTTTGATGATACTTATATGTATATCGCGATCATATGTAATATATCCATGTTATCTGTCCAGCGTCAGCCCCCCAAGTGAACTGATTAAAACTAAGTCCACGATAATATATATGGCCTGGTCACGTGACATTCAGATCAAAGCGTTCTATATGTATTTCATAAATAAAAATCATAGAATTTTATCTCTTTCTTATTTATTTCATTGGTAAATACACGAAACCATTATAAAATGTCTTTGTATTTTAAATGTAGAAAACACATAGTAGATATATATACGTCAAAATTTGATATGCCATAAACAAGCTTCCGTGGCGCAGTGGATAGAGCGCTGGGCTGGCAATACTGACATCCTGAGTTCGATACTAGGATGTGACAAGTCATTTTTGCATGGTTTTCTGCTACGTTTCACGTATATTTTGTGCAGTTATGTACTTTTATATAGAAAAAAAAAATTTTTTTTACGCTGCGGTGTAAAAAATGTCGCTTGATGTGGAAAACATGATTTTTTCTTCCGAAGGAAGAAAGGAACTTTAATTATTAAGGCTTTCCACTTTCCGAGTGGAAAGACTTACTGTTATTAGTCTGTTTCTTATTAAGGTTTTCCACTTTCCAGTGGAAAACCTTCTTGTAATTCGTCTGTTTATTATTAGGAGTTATTTCCCCTTATTTATTGGAAGTACATTTTGTACCATTGTAACTCATGAACCAGAGCTGATAGAGACTAGATATTTCACAGTTGATCATCATTGACCTTGACCTTGAAAAAGGTCACAAGGTCAAAGGGCAAGGTCATGTTCTAATTTTTGACCCTTTGTTGTGTGCAGATCTCCTCCTTTACTATAATAGATAGAGAACTGAAACCTTTACCCAAATGTGTTTCATATTAAGATCTTGAATCGTCACTTTTTTTATTTGACATTTTATAAGAGTTGTCTCCCCTTAGACCAATAAAATACATTGTGAGTTACATTAGATCACTATATCTCAGTAACTATAACAGATATATACATGAAACCTTATATCATTGGTCATCATTGACCTTGACCTTGAAAATGGACACAAGGTCAAAGGTCACGTTCTAAATTTTTACATTGTCTCGCCATCGCTATTCCCTTGAAACGCTACAAGATAGGCAATCACTTGTAATAGGTAAAATGTCAACTTTCACCTTGACCTTGCGCAAGGTCACAAGGTCAAAGGTCAAGGTCACCTGTGTTTCAGTACAGCCTCATTTGAATTTGTATTTTTAGCTTGCTACATGTCGCAATAAAATTTGATGCCAGGCATGGGCACAAACATGGGGAATTTGAGGGCATTCCGCCAGCTTGCAAAAATAAAGGGGGGGGGGTGTTTCTAAGGGACCCCATAAGAATGTAGTGTGCAGATTTCATCCTAGACCACAGAGAATGGTGAAACAAAATGGACGCCAAATAGTTCGGGGATCGATGTCCTTGAATTGCCGCTACAGTAGAAATCATCTGACGAACGATAAAAAAAATTCCAGGTCATGAAAGTTGAAGATAGGTTTTTTACGCAAAAATCGCGATTTTCAGAAAAACCATAAATCCTAGCCTTTCGAAAATGGCGCCAATCGATTTAAAATGTCGATTTTACCCCAACCAAGTATCTCGGATGTGCATAAATGTCAACAAAATCGAAAATCGGCAGAAAAAATCAAATGTCGAGGCCCCATCGGTACCCCCTAGATTTCAGCGGTTGAATGCTTGTGCATTGATAAATCCTTAAAATATACATCTGAATTATGTCTTCATGAGTTGTTCTAGCTGAAACAAACATTTTTTCTACTTGAGCATTTATTTTGAAATGACATCGAGGGTCGTCCGGTAAGCACGACTGCTGTATTTTACCGAACAAAGAAACGGTTTCCCTATTACAATGAATTGAAAGTAACATTCCTTTGAATTAAACTGTCAAAATAGCATCACTGTTGACGTCGCGAAACGTAATTTTGATGATACTTATATGTATATCGCGATCATATGTAATATATCCATGTTATCTGTCCAGCGTCAGCCCCCCAAGTGAACTGATTAAAACTAAGTCCACGATAATATATATGGCCTGGTCACGTGACATTCAGATCAAAGCGTTCTATATGTATTTCATAAATAAAAATCATAGAATTTTATCTCTTTCTTATTTATTTCATTGGTAAATACACGAAACCATTATAAAATGTCTTTGTATTTTAAATGTAGAAAACACATAGTAGATATATATACGTCAAAATTTGATATGCCATAAACAAGCTTCCGTGGCGCAGTGGATAGAGCGCTGGGCTGGCAATACTGACATCCTGAGTTCGATACTAGGATGTGACAAGTCATTTTTGCATGGTTTTCTGCTACGTTTCACGTATATTTTGTGCAGTTATGTACTTTTATATAGAAAAAAAAAATTTTTTTTACGCTGCGGTGTAAAAAATGTCGCTTGATGTGGAAAACATGATTTTTTCTTCCGAAGGAAGAAAGGAACTTTAATTATTAAGGCTTTCCACTTTCCGAGTGGAAAGACTTACTGTTATTAGTCTGTTTCTTATTAAGGTTTTCCACTTTCCAGTGGAAAACCTTCTTGTAATTCGTCTGTTTATTATTAGGAGTTATTTCCCCTTATTTATTGGAAGTACATTTTGTACCATTGTAACTCATGAACCAGAGCTGATAGAGACTAGATATTTCACAGTTGATCATCATTGACCTTGACCTTGAAAAAGGTCACAAGGTCAAAGGGCAAGGTCATGTTCTAATTTTTGACCCTTTGTTGTGTGCAGATCTCCTCCTTTACTATAATAGATAGAGAACTGAAACCTTTACCCAAATGTGTTTCATATTAAGATCTTGAATCGTCACTTTTTTTATTTGACATTTTATAAGAGTTGTCTCCCCTTAGACCAATAAAATACATTGTGAGTTACATTAGATCACTATATCTCAGTAACTATAACAGATATATACATGAAACCTTATATCATTGGTCATCATTGACCTTGACCTTGAAAATGGACACAAGGTCAAAGGTCACGTTCTAAATTTTTACATTGTCTCGCCATCGCTATTCCCTTGAAACGCTACAAGATAGGCAATCACTTGTAATAGGTAAAATGTCAACTTTCACCTTGACCTTGCGCAAGGTCACAAGGTCAAAGGTCAAGGTCACCTGTGTTTCAGTACAGCCTCATTTGAATTTGTATTTTTAGCTTGCTACATGTCGCAATAAAATTTGATGCCAGGCATGGGCACAAACATGGGGAATTTGAGGGCATTCCGCCAGCTTGCAAAAATAAAGGGGGGGGGGTGTTTCTAAGGGACCCCATAAGAATGTAGTGTGCAGATTTCATCCTAGACCACAGAGAATGGTGAAACAAAATGGACGCCAAATAGTTCGGGGATCGATGTCCTTGAATTGCCGCTACAGTAGAAATCATCTGACGAACGATAAAAAAAATTCCAGGTCATGAAAGTTGAAGATAGGTTTTTTACGCAAAAATCGCGATTTTCAGAAAAACCATAAATCCTAGCCTTTCGAAAATGGCGCCAATCGATTTAAAATGTCGATTTTACCCCAACCAAGTATCTCGGATGTGCATAAATGTCAACAAAATCGAAAATCGGCAGAAAAAATCAAATGTCGAGGCCCCATCGGTACCCCCTAGATTTCAGCGGTTGAATGCTTGTGCATTGATAAATCCTTAAAATATACATCTGAATTATGTCTTCATGAGTTGTTCTAGCTGAAACAAACATTTTTTCTACTTGAGCATTTATTTTGAAATGACATCGAGGGTCGTCCGGTAAGCACGACTGCTGTATTTTACCGAACAAAGAAACGGTTTCCCTATTACAATGAATTGAAAGTAACATTCCTTTGAATTAAACTGTCAAAATAGCATCACTGTTGACGTCGCGAAACGTAATTTTGATGATACTTATATGTATATCGCGATCATATGTAATATATCCATGTTATCTGTCCAGCGTCAGCCCCCCAAGTGAACTGATTAAAACTAAGTCCACGATAATATATATGGCCTGGTCACGTGACATTCAGATCAAAGCGTTCTATATGTATTTCATAAATAAAAATCATAGAATTTTATCTCTTTCTTATTTATTTCATTGGTAAATACACGAAACCATTATAAAATGTCTTTGTATTTTAAATGTAGAAAACACATAGTAGATATATATACGTCAAAATTTGATATGCCATAAACAAGCTTCCGTGGCGCAGTGGATAGAGCGCTGGGCTGGCAATACTGACATCCTGAGTTCGATACTAGGATGTGACAAGTCATTTTTGCATGGTTTTCTGCTACGTTTCACGTATATTTTGTGCAGTTATGTACTTTTATATAGAAAAAAAAAATTTTTTTTACGCTGCGGTGTAAAAAATGTCGCTTGATGTGGAAAACATGATTTTTTCTTCCGAAGGAAGAAAGGAACTTTAATTATTAAGGCTTTCCACTTTCCGAGTGGAAAGACTTACTGTTATTAGTCTGTTTCTTATTAAGGTTTTCCACTTTCCAGTGGAAAACCTTCTTGTAATTCGTCTGTTTATTATTAGGAGTTATTTCCCCTTATTTATTGGAAGTACATTTTGTACCATTGTAACTCATGAACCAGAGCTGATAGAGACTAGATATTTCACAGTTGATCATCATTGACCTTGACCTTGAAAAAGGTCACAAGGTCAAAGGGCAAGGTCATGTTCTAATTTTTGACCCTTTGTTGTGTGCAGATCTCCTCCTTTACTATAATAGATAGAGAACTGAAACCTTTACCCAAATGTGTTTCATATTAAGATCTTGAATCGTCACTTTTTTTATTTGACATTTTATAAGAGTTGTCTCCCCTTAGACCAATAAAATACATTGTGAGTTACATTAGATCACTATATCTCAGTAACTATAACAGATATATACATGAAACCTTATATCATTGGTCATCATTGACCTTGACCTTGAAAATGGACACAAGGTCAAAGGTCACGTTCTAAATTTTTACATTGTCTCGCCATCGCTATTCCCTTGAAACGCTACAAGATAGGCAATCACTTGTAATAGGTAAAATGTCAACTTTCACCTTGACCTTGCGCAAGGTCACAAGGTCAAAGGTCAAGGTCACCTGTGTTTCAGTACAGCCTCATTTGAATTTGTATTTTTAGCTTGCTACATGTCGCAATAAAATTTGATGCCAGGCATGGGCACAAACATGGGGAATTTGAGGGCATTCCGCCAGCTTGCAAAAATAAAGGGGGGGGGGTGTTTCTAAGGGACCCCATAAGAATGTAGTGTGCAGATTTCATCCTAGACCACAGAGAATGGTGAAACAAAATGGACGCCAAATAGTTCGGGGATCGATGTCCTTGAATTGCCGCTACAGTAGAAATCATCTGACGAACGATAAAAAAAATTCCAGGTCATGAAAGTTGAAGATAGGTTTTTTACGCAAAAATCGCGATTTTCAGAAAAACCATAAATCCTAGCCTTTCGAAAATGGCGCCAATCGATTTAAAATGTCGATTTTACCCCAACCAAGTATCTCGGATGTGCATAAATGTCAACAAAATCGAAAATCGGCAGAAAAAATCAAATGTCGAGGCCCCATCGGTACCCCCTAGATTTCAGCGGTTGAATGCTTGTGCATTGATAAATCCTTAAAATATACATCTGAATTATGTCTTCATGAGTTGTTCTAGCTGAAACAAACATTTTTTCTACTTGAGCATTTATTTTGAAATGACATCGAGGGTCGTCCGGTAAGCACGACTGCTGTATTTTACCGAACAAAGAAACGGTTTCCCTATTACAATGAATTGAAAGTAACATTCCTTTGAATTAAACTGTCAAAATAGCATCACTGTTGACGTCGCGAAACGTAATTTTGATGATACTTATATGTATATCGCGATCATATGTAATATATCCATGTTATCTGTCCAGCGTCAGCCCCCCAAGTGAACTGATTAAAACTAAGTCCACGATAATATATATGGCCTGGTCACGTGACATTCAGATCAAAGCGTTCTATATGTATTTCATAAATAAAAATCATAGAATTTTATCTCTTTCTTATTTATTTCATTGGTAAATACACGAAACCATTATAAAATGTCTTTGTATTTTAAATGTAGAAAACACATAGTAGATATATATACGTCAAAATTTGATATGCCATAAACAAGCTTCCGTGGCGCAGTGGATAGAGCGCTGGGCTGGCAATACTGACATCCTGAGTTCGATACTAGGATGTGACAAGTCATTTTTGCATGGTTTTCTGCTACGTTTCACGTATATTTTGTGCAGTTATGTACTTTTATATAGAAAAAAACAATTTTTTTTACGCTGCGGTGTAAAAAATGTCGCTTGATGTGGAAAACATGATTTTTTCTTCCGAAGGAAGAAAGGAACTTTAATTATTAAGGCTTTCCACTTTCCGAGTGGAAAGACTTACTGTTATTAGTCTGTTTCTTATTAAGGTTTTCCACTTTCCAGTGGAAAACCTTCTTGTAATTCGTCTGTTTATTATTAGGAGTTATTTCCCCTTATTTATTGGAAGTACATTTTGTACCATTGTAACTCATGAACCAGAGCTGATAGAGACTAGATATTTCACAGTTGATCATCATTGACCTTGACCTTGAAAAAGGTCACAAGGTCAAAGGGCAAGGTCATGTTCTAATTTTTGACCCTTTGTTGTGTGCAGATCTCCTCCTTTACTATAATAGATAGAGAACTGAAACCTTTACCCAAATGTGTTTCATATTAAGATCTTGAATCGTCACTTTTTTTATTTGACATTTTATAAGAGTTGTCTCCCCTTAGACCAATAAAATACATTGTGAGTTACATTAGATCACTATATCTCAGTAACTATAACAGATATATACATGAAACCTTATATCATTGGTCATCATTGACCTTGACCTTGAAAATGGACACAAGGTCAAAGGTCACGTTCTAAATTTTTACATTGTCTCGCCATCGCTATTCCCTTGAAACGCTACAAGATAGGCAATCACTTGTAATAGGTAAAATGTCAACTTTCACCTTGACCTTGCGCAAGGTCACAAGGTCAAAGGTCAAGGTCACCTGTGTTTCAGTACAGCCTCATTTGAATTTGTATTTTTAGCTTGCTACATGTCGCAATAAAATTTGATGCCAGGCATGGGCACAAACATGGGGAATTTGAGGGCATTCCGCCAGCTTGCAAAAATAAAGGGGGGGGGTGTTTCTAAGGGACCCCATAAGAATGTAGTGTGCAGATTTCATCCTAGACCACAGAGAATGGTGAAACAAAATGGACGCCAAATAGTTCGGGGATCGATGTCCTTGAATTGCCGCTACAGTAGAAATCATCTGACGAACGATAAAAAAAATTCCAGGTCATGAAAGTTGAAGATAGGTTTTTTACGCAAAAATCGCGATTTTCAGAAAAACCATAAATCCTAGCCTTTCGAAAATGGCGCCAATCGATTTAAAATGTCGATTTTACCCCAACCAAGTATCTCGGATGTGCATAAATGTCAACAAAATCGAAAATCGGCAGAAAAAATCAAATGTCGAGGCCCCATCGGTACCCCCTAGATTTCAGCGGTTGAATGCTTGTGCATTGATAAATCCTTAAAATATACATCTGAATTATGTCTTCATGAGTTGTTCTAGCTGAAACAAACATTTTTTCTACTTGAGCATTTATTTTGAAATGACATCGAGGGTCGTCCGGTAAGCACGACTGCTGTATTTTACCGAACAAAGAAACGGTTTCCCTATTACAATGAATTGAAAGTAACATTCCTTTGAATTAAACTGTCAAAATAGCATCACTGTTGACGTCGCGAAACGTAATTTTGATGATACTTATATGTATATCGCGATCATATGTAATATATCCATGTTATCTGTCCAGCGTCAGCCCCCCAAGTGAACTGATTAAAACTAAGTCCACGATAATATATATGGCCTGGTCACGTGACATTCAGATCAAAGCGTTCTATATGTATTTCA
The DNA here is from genome assembly GCA_944474755.1 of Limnoperna fortunei. NCBI lineage: Eukaryota > Metazoa > Mollusca > Bivalvia > Mytilida > Modiolidae > Limnoperna > Limnoperna fortunei. The sequence goes on from OX104117.1 coordinate 53,054,305, forward strand.
TAAATAAAAATCATAGAATTTTATCTCTTTCTTATTTATTTCATTGGTAAATACACGAAACCATTATAAAATGTCTTTGTATTTTAAATGTAGAAAACACATAGTAGATATATATACGTCAAAATTTGATATGCCATAAACAAGCTTCCGTGGCGCAGTGGATAGAGCGCTGGGCTGGCAATACTGACATCCTGAGTTCGATACTAGGATGTGACAAGTCATTTTTGCATGGTTTTCTGCTACGTTTCACGTATATTTTGTGCAGTTATGTACTTTTATATAGAAAAAAACAATTTTTTTTACGCTGCGGTGTAAAAAATGTCGCTTGATGTGGAAAACATGATTTTTTCTTCCGAAGGAAGAAAGGAACTTTAATTATTAAGGCTTTCCACTTTCCGAGTGGAAAGACTTACTGTTATTAGTCTGTTTCTTATTAAGGTTTTCCACTTTCCAGTGGAAAACCTTCTTGTAATTCGTCTGTTTATTATTAGGAGTTATTTCCCCTTATTTATTGGAAGTACATTTTGTACCATTGTAACTCATGAACCAGAGCTGATAGAGACTAGATATTTCACAGTTGATCATCATTGACCTTGACCTTGAAAAAGGTCACAAGGTCAAAGGGCAAGGTCATGTTCTAATTTTTGACCCTTTGTTGTGTGCAGATCTCCTCCTTTACTATAATAGATAGAGAACTGAAACCTTTACCCAAATGTGTTTCATATTAAGATCTTGAATCGTCACTTTTTTTATTTGACATTTTATAAGAGTTGTCTCCCCTTAGACCAATAAAATACATTGTGAGTTACATTAGATCACTATATCTCAGTAACTATAACAGATATATACATGAAACCTTATATCATTGGTCATCATTGACCTTGACCTTGAAAATGGACACAAGGTCAAAGGTCACGTTCTAAATTTTTACATTGTCTCGCCATCGCTATTCCCTTGAAACGCTACAAGATAGGCAATCACTTGTAATAGGTAAAATGTCAACTTTCACCTTGACCTTGCGCAAGGTCACAAGGTCAAAGGTCAAGGTCACCTGTGTTTCAGTACAGCCTCATTTGAATTTGTATTTTTAGCTTGCTACATGTCGCAATAAAATTTGATGCCAGGCATGGGCACAAACATGGGGAATTTGAGGGCATTCCGCCAGCTTGCAAAAATAAAGGGGGGGGTGTTTCTAAGGGACCCCATAAGAATGTAGTGTGCAGATTTCATCCTAGACCACAGAGAATGGTGAAACAAAATGGACGCCAAATAGTTCGGGGATCGATGTCCTTGAATTGCCGCTACAGTAGAAATCATCTGACGAACGATAAAAAAAATTCCAGGTCATGAAAGTTGAAGATAGGTTTTTTACGCAAAAATCGCGATTTTCAGAAAAACCATAAATCCTAGCCTTTCGAAAATGGCGCCAATCGATTTAAAATGTCGATTTTACCCCAACCAAGTATCTCGGATGTGCATAAATGTCAACAAAATCGAAAATCGGCAGAAAAAATCAAATGTCGAGGCCCCATCGGTACCCCCTAGATTTCAGCGGTTGAATGCTTGTGCATTGATAAATCCTTAAAATATACATCTGAATTATGTCTTCATGAGTTGTTCTAGCTGAAACAAACATTTTTTCTACTTGAGCATTTATTTTGAAATGACATCGAGGGTCGTCCGGTAAGCACGACTGCTGTATTTTACCGAACAAAGAAACGGTTTCCCTATTACAATGAATTGAAAGTAACATTCCTTTGAATTAAACTGTCAAAATAGCATCACTGTTGACGTCGCGAAACGTAATTTTGATGATACTTATATGTATATCGCGATCATATGTAATATATCCATGTTATCTGTCCAGCGTCAGCCCCCCAAGTGAACTGATTAAAACTAAGTCCACGATAATATATATGGCCTGGTCACGTGACATTCAGATCAAAGCGTTCTATATGTATTTCATAAATAAAAATCATAGAATTTTATCTCTTTCTTATTTATTTCATTGGTAAATACACGAAACCATTATAAAATGTCTTTGTATTTTAAATGTAGAAAACACATAGTAGATATATATACGTCAAAATTTGATATGCCATAAACAAGCTTCCGTGGCGCAGTGGATAGAGCGCTGGGCTGGCAATACTGACATCCTGAGTTCGATACTAGGATGTGACAAGTCATTTTTGCATGGTTTTCTGCTACGTTTCACGTATATTTTGTGCAGTTATGTACTTTTATATAGAAAAAAACAATTTTTTTTACGCTGCGGTGTAAAAAATGTCGCTTGATGTGGAAAACATGATTTTTTCTTCCGAAGGAAGAAAGGAACTTTAATTATTAAGGCTTTCCACTTTCCGAGTGGAAAGACTTACTGTTATTAGTCTGTTTCTTATTAAGGTTTTCCACTTTCCAGTGGAAAACCTTCTTGTAATTCGTCTGTTTATTATTAGGAGTTATTTCCCCTTATTTATTGGAAGTACATTTTGTACCATTGTAACTCATGAACCAGAGCTGATAGAGACTAGATATTTCACAGTTGATCATCATTGACCTTGACCTTGAAAAAGGTCACAAGGTCAAAGGGCAAGGTCATGTTCTAATTTTTGACCCTTTGTTGTGTGCAGATCTCCTCCTTTACTATAATAGATAGAGAACTGAAACCTTTACCCAAATGTGTTTCATATTAAGATCTTGAATCGTCACTTTTTTTATTTGACATTTTATAAGAGTTGTCTCCCCTTAGACCAATAAAATACATTGTGAGTTACATTAGATCACTATATCTCAGTAACTATAACAGATATATACATGAAACCTTATATCATTGGTCATCATTGACCTTGACCTTGAAAATGGACACAAGGTCAAAGGTCACGTTCTAAATTTTTACATTGTCTCGCCATCGCTATTCCCTTGAAACGCTACAAGATAGGCAATCACTTGTAATAGGTAAAATGTCAACTTTCACCTTGACCTTGCGCAAGGTCACAAGGTCAAAGGTCAAGGTCACCTGTGTTTCAGTACAGCCTCATTTGAATTTGTATTTTTAGCTTGCTACATGTCGCAATAAAATTTGATGCCAGGCATGGGCACAAACATGGGGAATTTGAGGGCATTCCGCCAGCTTGCAAAAATAAAGGGGGGGGTGTTTCTAAGGGACCCCATAAGAATGTAGTGTGCAGATTTCATCCTAGACCACAGAGAATGGTGAAACAAAATGGACGCCAAATAGTTCGGGGATCGATGTCCTTGAATTGCCGCTACAGTAGAAATCATCTGACGAACGATAAAAAAAATTCCAGGTCATGAAAGTTGAAGATAGGTTTTTTACGCAAAAATCGCGATTTTCAGAAAAACCATAAATCCTAGCCTTTCGAAAATGGCGCCAATCGATTTAAAATGTCGATTTTACCCCAACCAAGTATCTCGGATGTGCATAAATGTCAACAAAATCGAAAATCGGCAGAAAAAATCAAATGTCGAGGCCCCATCGGTACCCCCTAGATTTCAGCGGTTGAATGCTTGTGCATTGATAAATCCTTAAAATATACATCTGAATTATGTCTTCATGAGTTGTTCTAGCTGAAACAAACATTTTTTCTACTTGAGCATTTATTTTGAAATGACATCGAGGGTCGTCCGGTAAGCACGACTGCTGTATTTTACCGAACAAAGAAACGGTTTCCCTATTACAATGAATTGAAAGTAACATTCCTTTGAATTAAACTGTCAAAATAGCATCACTGTTGACGTCGCGAAACGTAATTTTGATGATACTTATATGTATATCGCGATCATATGTAATATATCCATGTTATCTGTCCAGCGTCAGCCCCCCAAGTGAACTGATTAAAACTAAGTCCACGATAATATATATGGCCTGGTCACGTGACATTCAGATCAAAGCGTTCTATATGTATTTCATAAATAAAAATCATAGAATTTTATCTCTTTCTTATTTATTTCATTGGTAAATACACGAAACCATTATAAAATGTCTTTGTATTTTAAATGTAGAAAACACATAGTAGATATATATACGTCAAAATTTGATATGCCATAAACAAGCTTCCGTGGCGCAGTGGATAGAGCGCTGGGCTGGCAATACTGACATCCTGAGTTCGATACTAGGATGTGACAAGTCATTTTTGCATGGTTTTCTGCTACGTTTCACGTATATTTTGTGCAGTTATGTACTTTTATATAGAAAAAAACAATTTTTTTTACGCTGCGGTGTAAAAAATGTCGCTTGATGTGGAAAACATGATTTTTTCTTCCGAAGGAAGAAAGGAACTTTAATTATTAAGGCTTTCCACTTTCCGAGTGGAAAGACTTACTGTTATTAGTCTGTTTCTTATTAAGGTTTTCCACTTTCCAGTGGAAAACCTTCTTGTAATTCGTCTGTTTATTATTAGGAGTTATTTCCCCTTATTTATTGGAAGTACATTTTGTACCATTGTATCTCATGAACCAGAGCTGATAGAGACTAGATATTTCACAGTTGATCATCATTGACCTTGACCTTGAAAAAGGTCACAAGGTCAAAGGGCAAGGTCATGTTCTAATTTTTGACCCTTTGTTGTGTGCAGATCTCCTCCTTTACTATAATAGATAGAGAACTGAAACCTTTACCCAAATGTGTTTCATATTAAGATCTTGAATCGTCACTTTTTTTATTTGACATTTTATAAGAGTTGTCTCCCCTTAGACCAATAAAATACATTGTGAGTTACATTAGATCACTATATCTCAGTAACTATAACAGATATATACATGAAACCTTATATCATTGGTCATCATTGACCTTGACCTTGAAAATGGACACAAGGTCAAAGGTCACGTTCTAAATTTTTACATTGTCTCGCCATCGCTATTCCCTTGAAACGCTACAAGATAGGCAATCACTTGTAATAGGTAAAATGTCAACTTTCACCTTGACCTTGCGCAAGGTCACAAGGTCAAAGGTCAAGGTCACCTGTGTTTCAGTACAGCCTCATTTGAATTTGTATTTTTAGCTTGCTACATGTCGCAATAAAATTTGATGCCAGGCATGGGCACAAACATGGGGAATTTGAGGGCATTCCGCCAGCTTGCAAAAATAAAGGGGGGGGTGTTTCTAAGGGACCCCATAAGAATGTAGTGTGCAGATTTCATCCTAGACCACAGAGAATGGTGAAACAAAATGGACGCCAAATAGTTCGGGGATCGATGTCCTTGAATTGCCGCTACAGTAGAAATCATCTGACGAACGATAAAAAAAATTCCAGGTCATGAAAGTTGAAGATAGGTTTTTTACGCAAAAATCGCGATTTTCAGAAAAACCATAAATCCTAGCCTTTCGAAAATGGCGCCAATCGATTTAAAATGTCGATTTTACCCCAACCAAGTATCTCGGATGTGCATAAATGTCAACAAAATCGAAAATCGGCAGAAAAAATCAAATGTCGAGGCCCCATCGGTACCCCCTAGATTTCAGCGGTTGAATGCTTGTGCATTGATAAATCCTTAAAATATACATCTGAATTATGTCTTCATGAGTTGTTCTAGCTGAAACAAACATTTTTTCTACTTGAGCATTTATTTTGAAATGACATCGAGGGTCGTCCGGTAAGCACGACTGCTGTATTTTACCGAACAAAGAAACGGTTTCCCTATTACAATGAATTGAAAGTAACATTCCTTTGAATTAAACTGTCAAAATAGCATCACTGTTGACGTCGCGAAACGTAATTTTGATGATACTTATATGTATATCGCGATCATATGTAATATATCCATGTTATCTGTCCAGCGTCAGCCCCCCAAGTGAACTGATTAAAACTAAGTCCACGATAATATATATGGCCTGGTCACGTGACATTCAGATCAAAGCGTTCTATATGTATTTCATAAATAAAAATCATAGAATTTTATCTCTTTCTTATTTATTTCATTGGTAAATACACGAAACCATTATAAAATGTCTTTGTATTTTAAATGTAGAAAACACATAGTAGATATATATACGTCAAAATTTGATATGCCATAAACAAGCTTCCGTGGCGCAGTGGATAGAGCGCTGGGCTGGCAATACTGACATCCTGAGTTCGATACTAGGATGTGACAAGTCATTTTTGCATGGTTTTCTGCTACGTTTCACGTATATTTTGTGCAGTTATGTACTTTTATATAGAAAAAAACAATTTTTTTTACGCTGCGGTGTAAAAAATGTCGCTTGATGTGGAAAACATGATTTTTTCTTCCGAAGGAAGAAAGGAACTTTAATTATTAAGGCTTTCCACTTTCCGAGTGGAAAGACTTACTGTTATTAGTCTGTTTCTTATTAAGGTTTTCCACTTTCCAGTGGAAAACCTTCTTGTAATTCGTCTGTTTATTATTAGGAGTTATTTCCCCTTATTTATTGGAAGTACATTTTGTACCATTGTAACTCATGAACCAGAGCTGATAGAGACTAGATATTTCACAGTTGATCATCATTGACCTTGACCTTGAAAAAGGTCACAAGGTCAAAGGGCAAGGTCATGTTCTAATTTTTGACCCTTTGTTGTGTGCAGATCTCCTCCTTTACTATAATAGATAGAGAACTGAAACCTTTACCCAAATGTGTTTCATATTAAGATCTTGAATCGTCACTTTTTTTATTTGACATTTTATAAGAGTTGTCTCCCCTTAGACCAATAAAATACATTGTGAGTTACATTAGATCACTATATCTCAGTAACTATAACAGATATATACATGAAACCTTATATCATTGGTCATCATTGACCTTGACCTTGAAAATGGACACAAGGTCAAAGGTCACGTTCTAAATTTTTACATTGTCTCGCCATCGCTATTCCCTTGAAACGCTACAAGATAGGCAATCACTTGTAATAGGTAAAATGTCAACTTTCACCTTGACCTTGCGCAAGGTCACAAGGTCAAAGGTCAAGGTCACCTGTGTTTCAGTACAGCCTCATTTGAATTTGTATTTTTAGCTTGCTACATGTCGCAATAAAATTTGATGCCAGGCATGGGCACAAACATGGGGAATTTGAGGGCATTCCGCCAGCTTGCAAAAATAAAGGGGGGGGGTGTTTCTAAGGGACCCCATAAGAATGTAGTGTGCAGATTTCATCCTAGACCACAGAGAATGGTGAAACAAAATGGACGCCAAATAGTTCGGGGATCGATGTCCTTGAATTGCCGCTACAGTAGAAATCATCTGACGAACGATAAAAAAAATTCCAGGTCATGAAAGTTGAAGATAGGTTTTTTACGCAAAAATCGCGATTTTCAGAAAAACCATAAATCCTAGCCTTTCGAAAATGGCGCCAATCGATTTAAAATGTCGATTTTACCCCAACCAAGTATCTCGGATGTGCATAAATGTCAACAAAATCGAAAATCGGCAGAAAAAATCAAATGTCGAGGCCCCATCGGTACCCCCTAGATTTCAGCGGTTGAATGCTTGTGCATTGATAAATCCTTAAAATATACATCTGAATTATGTCTTCATGAGTTGTTCTAGCTGAAACAAACATTTTTTCTACTTGAGCATTTATTTTGAAATGACATCGAGGGTCGTCCGGTAAGCACGACTGCTGTATTTTACCGAACAAAGAAACGGTTTCCCTATTACAATGAATTGAAAGTAACATTCCTTTGAATTAAACTGTCAAAATAGCATCACTGTTGACGTCGCGAAACGTAATTTTGATGATACTTATATGTATATCGCGATCATATGTAATATATCCATGTTATCTGTCCAGCGTCAGCCCCCCAAGTGAACTGATTAAAACTAAGTCCACGATAATATATATGGCCTGGTCACGTGACATTCAGATCAAAGCGTTCTATATGTATTTCATAAATAAAAATCATAGAATTTTATCTCTTTCTTATTTATTTCATTGGTAAATACACGAAACCATTATAAAATGTCTTTGTATTTTAAATGTAGAAAACACATAGTAGATATATATACGTCAAAATTTGATATGCCATAAACAAGCTTCCGTGGCGCAGTGGATAGAGCGCTGGGCTGGCAATACTGACATCCTGAGTTCGATACTAGGATGTGACAAGTCATTTTTGCATGGTTTTCTGCTACGTCTCACGTATATTTTGTGCAGTTATGTACTTTTATATAGAAAAAAAAAATTTTTTTTACGCTGCGGTGTAAAAAATGTCGCTTGATGTGGAAAACATGATTTTTTCTTCCGAAGGAAGAAAGGAACTTTAATTATTAAGGCTTTCCACTTTCCGAGTGGAAAGACTTACTGTTATTAGTCTGTTTCTTATTAAGGTTTTCCACTTTCCAGTGGAAAACCTTCTTGTAATTCGTCTGTTTATTATTAGGAGTTATTTCCCCTTATTTATTGGAAGTACATTTTGTACCATTGTAACTCATGAACCAGAGCTGATAGAGACTAGATATTTCACAGTTGATCATCATTGACCTTGACCTTGAAAAAGGTCACAAGGTCAAAGGGCAAGGTCATGTTCTAATTTTTGACCCTTTGTTGTGTGCAGATCTCCTCCTTTACTATAATAGATAGAGAACTGAAACCTTTACCCAAATGTGTTTCATATTAAGATCTTGAATCGTCACTTTTTTTATTTGACATTTTATAAGAGTTGTCTCCCCTTAGACCAATAAAATACATTGTGAGTTACATTAGATCACTATATCTCAGTAACTATAACAGATATATACATGAAACCTTATATCATTGGTCATCATTGACCTTGACCTTGAAAATGGACACAAGGTCAAAGGTCACGTTCTAAATTTTTACATTGTCTCGCCATCGCTATTCCCTTGAAACGCTACAAGATAGGCAATCACTTGTAATAGGTAAAATGTCAACTTTCACCTTGACCTTGCGCAAGGTCACAAGGTCAAAGGTCAAGGTCACCTGTGTTTCAGTACAGCCTCATTTGAATTTGTATTTTTAGCTTGCTACATGTCGCAATAAAATTTGATGCCAGGCATGGGCACAAACATGGGGAATTTGAGGGCATTCCGCCAGCTTGCAAAAATAAAGGGGGGGGGTGTTTCTAAGGGACCCCATAAGAATGTAGTGTGCAGATTTCATCCTAGACCACAGAGAATGGTGAAACAAAATGGACGCCAAATAGTTCGGGGATCGATGTCCTTGAATTGCCGCTACAGTAGAAATCATCTGACGAACGATAAAAAAAATTCCAGGTCATGAAAGTTGAAGATAGGTTTTTTACGCAAAAATCGCGATTTTCAGAAAAACCATAAATCCTAGCCTTTCGAAAATGGCGCCAATCGATTTAAAATGTCGATTTTACCCCAACCAAGTATCTCGGATGTGCATAAATGTCAACAAAATCGAAAATCGGCAGAAAAAATCAAATGTCGAGGCCCCATCGGTACCCCCTAGATTTCAGCGGTTGAATGCTTGTGCATTGATAAATCCTTAAAATATACATCTGAATTATGTCTTCATGAGTTGTTCTAGCTGAAACAAACATTTTTTCTACTTGAGCATTTATTTTGAAATGACATCGAGGGTCGTCCGGTAAGCACGACTGCTGTATTTTACCGAACAAAGAAACGGTTTCCCTATTACAATGAATTGAAAGTAACATTCCTTTGAATTAAACTGTCAAAATAGCATCACTGTTGACGTCGCGAAACGTAATTTTGATGATACTTATATGTATATCGCGATCATATGTAATATATCCATGTTATCTGTCCAGCGTCAGCCCCCCAAGTGAACTGATTAAAACTAAGTCCACGATAATATATATGGCCTGGTCACGTGACATTCAGATCAAAGCGTTCTATATGTATTTCATAAATAAAAATCATAGAATTTTATCTCTTTCTTATTTATTTCATTGGTAAATACACGAAACCATTATAAAATGTCTTTGTATTTTAAATGTAGAAAACACATAGTAGATATATATACGTCAAAATTTGATATGCCATAAACAAGCTTCCGTGGCGCAGTGGATAGAGCGCTGGGCTGGCAATACTGACATCCTGAGTTCGATACTAGGATGTGACAAGTCATTTTTGCATGGTTTTCTGCTACGTTTCACGTATATTTTGTGCAGTTATGTACTTTTATATAGAAAAAAACAATTTTTTTTACGCTGCGGTGTAAAAAATGTCGCTTGATGTGGAAAACATGATTTTTTCTTCCGAAGGAAGAAAGGAACTTTAATTATTAAGGCTTTCCACTTTCCGAGTGGAAAGACTTACTGTTATTAGTCTGTTTCTTATTAAGGTTTTCCACTTTCCAGTGGAAAACCTTCTTGTAATTCGTCTGTTTATTATTAGGAGTTATTTCCCCTTATTTATTGGAAGTACATTTTGTACCATTGTAACTCATGAACCAGAGCTGATAGAGACTAGATATTTCACAGTTGATCATCATTGACCTTGACCTTGAAAAAGGTCACAAGGTCAAAGGGCAAGGTCATGTTCTAATTTTTGACCCTTTGTTGTGTGCAGATCTCCTCCTTTACTATAATAGATAGAGAACTGAAACCTTTACCCAAATGTGTTTCATATTAAGATCTTGAATCGTCACTTTTTTTATTTGACATTTTATAAGAGTTGTCTCCCCTTAGACCAATAAAATACATTGTGAGTTACATTAGATCACTATATCTCAGTAACTATAACAGATATATACATGAAACCTTATATCATTGGTCATCATTGACCTTGACCTTGAAAATGGACACAAGGTCAAAGGTCACGTTCTAAATTTTTACATTGTCTCGCCATCGCTATTCCCTTGAAACGCTACAAGATAGGCAATCACTTGTAATAGGTAAAATGTCAACTTTCACCTTGACCTTGCGCAAGGTCACAAGGTCAAAGGTCAAGGTCACCTGTGTTTCAGTACAGCCTCATTTGAATTTGTATTTTTAGCTTGCTACATGTCGCAATAAAATTTGATGCCAGGCATGGGCACAAACATGGGGAATTTGAGGGCATTCCGCCAGCTTGCAAAAATAAAGGGGGGGGTGTTTCTAAGGGACCCCATAAGAATGTAGTGTGCAGATTTCATCCTAGACCACAGAGAATGGTGAAACAAAATGGACGCCAAATAGTTCGGGGATCGATGTCCTTGAATTGCCGCTACAGTAGAAATCATCTGACGAACGATAAAAAAAATTCCAGGTCATGAAAGTTGAAGATAGGTTTTTTACGCAAAAATCGCGATTTTCAGAAAAACCATAAATCCTAGCCTTTCGAAAATGGCGCCAATCGATTTAAAATGTCGATTTTACCCCAACCAAGTAATTCGGATGTGCATAAATGTCAACAAAATCGAAAATCGGCAGAAAAAATCAAATGTCGAGGCCCCATCGGTACCCCCTAGATTTCAGCGGTTGAATGCTTGTGCATTGATAAATCCTTAAAATATACATCTGAATTATGTCTTCATGAGTTGTTCTAGCTGAAACAAACATTTTTTCTACTTGAGCATTTATTTTGAAATGACATCGAGGGTCGTCCGGTAAGCACGACTGCTGTATTTTACCGAACAAAGAAACGGTTTCCCTATTACAATGAATTGAAAGTAACATTCCTTTGAATTAAACTGTCAAAATAGCATCACTGTTGACGTCGCGAAACGTAATTTTGATGATACTTATATGTATATCGCGATCATATGTAATATATCCATGTTATCTGTCCAGCGTCAGCCCCCCAAGTGAACTGATTAAAACTAAGTCCACGATAATATATATGGCCTGGTCACGTGACATTCAGATCAAAGCGTTCTATATGTATTTCATAAATAAAAATCATAGAATTTTATCTCTTTCTTATTTATTTCATTGGTAAATACACGAAACCATTATAAAATGTCTTTGTATTTTAAATGTAGAAAACACATAGTAGATATATATACGTCAAAATTTGATATGCCATAAACAAGCTTCCGTGGCGCAGTGGATAGAGCGCTGGGCTGGCAATACTGACATCCTGAGTTCGATACTAGGATGTGACAAGTCATTTTTGCATGGTTTTCTGCTACGTTTCACGTATATTTTGTGCAGTTATGTACTTTTATATAGAAAAAAACAATTTTTTTTACGCTGCGGTGTAAAAAATGTCGCTTGATGTGGAAAACATGATTTTTTCTTCCGAAGGAAGAAAGGAACTTTAATTATTAAGGCTTTCCACTTTCCGAGTGGAAAGACTTACTGTTATTAGTCTGTTTCTTATTAAGGTTTTCCACTTTCCAGTGGAAAACCTTCTTGTAATTCGTCTGTTTATTATTAGGAGTTATTTCCCCTTATTTATTGGAAGTACATTTTGTACCATTGTAACTCATGAACCAGAGCTGATAGAGACTAGATATTTCACAGTTGATCATCATTGACCTTGACCTTGAAAAAGGTCACAAGGTCAAAGGGCAAGGTCATGTTCTAATTTTTGACCCTTTGTTGTGTGCAGATCTCCTCCTTTACTATAATAGATAGAGAACTGAAACCTTTACCCAAATGTGTTTCATATTAAGATCTTGAATCGTCACTTTTTTTATTTGACATTTTATAAGAGTTGTCTCCCCTTAGACCAATAAAATACATTGTGAGTTACATTAGATCACTATATCTCAGTAACTATAACAGATATATACATGAAACCTTATATCATTGGTCATCATTGACCTTGACCTTGAAAATGGACACAAGGTCAAAGGTCACGTTCTAAATTTTTACATTGTCTCGCCATCGCTATTCCCTTGAAACGCTACAAGATAGGCAATCACTTGTAATAGGTAAAATGTCAACTTTCACCTTGACCTTGCGCAAGGTCACAAGGTCAAAGGTCAAGGTCACCTGTGTTTCAGTACAGCCTCATTTGAATTTGTATTTTTAGCTTGCTACATGTCGCAATAAAATTTGATGCCAGGCATGGGCACAAACATGGGGAATTTGAGGGCATTCCGCCAGCTTGCAAAAATAAAGGGGGGGGTGTTTCTAAGGGACCCCATAAGAATGTAGTGTGCAGATTTCATCCTAGACCACAGAGAATGGTGAAACAAAATGGACGCCAAATAGTTCGGGGATCGATGTCCTTGAATTGCCGCTACAGTAGAAATCATCTGACGAACGATAAAAAAAATTCCAGGTCATGAAAGTTGAAGATAGGTTTTTTACGCAAAAATCGCGATTTTCAGAAAAACCATAAATCCTAGCCTTTCGAAAATGGCGCCAATCGATTTAAAATGTCGATTTTACCCCAACCAAGTATCTCGGATGTGCATAAATGTCAACAAAATCGAAAATCGGCAGAAAAAATCAAATGTCGAGGCCCCATCGGTACCCCCTAGATTTCAGCGGTTGAATGCTTGTGCATTGATAAATCCTTAAAATATACATCTGAATTATGTCTTCATGAGTTGTTCTAGCTGAAACAAACATTTTTTCTACTTGAGCATTTATTTTGAAATGACATCGAGGGTCGTCCGGTAAGCACGACTGCTGTATTTTACCGAACAAAGAAACGGTTTCCCTATTACAATGAATTGAAAGTAACATTCCTTTGAATTAAACTGTCAAAATAGCATCACTGTTGACGTCGCGAAACGTAATTTTGATGATACTTATATGTATATCGCGATCATATGCAATATATCCATGTTATCTGTCCAGCGTCAGCCCCCCAAGTGAACTGATTAAAACTAAGTCCACGATAATATATATGGCCTGGTCACGTGACATTCAGATCAAAGCGTTCTATATGTATTTCATAAATAAAAATCATAGAATTTTATCTCTTTCTTATTTATTTCATTGGTAAATACACGAAACCATTATAAAATGTCTTTGTATTTTAAATGTAGAAAACACATAGTAGATATATATACGTCAAAATTTGATATGCCATAAACAAGCTTCCGTGGCGCAGTGGATAGAGCGCTGGGCTGGCAATACTGACATCCTGAGTTCGATACTAGGATGTGACAAGTCATTTTTGCATGGTTTTCTGCTACGTTTCACGTATATTTTGTGCAGTTATGTACTTTTATATAGAAAAAAACAATTTTTTTTACGCTGCGGTGTAAAAAATGTCGCTTGATGTGGAAAACATGATTTTTTCTTCCGAAGGAAGAAAGGAACTTTAATTATTAAGGCTTTCCACTTTCCGAGTGGAAAGACTTACTGTTATTAGTCTGTTTCTTATTAAGGTTTTCCACTTTCCAGTGGAAAACCTTCTTGTAATTCGTCTGTTTATTATTAGGAGTTATTTCCCCTTATTTATTGGAAGTACATTTTGTACCATTGTAACTCATGAACCAGAGCTGATAGAGACTAGATATTTCACAGTTGATCATCATTGACCTTGACCTTGAAAAAGGTCACAAGGTCAAAGGGCAAGGTCATGTTCTAATTTTTGACCCTTTGTTGTGTGCAGATCTCCTCCTTTACTATAATAGATAGAGAACTGAAACCTTTACCCAAATGTGTTTCATATTAAGATCTTGAATCGTCACTTTTTTTATTTGACATTTTATAAGAGTTGTCTCCCCTTAGACCAATAAAATACATTGTGAGTTACATTAGATCACTATATCTCAGTAACTATAACAGATATATACATGAAACCTTATATCATTGGTCATCATTGACCTTGACCTTGAAAATGGACACAAGGTCAAAGGTCACGTTCTAAATTTTTACATTGTCTCGCCATCGCTATTCCCTTGAAACGCTACAAGATAGGCAATCACTTGTAATAGGTAAAATGTCAACTTTCACCTTGACCTTGCGCAAGGTCACAAGGTCAAAGGTCAAGGTCACCTGTGTTTCAGTACAGCCTCATTTGAATTTGTATTTTTAGCTTGCTACATGTCGCAATAAAATTTGATGCCAGGCATGGGCACAAACATGGGGAATTTGAGGGCATTCCGCCAGCTTGCAAAAATAAAGGGGGGGGTGTTTCTAAGGGACCCCATAAGAATGTAGTGTGCAGATTTCATCCTAGACCACAGAGAATGGTGAAACAAAATGGACGCCAAATAGTTCGGGGATCGATGTCCTTGAATTGCCGCTACAGTAGAAATCATCTGACGAACGATAAAAAAAATTCCAGGTCATGAAAGTTGAAGATAGGTTTTTTACGCAAAAATCGCGATTTTCAGAAAAACCATAAATCCTAGCCTTTCGAAAATGGCGCCAATCGATTTAAAATGTCGATTTTACCCCAACCAAGTATCTCGGATGTGCATAAATGTCAACAAAATCGAAAATCGGCAGAAAAAATCAAATGTCGAGGCCCCATCGGTACCCCCTAGATTTCAGCGGTTGAATGCTTGTGCATTGATAAATCCTTAAAATATACATCTGAATTATGTCTTCATGAGTTGTTCTAGCTGAAACAAACATTTTTTCTACTTGAGCATTTATTTTGAAATGACATCGAGGGTCGTCCGGTAAGCACGACTGCTGTATTTTACCGAACAAAGAAACGGTTTCCCTATTACAATGAATTGAAAGTAACATTCCTTTGAATTAAACTGTCAAAATAGCATCACTGTTGACGTCGCGAAACGTAATTTTGATGATACTTATATGTATATCGCGATCATATGCAATATATCCATGTTATCTGTCCAGCGTCAGCCCCCCAAGTGAACTGATTAAAACTAAGTCCACGATAATATATATGGCCTGGTCACGTGACATTCAGATCAAAGCGTTCTATATGTATTTCATAAATAAAAATCATAGAATTTTATCTCTTTCTTATTTATTTCATTGGTAAATACACGAAACCATTATAAAATGTCTTTGTATTTTAAATGTAGAAAACACATAGTAGATATATATACGTCAAAATTTGATATGCCATAAACAAGCTTCCGTGGCGCAGTGGATAGAGCGCTGGGCTGGCAATACTGACATCCTGAGTTCGATACTAGGATGTGACAAGTCATTTTTGCATGGTTTTCTGCTACGTTTCACGTATATTTTGTGCAGTTATGTACTTTTATATAGAAAAAAACAATTTTTTTTACGCTGCGGTGTAAAAAATGTCGCTTGATGTGGAAAACATGATTTTTTCTTCCGAAGGAAGAAAGGAACTTTAATTATTAAGGCTTTCCACTTTCCGAGTGGAAAGACTTACTGTTATTAGTCTGTTTCTTATTAAGGTTTTCCACTTTCCAGTGGAAAACCTTCTTGTAATTCGTCTGTTTATTATTAGGAGTTATTTCCCCTTATTTATTGGAAGTACATTTTGTACCATTGTAACTCATGAACCAGAGCTGATAGAGACTAGATATTTCACAGTTGATCATCATTGACCTTGACCTTGAAAAAGGTCACAAGGTCAAAGGGCAAGGTCATGTTCTAATTTTTGACCCTTTGTTGTGTGCAGATCTCCTCCTTTACTATAATAGATAGAGAACTGAAACCTTTACCCAAATGTGTTTCATATTAAGATCTTGAATCGTCACTTTTTTTATTTGACATTTTATAAGAGTTGTCTCCCCTTAGACCAATAAAATACATTGTGAGTTACATTAGATCACTATATCTCAGTAACTATAACAGATATATACATGAAACCTTATATCATTGGTCATCATTGACCTTGACCTTGAAAATGGACACAAGGTCAAAGGTCACGTTCTAAATTTTTACATTGTCTCGCCATCGCTATTCCCTTGAAACGCTACAAGATAGGCAATCACTTGTAATAGGTAAAATGTCAACTTTCACCTTGACCTTGCGCAAGGTCACAAGGTCAAAGGTCAAGGTCACCTGTGTTTCAGTACAGCCTCATTTGAATTTGTATTTTTAGCTTGCTACATGTCGCAATAAAATTTGATGCCAGGCATGGGCACAAACATGGGGAATTTGAGGGCATTCCGCCAGCTTGCAAAAATAAAGGGGGGGGTGTTTCTAAGGGACCCCATAAGAATGTAGTGTGCAGATTTCATCCTAGACCACAGAGAATGGTGAAACAAAATGGACGCCAAATAGTTCGGGGATCGATGTCCTTGAATTGCCGCTACAGTAGAAATCATCTGACGAACGATAAAAAAAATTCCAGGTCATGAAAGTTGAAGATAGGTTTTTTACGCAAAAATCGCGATTTTCAGAAAAACCATAAATCCTAGCCTTTCGAAAATGGCGCCAATCGATTTAAAATGTCGATTTTACCCCAACCAAGTATCTCGGATGTGCATAAATGTCAACAAAATCGAAAATCGGCAGAAAAAATCAAATGTCGAGGCCCCATCGGTACCCCCTAGATTTCAGCGGTTGAATGCTTGTGCATTGATAAATCCTTAAAATATACATCTGAATTATGTCTTCATGAGTTGTTCTAGCTGAAACAAACATTTTTTCTACTTGAGCATTTATTTTGAAATGACATCGAGGGTCGTCCGGTAAGCACGACTGCTGTATTTTACCGAACAAAGAAACGGTTTCCCTATTACAATGAATTGAAAGTAACATTCCTTTGAATTAAACTGTCAAAATAGCATCACTGTTGACGTCGCGAAACGTAATTTTGATGATACTTATATGTATATCGCGATCATATGTAATATATCCATGTTATCTGTCCAGCGTCAGCCCCCCAAGTGAACTGATTAAAACTAAGTCCACGATAATATATATGGCCTGGTCACGTGACATTCAGATCAAAGCGTTCTATATGTATTTCATAAATAAAAATCATAGAATTTTATCTCTTTCTTATTTATTTCATTGGTAAATACACGAAACCATTATAAAATGTCTTTGTATTTTAAATGTAGAAAACACATAGTAGATATATATACGTCAAAATTTGATATGCCATAAACAAGCTTCCGTGGCGCAGTGGATAGAGCGCTGGGCTGGCAATACTGACATCCTGAGTTCGATACTAGGATGTGACAAGTCATTTTTGCATGGTTTTCTGCTACGTTTCACGTATATTTTGTGCAGTTATGTACTTTTATATAGAAAAAAACAATTTTTTTTACGCTGCGGTGTAAAAAATGTCGCTTGATGTGGAAAACATGATTTTTTCTTCCGAAGGAAGAAAGGAACTTTAATTATTAAGGCTTTCCACTTTCCGAGTGGAAAGACTTACTGTTATTAGTCTGTTTCTTATTAAGGTTTTCCACTTTCCAGTGGAAAACCTTCTTGTAATTCGTCTGTTTATTATTAGGAGTTATTTCCCCTTATTTATTGGAAGTACATTTTGTACCATTGTAACTCATGAACCAGAGCTGATAGAGACTAGATATTTCACAGTTGATCATCATTGACCTTGACCTTGAAAAAGGTCACAAGGTCAAAGGGCAAGGTCATGTTCTAATTTTTGACCCTTTGTTGTGTGCAGATCTCCTCCTTTACTATAATAGATAGAGAACTGAAACCTTTACCCAAATGTGTTTCATATTAAGATCTTGAATCGTCACTTTTTTTATTTGACATTTTATAAGAGTTGTCTCCCCTTAGACCAATAAAATACATTGTGAGTTACATTAGATCACTATATCTCAGTAACTATAACAGATATATACATGAAACCTTATATCATTGGTCATCATTGACCTTGACCTTGAAAATGGACACAAGGTCAAAGGTCACGTTCTAAATTTTTACATTGTCTCGCCATCGCTATTCCCTTGAAACGCTACAAGATAGGCAATCACTTGTAATAGGTAAAATGTCAACTTTCACCTTGACCTTGCGCAAGGTCACAAGGTCAAAGGTCAAGGTCACCTGTGTTTCAGTACAGCCTCATTTGAATTTGTATTTTTAGCTTGCTACATGTCGCAATAAAATTTGATGCCAGGCATGGGCACAAACATGGGGAATTTGAGGGCATTCCGCCAGCTTGCAAAAATAAAGGGGGGGGTGTTTCTAAGGGACCCCATAAGAATGTAGTGTGCAGATTTCATCCTAGACCACAGAGAATGGTGAAACAAAATGGACGCCAAATAGTTCGGGGATCGATGTCCTTGAATTGCCGCTACAGTAGAAATCATCTGACGAACGATAAAAAAAATTCCAGGTCATGAAAGTTGAAGATAGGTTTTTTACGCAAAAATCGCGATTTTCAGAAAAACCATAAATCCTAGCCTTTCGAAAATGGCGCCAATCGATTTAAAATGTCGATTTTACCCCAACCAAGTATCTCGGATGTGCATAAATGTCAACAAAATCGAAAATCGGCAGAAAAAATCAAATGTCGAGGCCCCATCGGTACCCCCTAGATTTCAGCGGTTGAATGCTTGTGCATTGATAAATCCTTAAAATATACATCTGAATTATGTCTTCATGAGTTGTTCTAGCTGAAACAAACATTTTTTCTACTTGAGCATTTATTTTGAAATGACATCGAGGGTCGTCCGGTAAGCACGACTGCTGTATTTTACCGAACAAAGAAACGGTTTCCCTATTACAATGAATTGAAAGTAACATTCCTTTGAATTAAACTGTCAAAATAGCATCACTGTTGACGTCGCGAAACGTAATTTTGATGATACTTATATGTATATCGCGATCATATGTAATATATCCATGTTATCTGTCCAGCGTCAGCCCCCCAAGTGAACTGATTAAAACTAAGTCCACGATAATATATATGGCCTGGTCACGTGACATTCAGATCAAAGCGTTCTATATGTATTTCATAAATAAAAATCATAGAATTTTATCTCTTTCTTATTTATTTCATTGGTAAATACACGAAACCATTATAAAATGTCTTTGTATTTTAAATGTAGAAAACACATAGTAGATATATATACGTCAAAATTTGATATGCCATAAACAAGCTTCCGTGGCGCAGTGGATAGAGCGCTGGGCTGGCAATACTGACATCCTGAGTTCGATACTAGGATGTGACAAGTCATTTTTGCATGGTTTTCTGCTACGTTTCACGTATATTTTGTGCAGTTATGTACTTTTATATAGAAAAAAAAAATTTTTTTTACGCTGCGGTGTAAAAAATGTCGCTTGATGTGGAAAACATGATTTTTTCTTCCGAAGGAAGAAAGGAACTTTAATTATTAAGGCTTTCCACTTTCCGAGTGGAAAGACTTACTGTTATTAGTCTGTTTCTTATTAAGGTTTTCCACTTTCCAGTGGAAAACCTTCTTGTAATTCGTCTGTTTATTATTAGGAGTTATTTCCCCTTATTTATTGGAAGTACATTTTGTACCATTGTAACTCATGAACCAGAGCTGATAGAGACTAGATATTTCACAGTTGATCATCATTGACCTTGACCTTGAAAAAGGTCACAAGGTCAAAGGGCAAGGTCATGTTCTAATTTTTGACCCTTTGTTGTGTGCAGATCTCCTCCTTTACTATAATAGATAGAGAACTGAAACCTTTACCCAAATGTGTTTCATATTAAGATCTTGAATCGTCACTTTTTTTATTTGACATTTTATAAGAGTTGTCTCCCCTTAGACCAATAAAATACATTGTGAGTTACATTAGATCACTATATCTCAGTAACTATAACAGATATATACATGAAACCTTATATCATTGGTCATCATTGACCTTGACCTTGAAAATGGACACAAGGTCAAAGGTCACGTTCTAAATTTTTACATTGTCTCGCCATCGCTATTCCCTTGAAACGCTACAAGATAGGCAATCACTTGTAATAGGTAAAATGTCAACTTTCACCTTGACCTTGCGCAAGGTCACAAGGTCAAAGGTCAAGGTCACCTGTGTTTCAGTACAGCCTCATTTGAATTTGTATTTTTAGCTTGCTACATGTCGCAATAAAATTTGATGCCAGGCATGGGCACAAACATGGGGAATTTGAGGGCATTCCGCCAGCTTGCAAAAATAAAGGGGGGGGGTGTTTCTAAGGGACCCCATAAGAATGTAGTGTGCAGATTTCATCCTAGACCACAGAGAATGGTGAAACAAAATGGACGCCAAATAGTTCGGGGATCGATGTCCTTGAATTGCCGCTACAGTAGAAATCATCTGACGAACGATAAAAAAAATTCCAGGTCATGAAAGTTGAAGATAGGTTTTTTACGCAAAAATCGCGATTTTCAGAAAAACCATAAATCCTAGCCTTTCGAAAATGGCGCCAATCGATTTAAAATGTCGATTTTACCCCAACCAAGTATCTCGGATGTGCATAAATGTCAACAAAATCGAAAATCGGCAGAAAAAATCAAATGTCGAGGCCCCATCGGTACCCCCTAGATTTCAGCGGTTGAATGCTTGTGCATTGATAAATCCTTAAAATATACATCTGAATTATGTCTTCATGAGTTGTTCTAGCTGAAACAAACATTTTTTCTACTTGAGCATTTATTTTGAAATGACATCGAGGGTCGTCCGGTAAGCACGACTGCTGTATTTTACCGAACAAAGAAACGGTTTCCCTATTACAATGAATTGAAAGTAACATTCCTTTGAATTAAACTGTCAAAATAGCATCACTGTTGACGTCGCGAAACGTAATTTTGATGATACTTATATGTATATCGCGATCATATGTAATATATCCATGTTATCTGTCCAGCGTCAGCCCCCCAAGTGAACTGATTAAAACTAAGTCCACGATAATATATATGGCCTGGTCACGTGACATTCAGATCAAAGCGTTCTATATGTATTTCATAAATAAAAATCATAGAATTTTATCTCTTTCTTATTTATTTCATTGGTAAATACACGAAACCATTATAAAATGTCTTTGTATTTTAAATGTAGAAAACACATAGTAGATATATATACGTCAAAATTTGATATGCCATAAACAAGCTTCCGTGGCGCAGTGGATAGAGCGCTGGGCTGGCAATACTGACATCCTGAGTTCGATACTAGGATGTGACAAGTCATTTTTGCATGGTTTTCTGCTACGTTTCACGTATATTTTGTGCAGTTATGTACTTTTATATAGAAAAAAACAATTTTTTTTACGCTGCGGTGTAAAAAATGTCGCTTGATGTGGAAAACATGATTTTTTCTTCCGAAGGAAGAAAGGAACTTTAATTATTAAGGCTTTCCACTTTCCGAGTGGAAAGACTTACTGTTATTAGTCTGTTTCTTATTAAGGTTTTCCACTTTCCAGTGGAAAACCTTCTTGTAATTCGTCTGTTTATTATTAGGAGTTATTTCCCCTTATTTATTGGAAGTACATTTTGTACCATTGTAACTCATGAACCAGAGCTGATAGAGACTAGATATTTCACAGTTGATCATCATTGACCTTGACCTTGAAAAAGGTCACAAGGTCAAAGGGCAAGGTCATGTTCTAATTTTTGACCCTTTGTTGTGTGCAGATCTCCTCCTTTACTATAATAGATAGAGAACTGAAACCTTTACCCAAATGTGTTTCATATTAAGATCTTGAATCGTCACTTTTTTTATTTGACATTTTATAAGAGTTGTCTCCCCTTAGACCAATAAAATACATTGTGAGTTACATTAGATCACTATATCTCAGTAACTATAACAGATATATGCATGAAACCTTATATCATTGGTCATCATTGACCTTGACCTTGAAAATGGACACAAGGTCAAAGGTCAAGGTCACGTTCTAAATTTTTACATTGTCTCGCCATCGCTATTCCCTTGAAACGCTACAAGATAGGCAATCACTTGTAATAGGTAAAATGTCAACTTTCACCTTGACCTTGCGCAAGGTCACAAGGTCAAAGGTCAAGGTCACCTGTGTTTCAGTACAGCCTCATTTGAATTTGTGTACCTTTCGATTCGCTTTGTATTTTTAGCTTGCTACATGTCGCAATAAAATTTGATGCCAGGCATGGGCACAAACATGGGGAATTTGAGGGCATTCCGCCAGCTTGCAAAAATAAAGGGGGGGGGGGGGTGTTTCTAAGGGACCCCATAAGAATGTAGTGTGCAGATTTCATCCTAGACCACAGAGAATGGTGAAACAAAATGGACGCCAAATAGTTCGGGGATCGATGTCCTTGAATTGCCGCTACAGTAGAAATCATCTGACGAACGATAAAAAAAATTCCAGGTCATGAAAGTTGAAGATAGGTTTTTTACGCAAAAATCGCGATTTTCAGAAAAACCATAAATCCTAGCCTTTCGAAAATGGCGCCAATCGATTTAAAATGTCGATTTTACCCCAACCAAGTATCTCGGATGTGCATAAATGTCAACAAAATCGAAAATCGGCAGAAAAAATCAAATGTCGAGGCCCCATCGGTACCCCCTAGATTTCAGCGGTTGAATGCTTGTGCATTGATAAATCCTTAAAATATACATCTGAATTATGTCTTCATGAGTTGTTCTAGCTGAAACAAACATTTTTTCTACTTGAGCATTTATTTTGAAATGACATCGAGGGTCGTCCGGTAAGCACGACTGCTGTATTTTACCGAACAAAGAAACGGTTTCCCTATTACAATGAATTGAAAGTAACATTCCTTTGAATTAAACTGTCAAAATAGCATCACTGTTGACGTCGCGAAACGTAATTTTGATGATACTTATATGTATATCGCGATCATATGTAATATATCCATGTTATCTGTCCAGCGTCAGCCCCCCAAGTGAACTGATTAAAACTAAGTCCACGATAATATATATGGCCTGGTCACGTGACATTCAGATCAAAGCGTTCTATATGTATTTCATAAATAAAAATCATAGAATTTTATCTCTTTCTTATTTATTTCATTGGTAAATACACGAAACCATTATAAAATGTCTTTGTATTTTAAATGTAGAAAACACATAGTAGATATATATACGTCAAAATTTGATATGCCATAAACAAGCTTCCGTGGCGCAGTGGATAGAGCGCTGGGCTGGCAATACTGACATCCTGAGTTCGATACTAGGATGTGACAAGTCATTTTTGCATGGTTTTCTGCTACGTTTCACGTATATTTTGTGCAGTTATGTACTTTTATATAGAAAAAAAAAATTTTTTTTACGCTGCGGTGTAAAAAATGTCGCTTGATGTGGAAAACATGATTTTTTCTTCCGAAGGAAGAAAGGAACTTTAATTATTAAGGCTTTCCACTTTCCGAGTGGAAAGACTTACTGTTATTAGTCTGTTTCTTATTAAGGTTTTCCACTTTCCAGTGGAAAACCTTCTTGTAATTCGTCTGTTTATTATTAGGAGTTATTTCCCCTTATTTATTGGAAGTACATTTTGTACCATTGTAACTCATGAACCAGAGCTGATAGAGACTAGATATTTCACAGTTGATCATCATTGACCTTGACCTTGAAAAAGGTCACAAGGTCAAAGGGCAAGGTCATGTTCTAATTTTTGACCCTTTGTTGTGTGCAGATCTCCTCCTTTACTATAATAGATAGAGAACTGAAACCTTTACCCAAATGTGTTTCATATTAAGATCTTGAATCGTCACTTTTTTTATTTGACATTTTATAAGAGTTGTCTCCCCTTAGACCAATAAAATACATTGTGAGTTACATTAGATCACTATATCTCAGTAACTATAACAGATATATACATGAAACCTTATATCATTGGTCATCATTGACCTTGACCTTGAAAATGGACACAAGGTCAAAGGTCACGTTCTAAATTTTTACATTGTCTCGCCATCGCTATTCCCTTGAAACGCTACAAGATAGGCAATCACTTGTAATAGGTAAAATGTCAACTTTCACCTTGACCTTGCGCAAGGTCACAAGGTCAAAGGTCAAGGTCACCTGTGTTTCAGTACAGCCTCATTTGAATTTGTATTTTTAGCTTGCTACATGTCGCAATAAAATTTGATGCCAGGCATGGGCACAAACATGGGGAATTTGAGGGCATTCCGCCAGCTTGCAAAAATAAAGGGGGGGGGTGTTTCTAAGGGACCCCATAAGAATGTAGTGTGCAGATTTCATCCTAGACCACAGAGAATGGTGAAACAAAATGGACGCCAAATAGTTCGGGGATCGATGTCCTTGAATTGCCGCTACAGTAGAAATCATCTGACGAACGATAAAAAAAATTCCAGGTCATGAAAGTTGAAGATAGGTTTTTTACGCAAAAATCGCGATTTTCAGAAAAACCATAAATCCTAGCCTTTCGAAAATGGCGCCAATCGATTTAAAATGTCGATTTTACCCCAACCAAGTATCTCGGATGTGCATAAATGTCAACAAAATCGAAAATCGGCAGAAAAAATCAAATGTCGAGGCCCCATCGGTACCCCCTAGATTTCAGCGGTTGAATGCTTGTGCATTGATAAATCCTTAAAATATACATCTGAATTATGTCTTCATGAGTTGTTCTAGCTGAAACAAACATTTTTTCTACTTGAGCATTTATTTTGAAATGACATCGAGGGTCGTCCGGTAAGCACGACTGCTGTATTTTACCGAACAAAGAAACGGTTTCCCTATTACAATGAATTGAAAGTAACATTCCTTTGAATTAAACTGTCAAAATAGCATCACTGTTGACGTCGCGAAACGTAATTTTGATGATACTTATATGTATATCGCGATCATATGTAATATATCCATGTTATCTGTCCAGCGTCAGCCCCCCAAGTGAACTGATTAAAACTAAGTCCACGATAATATATATGGCCTGGTCACGTGACATTCAGATCAAAGCGTTCTATATGTATTTCATAAATAAAAATCATAGAATTTTATCTCTTTCTTATTTATTTCATTGGTAAATACACGAAACCATTATAAAATGTCTTTGTATTTTAAATGTAGAAAACACATAGTAGATATATATACGTCAAAATTTGATATGCCATAAACAAGCTTCCGTGGCGCAGTGGATAGAGCGCTGGGCTGGCAATACTGACATCCTGAGTTCGATACTAGGATGTGACAAGTCATTTTTGCATGGTTTTCTGCTACGTCTCACGTATATTTTGTGCAGTTATGTACTTTTATATAGAAAAAAAAAATTTTTTTTACGCTGCGGTGTAAAAAATGTCGCTTGATGTGGAAAACATGATTTTTTCTTCCGAAGGAAGAAAGGAACTTTAATTATTAAGGCTTTCCACTTTCCGAGTGGAAAGACTTACTGTTATTAGTCTGTTTCTTATTAAGGTTTTCCACTTTCCAGTGGAAAACCTTCTTGTAATTCGTCTGTTTATTATT
Organism: Limnoperna fortunei; assembly: GCA_944474755.1. Classification (NCBI taxonomy): domain Eukaryota; kingdom Metazoa; phylum Mollusca; class Bivalvia; order Mytilida; family Modiolidae; genus Limnoperna; species Limnoperna fortunei. The sequence continues at coordinate 53,080,375 of OX104117.1, forward strand.
AGGAGTTATTTCCCCTTATTTATTGGAAGTACATTTTGTACCATTGTAACTCATGAACCAGAGCTGATAGAGACTAGATATTTCACAGTTGATCATCATTGACCTTGACCTTGAAAAAGGTCACAAGGTCAAAGGGCAAGGTCATGTTCTAATTTTTGACCCTTTGTTGTGTGCAGATCTCCTCCTTTACTATAATAGATAGAGAACTGAAACCTTTACCCAAATGTGTTTCATATTAAGATCTTGAATCGTCACTTTTTTTATTTGACATTTTATAAGAGTTGTCTCCCCTTAGACCAATAAAATACATTGTGAGTTACATTAGATCACTATATCTCAGTAACTATAACAGATATATACATGAAACCTTATATCATTGGTCATCATTGACCTTGACCTTGAAAATGGACACAAGGTCAAAGGTCACGTTCTAAATTTTTACATTGTCTCGCCATCGCTATTCCCTTGAAACGCTACAAGATAGGCAATCACTTGTAATAGGTAAAATGTCAACTTTCACCTTGACCTTGCGCAAGGTCACAAGGTCAAAGGTCAAGGTCACCTGTGTTTCAGTACAGCCTCATTTGAATTTGTATTTTTAGCTTGCTACATGTCGCAATAAAATTTGATGCCAGGCATGGGCACAAACATGGGGAATTTGAGGGCATTCCGCCAGCTTGCAAAAATAAAGGGGGGGGGTGTTTCTAAGGGACCCCATAAGAATGTAGTGTGCAGATTTCATCCTAGACCACAGAGAATGGTGAAACAAAATGGACGCCAAATAGTTCGGGGATCGATGTCCTTGAATTGCCGCTACAGTAGAAATCATCTGACGAACGATAAAAAAAATTCCAGGTCATGAAAGTTGAAGATAGGTTTTTTACGCAAAAATCGCGATTTTCAGAAAAACCATAAATCCTAGCCTTTCGAAAATGGCGCCAATCGATTTAAAATGTCGATTTTACCCCAACCAAGTATCTCGGATGTGCATAAATGTCAACAAAATCGAAAATCGGCAGAAAAAATCAAATGTCGAGGCCCCATCGGTACCCCCTAGATTTCAGCGGTTGAATGCTTGTGCATTGATAAATCCTTAAAATATACATCTGAATTATGTCTTCATGAGTTGTTCTAGCTGAAACAAACATTTTTTCTACTTGAGCATTTATTTTGAAATGACATCGAGGGTCGTCCGGTAAGCACGACTGCTGTATTTTACCGAACAAAGAAACGGTTTCCCTATTACAATGAATTGAAAGTAACATTCCTTTGAATTAAACTGTCAAAATAGCATCACTGTTGACGTCGCGAAACGTAATTTTGATGATACTTATATGTATATCGCGATCATATGTAATATATCCATGTTATCTGTCCAGCGTCAGCCCCCCAAGTGAACTGATTAAAACTAAGTCCACGATAATATATATGGCCTGGTCACGTGACATTCAGATCAAAGCGTTCTATATGTATTTCATAAATAAAAATCATAGAATTTTATCTCTTTCTTATTTATTTCATTGGTAAATACACGAAACCATTATAAAATGTCTTTGTATTTTAAATGTAGAAAACACATAGTAGATATATATACGTCAAAATTTGATATGCCATAAACAAGCTTCCGTGGCGCAGTGGATAGAGCGCTGGGCTGGCAATACTGACATCCTGAGTTCGATACTAGGATGTGACAAGTCATTTTTGCATGGTTTTCTGCTACGTCTCACGTATATTTTGTGCAGTTATGTACTTTTATATAGAAAAAAACAATTTTTTTTACGCTGCGGTGTAAAAAATGTCGCTTGATGTGGAAAACATGATTTTTTCTTCCGAAGGAAGAAAGGAACTTTAATTATTAAGGCTTTCCACTTTCCGAGTGGAAAGACTTACTGTTATTAGTCTGTTTCTTATTAAGGTTTTCCACTTTCCAGTGGAAAACCTTCTTGTAATTCGTCTGTTTATTATTAGGAGTTATTTCCCCTTATTTATTGGAAGTACATTTTGTACCATTGTAACTCATGAACCAGAGCTGATAGAGACTAGATATTTCACAGTTGATCATCATTGACCTTGACCTTGAAAAAGGTCACAAGGTCAAAGGGCAAGGTCATGTTCTAATTTTTGACCCTTTGTTGTGTGCAGATCTCCTCCTTTACTATAATAGATAGAGAACTGAAACCTTTACCCAAATGTGTTTCATATTAAGATCTTGAATCGTCACTTTTTTTATTTGACATTTTATAAGAGTTGTCTCCCCTTAGACCAATAAAATACATTGTGAGTTACATTAGATCACTATATCTCAGTAACTATAACAGATATATACATGAAACCTTATATCATTGGTCATCATTGACCTTGACCTTGAAAATGGACACAAGGTCAAAGGTCACGTTCTAAATTTTTACATTGTCTCGCCATCGCTATTCCCTTGAAACGCTACAAGATAGGCAATCACTTGTAATAGGTAAAATGTCAACTTTCACCTTGACCTTGCGCAAGGTCACAAGGTCAAAGGTCAAGGTCACCTGTGTTTCAGTACAGCCTCATTTGAATTTGTATTTTTAGCTTGCTACATGTCGCAATAAAATTTGATGCCAGGCATGGGCACAAACATGGGGAATTTGAGGGCATTCCGCCAGCTTGCAAAAATAAAGGGGGGGGGTGTTTCTAAGGGACCCCATAAGAATGTAGTGTGCAGATTTCATCCTAGACCACAGAGAATGGTGAAACAAAATGGACGCCAAATAGTTCGGGGATCGATGTCCTTGAATTGCCGCTACAGTAGAAATCATCTGACGAACGATAAAAAAAATTCCAGGTCATGAAAGTTGAAGATAGGTTTTTTACGCAAAAATCGCGATTTTCAGAAAAACCATAAATCCTAGCCTTTCGAAAATGGCGCCAATCGATTTAAAATGTCGATTTTACCCCAACCAAGTATCTCGGATGTGCATAAATGTCAACAAAATCGAAAATCGGCAGAAAAAATCAAATGTCGAGGCCCCATCGGTACCCCCTAGATTTCAGCGGTTGAATGCTTGTGCATTGATAAATCCTTAAAATATACATCTGAATTATGTCTTCATGAGTTGTTCTAGCTGAAACAAACATTTTTTCTACTTGAGCATTTATTTTGAAATGACATCGAGGGTCGTCCGGTAAGCACGACTGCTGTATTTTACCGAACAAAGAAACGGTTTCCCTATTACAATGAATTGAAAGTAACATTCCTTTGAATTAAACTGTCAAAATAGCATCACTGTTGACGTCGCGAAACGTAATTTTGATGATACTTATATGTATATCGCGATCATATGTAATATATCCATGTTATCTGTCCAGCGTCAGCCCCCCAAGTGAACTGATTAAAACTAAGTCCACGATAATATATATGGCCTGGTCACGTGACATTCAGATCAAAGCGTTCTATATGTATTTCATAAATAAAAATCATAGAATTTTATCTCTTTCTTATTTATTTCATTGGTAAATACACGAAACCATTATAAAATGTCTTTGTATTTTAAATGTAGAAAACACATAGTAGATATATATACGTCAAAATTTGATATGCCATAAACAAGCTTCCGTGGCGCAGTGGATAGAGCGCTGGGCTGGCAATACTGACATCCTGAGTTCGATACTAGGATGTGACAAGTCATTTTTGCATGGTTTTCTGCTACGTCTCACGTATATTTTGTGCAGTTATGTACTTTTATATAGAAAAAAAAAATTTTTTTTACGCTGCGGTGTAAAAAATGTCGCTTGATGTGGAAAACATGATTTTTTCTTCCGAAGGAAGAAAGGAACTTTAATTATTAAGGCTTTCCACTTTCCGAGTGGAAAGACTTACTGTTATTAGTCTGTTTCTTATTAAGGTTTTCCACTTTCCAGTGGAAAACCTTCTTGTAATTCGTCTGTTTATTATTAGGAGTTATTTCCCCTTATTTATTGGAAGTACATTTTGTACCATTGTAACTCATGAACCAGAGCTGATAGAGACTAGATATTTCACAGTTGATCATCATTGACCTTGACCTTGAAAAAGGTCACAAGGTCAAAGGGCAAGGTCATGTTCTAATTTTTGACCCTTTGTTGTGTGCAGATCTCCTCCTTTACTATAATAGATAGAGAACTGAAACCTTTACCCAAATGTGTTTCATATTAAGATCTTGAATCGTCACTTTTTTTATTTGACATTTTATAAGAGTTGTCTCCCCTTAGACCAATAAAATACATTGTGAGTTACATTAGATCACTATATCTCAGTAACTATAACAGATATATACATGAAACCTTATATCATTGGTCATCATTGACCTTGACCTTGAAAATGGACACAAGGTCAAAGGTCACGTTCTAAATTTTTACATTGTCTCGCCATCGCTATTCCCTTGAAACGCTACAAGATAGGCAATCACTTGTAATAGGTAAAATGTCAACTTTCACCTTGACCTTGCGCAAGGTCACAAGGTCAAAGGTCAAGGTCACCTGTGTTTCAGTACAGCCTCATTTGAATTTGTATTTTTAGCTTGCTACATGTCGCAATAAAATTTGATGCCAGGCATGGGCACAAACATGGGGAATTTGAGGGCATTCCGCCAGCTTGCAAAAATAAAGGGGGGGGGGTGTTTCTAAGGGACCCCATAAGAATGTAGTGTGCAGATTTCATCCTAGACCACAGAGAATGGTGAAACAAAATGGACGCCAAATAGTTCGGGGATCGATGTCCTTGAATTGCCGCTACAGTAGAAATCATCTGACGAACGATAAAAAAAATTCCAGGTCATGAAAGTTGAAGATAGGTTTTTTACGCAAAAATCGCGATTTTCAGAAAAACCATAAATCCTAGCCTTTCGAAAATGGCGCCAATCGATTTAAAATGTCGATTTTACCCCAACCAAGTATCTCGGATGTGCATAAATGTCAACAAAATCGAAAATCGGCAGAAAAAATCAAATGTCGAGGCCCCATCGGTACCCCCTAGATTTCAGCGGTTGAATGCTTGTGCATTGATAAATCCTTAAAATATACATCTGAATTATGTCTTCATGAGTTGTTCTAGCTGAAACAAACATTTTTTCTACTTGAGCATTTATTTTGAAATGACATCGAGGGTCGTCCGGTAAGCACGACTGCTGTATTTTACCGAACAAAGAAACGGTTTCCCTATTACAATGAATTGAAAGTAACATTCCTTTGAATTAAACTGTCAAAATAGCATCACTGTTGACGTCGCGAAACGTAATTTTGATGATACTTATATGTATATCGCGATCATATGTAATATATCCATGTTATCTGTCCAGCGTCAGCCCCCCAAGTGAACTGATTAAAACTAAGTCCACGATAATATATATGGCCTGGTCACGTGACATTCAGATCAAAGCGTTCTATATGTATTTCATAAATAAAAATCATAGAATTTTATCTCTTTCTTATTTATTTCATTGGTAAATACACGAAACCATTATAAAATGTCTTTGTATTTTAAATGTAGAAAACACATAGTAGATATATATACGTCAAAATTTGATATGCCATAAACAAGCTTCCGTGGCGCAGTGGATAGAGCGCTGGGCTGGCAATACTGACATCCTGAGTTCGATACTAGGATGTGACAAGTCATTTTTGCATGGTTTTCTGCTACGTTTCACGTATATTTTGTGCAGTTATGTACTTTTATATAGAAAAAAAAAATTTTTTTTACGCTGCGGTGTAAAAAATGTCGCTTGATGTGGAAAACATGATTTTTTCTTCCGAAGGAAGAAAGGAACTTTAATTATTAAGGCTTTCCACTTTCCGAGTGGAAAGACTTACTGTTATTAGTCTGTTTCTTATTAAGGTTTTCCACTTTCCAGTGGAAAACCTTCTTGTAATTCGTCTGTTTATTATTAGGAGTTATTTCCCCTTATTTATTGGAAGTACATTTTGTACCATTGTAACTCATGAACCAGAGCTGATAGAGACTAGATATTTCACAGTTGATCATCATTGACCTTGACCTTGAAAAAGGTCACAAGGTCAAAGGGCAAGGTCATGTTCTAATTTTTGACCCTTTGTTGTGTGCAGATCTCCTCCTTTACTATAATAGATAGAGAACTGAAACCTTTACCCAAATGTGTTTCATATTAAGATCTTGAATCGTCACTTTTTTTATTTGACATTTTATAAGAGTTGTCTCCCCTTAGACCAATAAAATACATTGTGAGTTACATTAGATCACTATATCTCAGTAACTATAACAGATATATACATGAAACCTTATATCATTGGTCATCATTGACCTTGACCTTGAAAATGGACACAAGGTCAAAGGTCACGTTCTAAATTTTTACATTGTCTCGCCATCGCTATTCCCTTGAAACGCTACAAGATAGGCAATCACTTGTAATAGGTAAAATGTCAACTTTCACCTTGACCTTGCGCAAGGTCACAAGGTCAAAGGTCAAGGTCACCTGTGTTTCAGTACAGCCTCATTTGAATTTGTATTTTTAGCTTGCTACATGTCGCAATAAAATTTGATGCCAGGCATGGGCACAAACATGGGGAATTTGAGGGCATTCCGCCAGCTTGCAAAAATAAAGGGGGGGGGGTGTTTCTAAGGGACCCCATAAGAATGTAGTGTGCAGATTTCATCCTAGACCACAGAGAATGGTGAAACAAAATGGACGCCAAATAGTTCGGGGATCGATGTCCTTGAATTGCCGCTACAGTAGAAATCATCTGACGAACGATAAAAAAAATTCCAGGTCATGAAAGTTGAAGATAGGTTTTTTACGCAAAAATCGCGATTTTCAGAAAAACCATAAATCCTAGCCTTTCGAAAATGGCGCCAATCGATTTAAAATGTCGATTTTACCCCAACCAAGTATCTCGGATGTGCATAAATGTCAACAAAATCGAAAATCGGCAGAAAAAATCAAATGTCGAGGCCCCATCGGTACCCCCTAGATTTCAGCGGTTGAATGCTTGTGCATTGATAAATCCTTAAAATATACATCTGAATTATGTCTTCATGAGTTGTTCTAGCTGAAACAAACATTTTTTCTACTTGAGCATTTATTTTGAAATGACATCGAGGGTCGTCCGGTAAGCACGACTGCTGTATTTTACCGAACAAAGAAACGGTTTCCCTATTACAATGAATTGAAAGTAACATTCCTTTGAATTAAACTGTCAAAATAGCATCACTGTTGACGTCGCGAAACGTAATTTTGATGATACTTATATGTATATCGCGATCATATGTAATATATCCATGTTATCTGTCCAGCGTCAGCCCCCCAAGTGAACTGATTAAAACTAAGTCCACGATAATATATATGGCCTGGTCACGTGACATTCAGATCAAAGCGTTCTATATGTATTTCATAAATAAAAATCATAGAATTTTATCTCTTTCTTATTTATTTCATTGGTAAATACACGAAACCATTATAAAATGTCTTTGTATTTTAAATGTAGAAAACACATAGTAGATATATATACGTCAAAATTTGATATGCCATAAACAAGCTTCCGTGGCGCAGTGGATAGAGCGCTGGGCTGGCAATACTGACATCCTGAGTTCGATACTAGGATGTGACAAGTCATTTTTGCATGGTTTTCTGCTACGTCTCACGTATATTTTGTGCAGTTATGTACTTTTATATAGAAAAAAAAAATTTTTTTTACGCTGCGGTGTAAAAAATGTCGCTTGATGTGGAAAACATGATTTTTTCTTCCGAAGGAAGAAAGGAACTTTAATTATTAAGGCTTTCCACTTTCCGAGTGGAAAGACTTACTGTTATTAGTCTGTTTCTTATTAAGGTTTTCCACTTTCCAGTGGAAAACCTTCTTGTAATTCGTCTGTTTATTATTAGGAGTTATTTCCCCTTATTTATTGGAAGTACATTTTGTACCATTGTAACTCATGAACCAGAGCTGATAGAGACTAGATATTTCACAGTTGATCATCATTGACCTTGACCTTGAAAAAGGTCACAAGGTCAAAGGGCAAGGTCATGTTCTAATTTTTGACCCTTTGTTGTGTGCAGATCTCCTCCTTTACTATAATAGATAGAGAACTGAAACCTTTACCCAAATGTGTTTCATATTAAGATCTTGAATCGTCACTTTTTTTATTTGACATTTTATAAGAGTTGTCTCCCCTTAGACCAATAAAATACATTGTGAGTTACATTAGATCACTATATCTCAGTAACTATAACAGATATATACATGAAACCTTATATCATTGGTCATCATTGACCTTGACCTTGAAAATGGACACAAGGTCAAAGGTCACGTTCTAAATTTTTACATTGTCTCGCCATCGCTATTCCCTTGAAACGCTACAAGATAGGCAATCACTTGTAATAGGTAAAATGTCAACTTTCACCTTGACCTTGCGCAAGGTCACAAGGTCAAAGGTCAAGGTCACCTGTGTTTCAGTACAGCCTCATTTGAATTTGTATTTTTAGCTTGCTACATGTCGCAATAAAATTTGATGCCAGGCATGGGCACAAACATGGGGAATTTGAGGGCATTCCGCCAGCTTGCAAAAATAAAGGGGGGGGTGTTTCTAAGGGACCCCATAAGAATGTAGTGTGCAGATTTCATCCTAGACCACAGAGAATGGTGAAACAAAATGGACGCCAAATAGTTCGGGGATCGATGTCCTTGAATTGCCGCTACAGTAGAAATCATCTGACGAACGATAAAAAAAATTCCAGGTCATGAAAGTTGAAGATAGGTTTTTTACGCAAAAATCGCGATTTTCAGAAAAACCATAAATCCTAGCCTTTCGAAAATGGCGCCAATCGATTTAAAATGTCGATTTTACCCCAACCAAGTATCTCGGATGTGCATAAATGTCAACAAAATCGAAAATCGGCAGAAAAAATCAAATGTCGAGGCCCCATCGGTACCCCCTAGATTTCAGCGGTTGAATGCTTGTGCATTGATAAATCCTTAAAATATACATCTGAATTATGTCTTCATGAGTTGTTCTAGCTGAAACAAACATTTTTTCTACTTGAGCATTTATTTTGAAATGACATCGAGGGTCGTCCGGTAAGCACGACTGCTGTATTTTACCGAACAAAGAAACGGTTTCCCTATTACAATGAATTGAAAGTAACATTCCTTTGAATTAAACTGTCAAAATAGCATCACTGTTGACGTCGCGAAACGTAATTTTGATGATACTTATATGTATATCGCGATCATATGTAATATATCCATGTTATCTGTCCAGCGTCAGCCCCCCAAGTGAACTGATTAAAACTAAGTCCACGATAATATATATGGCCTGGTCACGTGACATTCAGATCAAAGCGTTCTATATGTATTTCATAAATAAAAATCATAGAATTTTATCTCTTTCTTATTTATTTCATTGGTAAATACACGAAACCATTATAAAATGTCTTTGTATTTTAAATGTAGAAAACACATAGTAGATATATATACGTCAAAATTTGATATGCCATAAACAAGCTTCCGTGGCGCAGTGGATAGAGCGCTGGGCTGGCAATACTGACATCCTGAGTTCGAAACTAGGATGTGACAAGTCATTTTTGCATGGTTTTCTGCTACGTCTCACGTATATTTTGTGCAGTTATGTACTTTTATATAGAAAAAAACAATTTTTTTTACGCTGCGGTGTAAAAAATGTCGCTTGATGTGGAAAACATGATTTTTTCTTCCGAAGGAAGAAAGGAACTTTAATTATTAAGGCTTTCCACTTTCCGAGTGGAAAGACTTACTGTTATTAGTCTGTTTCTTATTAAGGTTTTCCACTTTCCAGTGGAAAACCTTCTTGTAATTCGTCTGTTTATTATTAGGAGTTATTTCCCCTTATTTATTGGAAGTACATTTTGTACCATTGTAACTCATGAACCAGAGCTGATAGAGACTAGATATTTCACAGTTGATCATCATTGACCTTGACCTTGAAAAAGGTCACAAGGTCAAAGGGCAAGGTCATGTTCTAATTTTTGACCCTTTGTTGTGTGCAGATCTCCTCCTTTACTATAATAGATAGAGAACTGAAACCTTTACCCAAATGTGTTTCATATTAAGATCTTGAATCGTCACTTTTTTTATTTGACATTTTATAAGAGTTGTCTCCCCTTAGACCAATAAAATACATTGTGAGTTACATTAGATCACTATATCTCAGTAACTATAACAGATATATACATGAAACCTTATATCATTGGTCATCATTGACCTTGACCTTGAAAATGGACACAAGGTCAAAGGTCACGTTCTAAATTTTTACATTGTCTCGCCATCGCTATTCCCTTGAAACGCTACAAGATAGGCAATCACTTGTAATAGGTAAAATGTCAACTTTCACCTTGACCTTGCGCAAGGTCACAAGGTCAAAGGTCAAGGTCACCTGTGTTTCAGTACAGCCTCATTTGAATTTGTATTTTTAGCTTGCTACATGTCGCAATAAAATTTGATGCCAGGCATGGGCACAAACATGGGGAATTTGAGGGCATTCCGCCAGCTTGCAAAAATAAAGGGGGGGGGGTGTTTCTAAGGGACCCCATAAGAATGTAGTGTGCAGATTTCATCCTAGACCACAGAGAATGGTGAAACAAAATGGACGCCAAATAGTTCGGGGATCGATGTCCTTGAATTGCCGCTACAGTAGAAATCATCTGACGAACGATAAAAAAAATTCCAGGTCATGAAAGTTGAAGATAGGTTTTTTACGCAAAAATCGCGATTTTCAGAAAAACCATAAATCCTAGCCTTTCGAAAATGGCGCCAATCGATTTAAAATGTCGATTTTACCCCAACCAAGTATCTCGGATGTGCATAAATGTCAACAAAATCGAAAATCGGCAGAAAAAATCAAATGTCGAGGCCCCATCGGTACCCCCTAGATTTCAGCGGTTGAATGCTTGTGCATTGATAAATCCTTAAAATATACATCTGAATTATGTCTTCATGAGTTGTTCTAGCTGAAACAAACATTTTTTCTACTTGAGCATTTATTTTGAAATGACATCGAGGGTCGTCCGGTAAGCACGACTGCTGTATTTTACCGAACAAAGAAACGGTTTCCCTATTACAATGAATTGAAAGTAACATTCCTTTGAATTAAACTGTCAAAATAGCATCACTGTTGACGTCGCGAAACGTAATTTTGATGATACTTATATGTATATCGCGATCATATGTAATATATCCATGTTATCTGTCCAGCGTCAGCCCCCCAAGTGAACTGATTAAAACTAAGTCCACGATAATATATATGGCCTGGTCACGTGACATTCAGATCAAAGCGTTCTATATGTATTTCATAAATAAAAATCATAGAATTTTATCTCTTTCTTATTTATTTCATTGGTAAATACACGAAACCATTATAAAATGTCTTTGTATTTTAAATGTAGAAAACACATAGTAGATATATATACGTCAAAATTTGATATGCCATAAACAAGCTTCCGTGGCGCAGTGGATAGAGCGCTGGGCTGGCAATACTGACATCCTGAGTTCGAAACTAGGATGTGACAAGTCATTTTTGCATGGTTTTCTGCTACGTCTCACGTATATTTTGTGCAGTTATGTACTTTTATATAGAAAAAAACAATTTTTTTTACGCTGCGGTGTAAAAAATGTCGCTTGATGTGGAAAACATGATTTTTTCTTCCGAAGGAAGAAAGGAACTTTAATTATTAAGGCTTTCCACTTTCCGAGTGGAAAGACTTACTGTTATTAGTCTGTTTCTTATTAAGGTTTTCCACTTTCCAGTGGAAAACCTTCTTGTAATTCGTCTGTTTATTATTAGGAGTTATTTCCCCTTATTTATTGGAAGTACATTTTGTACCATTGTAACTCATGAACCAGAGCTGATAGAGACTAGATATTTCACAGTTGATCATCATTGACCTTGACCTTGAAAAAGGTCACAAGGTCAAAGGGCAAGGTCATGTTCTAATTTTTGACCCTTTGTTGTGTGCAGATCTCCTCCTTTACTATAATAGATAGAGAACTGAAACCTTTACCCAAATGTGTTTCATATTAAGATCTTGAATCGTCACTTTTTTTATTTGACATTTTATAAGAGTTGTCTCCCCTTAGACCAATAAAATACATTGTGAGTTACATTAGATCACTATATCTCAGTAACTATAACAGATATATACATGAAACCTTATATCATTGGTCATCATTGACCTTGACCTTGAAAATGGACACAAGGTCAAAGGTCACGTTCTAAATTTTTACATTGTCTCGCCATCGCTATTCCCTTGAAACGCTACAAGATAGGCAATCACTTGTAATAGGTAAAATGTCAACTTTCACCTTGACCTTGCGCAAGGTCACAAGGTCAAAGGTCAAGGTCACCTGTGTTTCAGTACAGCCTCATTTGAATTTGTATTTTTAGCTTGCTACATGTCGCAATAAAATTTGATGCCAGGCATGGGCACAAACATGGGGAATTTGAGGGCATTCCGCCAGCTTGCAAAAATAAAGGGGGGGGGTGTTT